>CM052270.1:0-368507 GCA_028455795.1 Lasioglossum marginatum
AGTGTGTGGACACAACTCTTCATTCATTGATCTAGGCTGTGGAAAAAATATAGGCGAGTGTAAGGGAGCACGAGGAAAGTGAGGAAAGGAAACAGTTATGTAAGACAAGGAGGGTCGAACTGTGCGCGACAAGGACAGACATACAAAATATACCACTCTTCCGAAATTTGTTAATAACTAACAATTTAAGCATCAAACCTGCATAAAACTGAAATGGGAATGAATAATATCATTCAAATGGTCCTTCCCGCCACCCACCCGGCAATCGTTACTAAGAATAAGACTTCACCGAGCCGTCATGAATTTCGAGAGCTGTAAGAACTATTTTGAATGCCATATATATGTCCTTACCTATAAGTGTCATAAAAAGAAAAGGTTGTATGGGTTGCTTTTGTCAAAAAAATGTCTGTCATTCTATTCGATGGCTTGGATTTTATATGCAGTCCTTCCCAATGTTATTGACACAGGACCCATGACACATGACCCAACAGGACACAGATAAAAAACAAATAATATTGATTTATTAGTCAGGTGACTAGCAATACTATTATTTAGGAGAATTGGACCCCTCCGACTCAGTCATCGGACGACTATACTTGACGCCAGATAAGAAGGTACATACGTGTTTTGCGCATACCGCAATGGTCGCGTGGTCGGCGGAGTACGGAGTAGGGGATTAGCCAATGAACGAGTTCCGTTAGAGTCATTATGCGCAGTAGAGTCTTAAATTCGTCCGCTAGCTTTCGGTGGTAAGTACAATTCTTATCTGGCGTCAAGTACAGTGTGTACCCAATTACTCGTATGAACTGAGTTCATATATTCATGTGAACGCTCTCAGACTCCAGTACTCGGTTTTATTTGTTTTGTTTTCTTTTTCCTTACTCTGCAAACAGTTCACCAAGGCCCAGCTGAGGCCAACGATTCGACGTTTCACAGCGGACGCCCGGGGGCTCCCTGACACGTGTCCATGGTGGAGTTAAAACATAGATCAATTTTAAATAGTTTTTAGAGATACAAGGAATAAAATTACTTGGGTCGCCACACCGAAATAATACAAGCGCTTTCAGATCCTCCCGAGACATAACAGAAAAAAAATGCATTTGTATACTCATCTTGTAAGATGAGATGCAAGACATATGTAGATGCTGACAGATGTAATTGCCTAAGGTTCTCGTTCGGATCTAGTTCCACAGCAGTAGTAGACGGCGTATGACATCGAGTTGTTGTCATGTTGTCAACGATGTCGGTATTTCACAGTATTTCAGATCGTGAGACAGTAAACCACACTAAACCCCATGTGGTGGTTCGTCACTCCCTTTCTCTTCGTCTATGGTTATTATTTATATATTTACAAATAGTTTCTTGTTCTTTTTTAATTTCCTATAAATGTGTTTTGTTTTGTCATTATATTGACAGTATATTTTATAATGTTATATCAGACGATTCCCAAAGCTTGTTAACGGTACGAGACTATTAAGCTAATCTTATGATACACACTTGATTCGTTTTAGACACTTATTTATTACTATCTCTCGAAACGCATGTTGTGTTTCGAGCACGAAAGTCTTGCGTAGTAATTCGTAGTAATTCGACTGTGTTTACAGTGATACATTTTGTGTGTATAGTATTTTATTAACAGGAAGTGATACGCTACAAATGGTAACAATATGCGATTTAAATATACGTAGTAGAAGCATTATCGTTATATAAAATTGTTGAAATTTTATAAATGATTATTTTTTGAAACGAATAGGATACTGTTATTCTTCTTATTGCGATCGGATTCACTTTTTGTGTAAGCGATACAATAAAATGCCATCAAATTCGTTTCTGTAAAAATGCATTGTTGGCAAAAGATGCGAAAAAAGAAAAGAAAAATCAAGAAATAACCAGCAATACCATTGTTAATGCTTTACAGTTAACCATTTAGTTCAGTTTGTTCAAATTTGATACTTCCAAAAGACAAATATCGAGTAGTCCTTATATGCTTTGGGTTGGTGAGAGGTTAAAATGCATTGGAATTGTTATGCTAATAAGCATAAACGGTGAATGAAACTGTCAACTCATGGCGATTCAAATGCAATATTAAGATTGGTATTATCGTTGCACTGGTGGAGCCATTGGAAGATTCGAAGAGCTGATGTTCGACATAGCTGTATTGGGTCCTAAGAGGACTTGTTTCTGCTGGGTACGTTGTGCTTCCTCCATTTGCGCACGCTCTATTTCAAATAATATGGGTGCGAATAAAATAGCAGACGAGCTGAAGAACAACCATGCCGTGGAACATGAGAACGCGTACAGTCCTAGAAGCAAAATATCCGTGTTTGTTATATGATGGAAGGAATTCTTTTCTTGGTTTTCTTCGTTGTTGAAAAGTAGAGTGTATACTAACCTTTCATACAGCTACAGAAACAGGTGCCGACATTATATCCAAAATTACGTACTTCATCAGGGAACATCTCTGTGAGGCCCAATAACCTTTCCGCGAGACTTTCGTCCTAAATGAAAAAAAGAAAAGTCGTAACCGAAAGTCGTCTCTGATGCGTTTTTGCCTGATAGGAAGAATATGGAATTGCTAGTTGTCGGTGCTCGTAAACGACGAGAACCAAGTTGGAACAGAGTTGGAAAATAATTCGGTTAACCGCAAACAACAGAAAGATAAAGAAGAAAAAAGAGGAAACGTGCTCGATAAGATTATAGTCTGGATAGAATTCAAACTGATCGCAATCCGTGGTAAAAGTAAGTAGTACACAACGTACCTCTTCGTCATCCTCGTCATCGGGAAGAAGGGATTTCACCTCTGGAGAACGTGCATCGCTACTATCCATACCGCTATCGAGTTGATCCAGTTCTTCGAGTGAAGCCATCATCGAAAACAATTGTCGCCGAACAAACGAAAGTGTATTTGAATTAGATATTCAACTAGCACGTTCTTCTGAACGTGAAGGAGATACTAGCTACAGAGAGAGCGAGTGTCCGCTTTCGTCTGCTTTCGTTTTCGTCCGTTGATCTGCACGCTACTAGCTTCGATAATGTGCGGCGACTCACGCCGGTGCAAAGCAAAAGTGGATAAGGACTGATAAGGACGAACGTAGATACGTACGCACATGTGTGTACGATGTATATATTAGGTACAAAATGCAACTCGAAACTATTCGGATCAGCGTGTTGTCTTATTTTCTAAATGCTGAGACCACGTTAAGCCGAATCCGAATGCACATGTATGCAGAGAATGTTATATTATGTATTCTGTGATTTATGCGATATATCGATGTACTTATGTGAGTTTCACATAATAAACTGAACGTTTACATTTCATTCTTGGAAATATTATCTTTCATATTTTCGGCAAACATTTATGTTGTTTATAGAACTGAAAAGAATACCCTGTACAAACTAATAAATGTGACTATATAGAAGATAACTATATATCTCTACTTAGATGATTCTTCTATTTTGCCTTCCGTAAATTTCCTTCTTATTGGCTGCTTCGTATAAGTTGGTGACTGATTGGTTGGTCGACCTCTCGCCGGCAGCTAATCGCTAGCCAATCAGAGCCAGAGAGAAGACAAATATTCGTGGCCGATGTGTAAATATTTCAGCCAATCGCAAAACTATTTACGTATGCACGATGTCATGTATGTAATAATATGTAATCGATCAGACACATAACTGCACATAACCTTGTTCTCGTCTCCCCGTACTTACCTGTATGTACATACATATAATTACATATATGCGTGTACAATAGATTGATACATATTTCCTTCCATAGAACTATACTGAACTATACTTTGCTATACTTGCTGATACAATGTATGTATATACTTACCTGTACACGAATACGTGTGTTTCATGTGTTACATGTGCCTATACATAATTTATTTGATGTAACATGTATGTGTACATATATGTAAACAAAAGTAGATATATATTTATTTCGGTCATGTACTATTTACATATCATACATATGTAAGTATTTACGTCGTACATCCCCCCGTACATATAGTGTATTAGATACATGGTATGTGTCATGCATGTATGTTCTGTATATATATATATATATATATATATTGAATATATATATATTGAAATTTGAATCTGTTTTTCGAAAAACAGAATTGTTTTCTTTTTGCATATGCGTTGCTAACATCGGTAGCTGTTTTTCGAGTTAGTACGTTCTAACCCGTTTTGTTATCCTTTGATAAATGTGACTAATGTCTTACATGTACAGATAAGGAAGCGATAAGTATTTACTAAATATCGTGTGTGTTCTAGTACTGGAGGTTATACGTGCAATACAATCATGGTAAGTATATGTATTGCGCTTTTATCAATTTTCTGGACTTCGGAAACTGTGTATGTACATATTAGAATCATTGTCGATGATAGCATTGTCTTAATCAGCAGAAATCATTTTCGAAAATATTGCAACAAATCCGCGAGATGTAGTCGTTGATTTGCAAGAATTCATTTTGTTTGTATTTCGCCAGTTTTCTCATGAAATGCAAATATTTAATATGCTACAGACGGACGTGTGATTATCGTAAATACACCACGTAAGAAAATATAACTACGTGCTATAAACGCAGTCGAAATGGCCAACACAGGCGTGTTACCGTTTGTACGCGGTGTCGATTTCAGCAGTAATGATTTTGGAGTAAGCTGTGTTCCATGTTAAAGTATATTTTACTTCTTTTTTCTTTACTATATATTTCTAATTTGAACTTTTACAGGATGGTAAATTTCCAGAATCTGTTCGCCTTATGACTGGAATACAATGGCTAAAATTAGACAAGACCAATTTAACGGAAATCCCAGAAGAAATGGGAAAACTATTGAAATTGGTAAAATTTCTTACCCTCTTTCTCACTTTCTGTAGGAGTAGGAGTACGGACGACCTTAAAGTCAACGATCAAACTTGAAGGTTTTTTGTCCATAAAACAGGAACATCTTTCTCTGGTAAAGAATAAACTGGAACGCTTGTACGGAGAACTGACGGAACTAGGCTGTCTCAGAACATTGAACATTAGACGTAACAATATTAAATCTAGTGGCATACCAGCCGAATTGTTTCATCTGGAAGAGCTGACCACTTTGGATTTGAGTCATAACAATTTGAAGGAAGTCCCGGAAGGTCTTGAACGGACCCGTTCTTTGTTGAACCTGAATTTAAGTTATAACCAGTGAGTTGGGTTACTCGAGGTATTGTCGGTTCTTGTTCCGATTCCGATAGAAACATAACACCGTGTTGATGTTGTACCTTTCAGCATAGAGATGATTCCTAATACATTATTTATTCACTTGACCGATTTGCTGTTTCTGGATCTCAGTAATAATAAACTGGAAACACTGCCACCGCAAACTCGTCGCCTAGCTAATTTACAGAGCCTGAACCTGAACCACAATCCTTTGGGACACTTTCAGTTGAGGTACGCAAGTTCAGTTTCATACAGATCTGCTAAAGTCGACCTAGAGTCGACGATTTTTCGGTATTTTTAGAGGTATTTTTTTTCTTTTCTTTTATTCGATTTAGGCAACTACCGTCGTTGATGAATTTAACGACTCTACAGATGCGCGATACGCAACGAACGTTAAACAATATCCCCTCGAGTTTGGAGACTTTGACGAATTTACAGGAGCTCGATTTATCGCAGAATAATTTGCCTCGAGTACCAGATGCTCTTTATTCTTTGCCCAATTTGCGTCGTCTAAATTTAAGTGATAATCAAATAACTGAATTATCGACTGCTATCGGTAGGTTCGGTCGGGGTTTGTTGCACGGTTGTTTCATCGTAATGGATAATCGCGCGAATACTACAGAATCGAATTGTTCATTTGTTTTTCATTACAGAACTTTGGACGAAATTGGAAACGTTGAACATATGCCGCAACAAGTTGACCGCGATACCTGCTTCTTTATGTAAAATTGTAACGCTCAGGAGATTGTATTTGAACGATAATCAGTTGGATTTCGAAGGTATTCCCTCAGGAATCGGCAAGTTATCGTCGTTACAAGTATTTTCGGCAGCCAACAATCATTTGGAGATGATACCGGAAGGATTGTGCAGGTAGGCAAATCTAGTCTGCTCTAGTATTTAGTTCTGCTCACGAACGTGTACGAATACATGCGTACAAAATGATTGACGCGCGTTCTGTAGGTGCGGCTCATTGAAGAAATTGATATTGTCGTCGAATCGATTGATCACCGTGCCGGATGCTATTCATTTACTTACCGATTTGGAACAATTAGACTTGAGAGATAACCCGAATTTAGTAATGCCGCCGAAACCAACCGAAGTACAGAAGGGTTCGGGAATCGAATTTTACAATATTGATTTTTCTTTGCAACATCAGCTGCGACTTGCTGGTGCAAACGTACCGGCACCGACTCAAACGGCCAGTAAGTCTTGAAACAATGTCTCTCGATGCTCATTTCTTTTTGATAGATATGTAGGTAGACGAGTGAACTTTCATATGAATCGTTTCGATTTCGTTCGATTTCGCCGCATCGTTCGTTTTTGCACGTATTAGGTAGCAAGGATCCGATAGCTCGTAAAATGAGGCTCCGAAGAAGACGAGATCAGGAGGAGGCCGATCAGGATCAAGCCAAAATATTGAAGGTAGAATGTTTCGTGGTACAACTGGTACACAAGTGGAATATATACAATGGAATATTCTAACCGAAAGGCTGGTAAAAATGAATAAATTCTGTTTTCCGTTGTTAGGGTATGAAGGACATAGCGAAGGAGAAGAACAAGGACAAAGAATGCGAAGAATCTAAAGCAGAATCGTTGAAGTAAGTAATCGTCTCGCAATCGGCTGCGCGATCGTCGACGATTATTTCCTCTTCTTCTCAATCTACATACATGCAAATTGATTTTCTTGGCTTCGTTGTAGACCGAAACGATGGGACGAAACCCTCGAGAAACCACCATTGGATTATTCGGAATTTTTTGACGAAGACGCGGGCCAGGTGCCTGGTCTGTCGGTATGGGAGATAGAAAACTTTTTACCGAACGAGATAGAAGAAGTGGCACATGGCAAGTTCTACGAAGGCGATTGTTACATTGTCTTAAAGACCGATGTCGATGAAACCGGTTCGTTGGTTTGGGCTATCTACTTCTGGATAGGAGAGAAAGCTACTGTAGGTTAACAACAACGAACAACTCTGACCTAACCCCTAACCAAACCCGATAGTAACGTATTATATACGGTTCGACCTATGTACTTACATATTATACTGCATACGCAATCAACTATATCTCGTCGTGTGCGTGTCTTGTTCTCTTATAGTTGGATAAAAGAGCTTGCGCCGCTATCCATGCTGTAAATTTAAGGAACTATCTGGGTGCGCAATGCCGTACCATCAGAGAAGAACAAGGCGAGGAATCGGATGAATTTCTAATGCTGTTCGAAACTGGTATAACTTACATCGAAGGAGGTCGCACATCGTCCGGCTTTTATACCGTCGAAGACACGGTTTGTAGAAAATTTCTTCTTTCTAGGTGCATTATTTTTATTTTTATTTTTATTTTCTTGATTCGATTCTTGATCGATTTTCCATGTGACAGCCGTTCGTAACAAGAGTATACAGAGTACATGCTGCGGGTGCCTCTATTCATCTGGAACCTGTGCCGGTTCGTTTCGATTCCCTGGATCCTGGTTTCGTATTTGTTTTGGATACTGGCAACAAGGTTTTCATGTGGTACGGCAAAAAAGCTAAAAGTACCTTGAAATCAAAGGCGAGACTAATGGCGGAAAAAATCAATAAAAACGAAAGAAAAAACAAAGCTGAGATCATAACGGAAATTATGAATTCGGAGTCCGACGATTTTCTGACGTGTCTGAACGTGAAAGATTCGTCGCAGCTTCTACCGATCGTAGTAAGTAGACGAAAAAGAAAACAGTCTACGAAACAGTATTCCTTGCACGCACGCACGCACGCATGCACATAATAGATACACACGATTGTTATTGCAGGAACATGTGGACCCGGATTTCGTTGCCCTCCCGCCTCGTCTGTATCAAGTTCAACTCGGCATGGGTTATTTAGAGTTACCACAGGTAGAAGTGCCCCATGGGAAGCTAACAAATACGCTTTTAAACAATCGCAACGTTTATATACTGGATTGTCACTTGGATGTTTATGTTTGGTAAATCAGAGCATGCGTAACTTTTAAGCTCCTCCCTGAGGAGGACAATAATCCCGACAATAATCGTTGTACGCACGTAGGTTTGGCAAGAAATCGACAAGGTTGGTGCGCGCAGCAGCCGTTAAACTATCCCAGGAATTGTTTAATATGATAGAGCGTCCGGAGTATGCCACTGTTACCAGATTACAAGAAGGAACCGAGTCCCAGGTAGGCTATATATTGCAAATTCATTGTATACCGGCCAAAACGGTATGTACCACATGTACATATGTAAATATAATAGTAACGTTGTTCGTTTTCTTTTTGTAATTTTATTTCGTAATTTTATTTAGATCTTCAAATCGAAATTTACGGGTTGGGACGAAGTGATAGCTGTCGATTTTACTAGAACTGCCGAATCGGTTGCCAAAACTGGCGCCGACCTTACGAAATGGGCTAAACAACAGGAAACCAAGGTGTGTGTGTGTGTGTGTGTGTGTATGTGTGTATACGAGGAAAAGAACTAAACAAACAAAGTGAAATAAAAAATAAACTGTAGTAATCAAATGAGTTTGTTTTGTTACCGACAGGCGGATTTGGCTGCACTCTTCATGCCTAGACAACCGCCGATGTCTTACGTCGAAGCTCAACAGCTTATGTCGGAATGGAACGATGATTTGGAACGCATGGAACGATTCGTATTGGAAGGAAAAAAATTTGTGCGGCTGCCTGAAGAAGAGTTTGGGCATTTTTATAGCGGCGATTGTTATGTTTTTCTCTGTCGTTATTGGATGGTACGTAACAGTGAACTGTTTTCGTCTAAAGATGATCGATTAGAGGTGACGAAAGCGCAATCATCTTGTCTCACAATTTTCTTCGGTTTTGTTCGGTTTTGTTCGGATTTCCATTCCGATTCCGTTAGCCATTGGACACAGTTGAAAATGATGACGGTGAAGAACAGTTTGAAGAAGATTATCAATGCACGGTGTACTTTTGGCAAGGTAGAGACGCGGGCAATATGGGATGGTTGACGTTTACGTTTAGGTATAAGAACGAACATTTACGGATACCATAAATGCGAATACCTTTCTCTTTCGAATCGTTCGACTGATTTACTGGCCATGCTATTTTCAGTTTGCAGAAGAAATTTAAATCGCTGTTTGGAGAGAATTTGGAAGTTGTTCGAACTCACCAGCAGCAGGAAAATTTAAAGTTTTTATCATATTTCAAAAGAAAATTTATTATTCATCACGGTAAGCGGAAACAGCCAAAGTCGTCCGATACTAACAGAGTTGAGTTTTATCATTTGAGGAGTAATGGAAGTGCATTGTGTACTAGGCTGATACAAATACCGGCTGATTCATCGTTACTGAATTCCTCTTTTTGGTGAGTTAATTCAAAGAATAACCAAGCATTATTTATATTATAATAGATTGGCGTGGAAATGATAATGGGAACGTTCTTGTAGTTACATTTTAAATGTGCCGTTTAACAATGACGACGAAACGGGAATAGTGTACGCTTGGATCGGCTCGAAAGCGGACAGCGAGGAAGCACGTCTGATCCAAGAAATTGCCGAAGAAATGTTTAACAATGTATGTCGCGATATCGACGGAACGCGTCCGTGTTACTTGGAATTTTTGATAAACCGAGAGTTAGTTTCATGTAAACCGAGCAATAACGCGTGTATCGTTGTTACATGTCTCCGATGGTACAGCCATGGATAAGTCTACAAGTTCTAAACGAAGGCGAGGAACCGGATAACTTCTTTTGGGTAGCTCTTGGTGGGAAAAAGTCTTACGACGCCGATGCAGAGTACATGAATTATACTAGATTATTTAGATGCTCGAATGAGAAGGGATACTTTACTATTAGCGAGAAATGCACCGATTTCTGCCAGGTATACAACAAATTTATCGACTGCAAAATATGTATGTACTAGAGGTGTTCGGGAACCCGGGAATTTCCAAATCCCGATGCCGGGAACGGGATGGGAAGCCTCGTATCTAGTCGGGACGGGATCCCGTGCATGTTCGGGTTTTCCCGGGAATATTCGGGAAAATCTTTTAATATTGTTTTTTAGTCTTTATCTATGCTACAAGAGTCTTCCATATAACTTCGTTTTTCTAAATATCGTGTAAAGAGAAGTCACAGTTGCCATCGCAAAAACAGTGAACATAATGTTAATGGTTATTTATTACAAACGCCATTGTACTTTACACAAAACACTTTTATTATACAATGAATAAGCTAAACTACTTTATATGTATAGACTATATGATATGATGAACACACGGGGACGTCTTATAAGAGGGTGAGATCAAGAGAACACACAGGTACAAAAGTATAAGCCACGGTTACGAGTGTAACCTCGTGAAAGGAACTAGAATTACTTTCCATAAAAATATTGCAGAAACATTCGCTGTCTAGTTATAAATAAAACTTGATGTTTTATTCGAATCCCAACATTTTAAGAAATCGGGAAACCCGAACATTTTCGGAAATACCCGAACGGTTCAAGAGCCCGTCTCGATCCCGGAGATCGTTCCCGTCCCCATCCCGTCCCGGTCCCGAACACCTCTAGTATGTACATATATGATTCAGTATATGATTACGTGATGAGTACGTATATGATTCAGCGGTATGGGTAATTCGTTAATCTCATTTCACAAGTACTTTGATTACATCGATTAATTCCATCTTATTTCTAGGATGATTTAGCGGACGACGATATTATGATACTGGATAATGGCGAACAAGTATTTTTGTGGTTGGGAAGCAGGTGTTCAGAAGTAGAGATCAAATTGGCCTACAAGTCTGCTCAGGTAAAGAAAGAAAAACGAAATGGAGATAACAACAAACAGTTTGCGAGATAGAACTATAGAACGCTTCAATATCAAAGGAAATAATGTCAAATGGTTTTCAGGTGTACATTCAACATTTACGAGTGAAACAACCGGACAGACCTCGAAAATTGTTCTTAACTGCAAAAGGAAAAGAATCACGGAGATTCACAAAATGTTTTCATGGTTGGAGTTTACACAAAAGACCACTTCAATAAAGTAGATTTAGCGGACATTGCTCTCTCTCTCCCTTTTTCTTGTTCAAATCATGTACGATTAACGATGACTCAAGGTTTTGTCAACAATTGCGCAATTTTATATAATACCATATTTATAGGTGGACAAATGATTACGTTTATAGACATATAAGATATACCTATTCGAGTATTGTTGCAACTCTACAACAGGAGAAAGAATTCTACGAGAGGAAAATAACATTGATACACAATTCCATTTTTCTTCTCTTCTTTTTTCTCTTAGCATATTTATTAGTTACAATCATGCACAGACTTTATCGGATAATTATTGAATAAATATATATCTCGGGGATAATACGAAGGGCGAGTGTCGTGCATTTTCAACATGTATTCTATATGTATATCTGATTTAGGCAAACATGTTTGTAAATATATTATATGTTGTGCAAGTTTCGAGGATAAACATTTGTTCAAGTTGCGATATTGCTACAAAGAACTCTGTAAACACGAAAGAGAACAGTCTGGGAACGGAACGGAACGGAACGGAACGGAACGGAACGGAACGGAACGGAACGGCACGATGCTCCTGTCGACGCTCGAGATAAACTTTTGCAAATCGAACCGAATACGATGTTCTAACGGACCAGCCATAAAGGTTGAAATTGGACCAGCTTTCGTAGTCATGTAATACGTGTTTCAGGCATTAAATCATCTATATATGTAGTGTTATGTTCCTGTCATGGAACGTGAAAGAATAAAAGCGTGTGTCTAGTCGTCGTCGTCATCGTCCGACGGTATAAAAAGTTCTTTTTCTTCGAGAATATGGGCCACTAATTTACTTAGCGTAACGCCGATGATTAGACCGGTAACGACACTGGTGATAACACCCACGTAACCGAAACGTGTCCCTTTTGGTTCCGGAAGAATAGCGCCTGACGGTGTCGTTGTTCTCGGTCGAAAATGCAATTTGGTTTCGCCGTCAATATTCTTGAGAATACCAAGAGTACGAAATACAAAAGATGCACGTTGCAACGTCATTCTTCGTTGAAAATTGTCACCAATGTGATAAAGACTGGAAACAATTGTTCATTGAACGAACAAAGTCGTAGCTAACAAACAACTATTTATATGAAATACATACGTACGATCGTAAACGTATGTATAAAAACTGTTGTCGCTGCAATCAGAAATATAAAAACTCGAATTAATATCAGTGCTGTAGAAGGTAAACGAAATTATTTAGGTTAATTGTTCTTTGAACGTCTTGTAATCGTCCGAATCGAAGCTCTGTGTAACCGATATATATATATATATATATATATGTATGCACATTGTTTACCTTACGTCTTGATTCGATAGTATTCAAAACTATCCATTAGATTAATAGAACATGATAAGAATGCCGTCATCGAGAAAATTGTCGGAGCACAACTAAAACTTATTGAACTGACCCACTTGATTTCATATTCCTATGCCTATATGTACTTATACTTCTCTGGTTATGGTTAGGACGTTCCTACCGTGGTTCCTACGCATGCGACGGGCGACGGGCGACGGGCGACGGGACAGAGTACGAAATTTTAACTACGCCAAATCTATATGCATATAGGTATGTATGTACGTAGTGTAGGTACATACGTATTTATAACAGACGGTTCAACGATAAATCTTTCAAGTTGATTGCGATTACATAACCGAACCGAACTTAACCTTTCCAAACGTTCGAGGACGTCCGAACGATATTCTTGAAAACCATATATACTTTACATAGAGATCATGTTGTACCTGATCGGATTAGGACTTGGCGGTGTAAAGGATGTAACAGTTAAAGGTCTTGAGATAATACGAAAATGCGATCGTGTTTATTTAGACACCTATACGTCGATTTTCTCTACCGAAACGAAAAATCTGGTAGGCACCAAAGACCAAGATATTTACTTCAGTTTTGCGATATTCTACGTATTTATTCGTGCGATTAAACAGGATACGCTAACAATGGCATGTTTCATCGCATTATACTAATACTAACGATAGCATCTTTCACTTAGTTCGTTTTAGGAACAATTTTACGGACGCCCAATACTGGAGACAAATGGAGAATTGGTTGAAAACGATGCTCTCGAGATACTAGCTGAAAGCGAAAAAGAAAATGTGGCTTTCTTGGTGGTGGGCGATCCATTTGGAGCAACAAGGCATACCGACTTGATACTACGAGCACGAGAGCAAAATCTACAGGTGGTTAAAAGACAACAATTTTGTTTGCTTAAATAAGAAAATTTGAACAACAACGAAACGTAGTCGACAAATTATCGATAAAAACTATTCTTGTCTCATGGGTAGGTCAAGCTTGTTCACAATGCCTCCGTATTGACAGCGATTGGTTGTTGCGGTCTTCAACTGTACAGATTCGGAGAAACTGTTTCCATTCCGTATTGGAGCGACGATCGGCAACCTGACAGTTTCTATGACAAGATTCTTCGCAACAGGCAAATGAATTTACATACGCTTTGCTTGTTAGACGTCAAAGTAACAGAACCTGCATCGGAAAGTTTAACGGAAAAGGAAAAAGAGCATACGCTATCAAGGTTTATGACTGTGTCCGAGGCTGCTGCGCAACTGAACGAAATACTCGAAAGGCACACGAACGAGAGAACACAGGAGGAAGAATTTGGTGAGCGAAGAAATAAGATTGAAAAAAAGGAATGAACTAATGTAAACTAATGTAAATAGACCGTAGAACAACAGTTGTAGACCTAGATTAATTGTGTTTTGCAGCGCTCAACGATTCTAGCATAGCCATTGGTTTGGCCCGTGTAGGCTGGGACGATCAGCGTATCGTTGCTTGCAGTCTTCGAGAAATGGCTTTGCTGGATATTGGGCCACCGCTTCATTGTATGGTTATCCCTGCGGTTTCGTTACACTGTATCGAAGAAGAATTTCTGGCATCTATCGAACAGTACAAAGTAGCGTCGAAACGTAACGCAAGGCACGAAAATCAAAATAAATAACAAAAAATCTGAAAAATCTTCATTCTTCAAAAGTTCATTCTTTTCTTAGTACCTAGTAGTTTGTCTATTTTCCTTTTCAGCGACTGAAATGCTACGTAACAAAGTACAGTCTTTTAGTTTAGTAGACGCGACGACTCGACGTGTAATCGATAGATCAAACAAAGGTACAAGTATTTTGTAAAAAATTTATTAGTTCGGTGAAGAAGAAAAAGAAGTAAGTTTCCAAAAGATTTTATTTGTACCATGATCGTGACTACATGCATATACCCTGTCCGTATTCGAAGGGCGAAACGATACTATTGTATAATGTTGCCGGCAGGCAGGGATAACCGATCGATTGGACGACAAGGTTGCGCGTTTACTTCGCGTCATGGTTTCCGTATGTAGGTGTAGGTGTCCGTCGTCGTGTGATCGTCGTGTGAACAACGCGTTCGACAACGCGACCGTTGAAAGTCGAAACATTGATTCGTAAATACGTTCGTTGTCATTCTATAAACGAGTGAGATATCATATTGATATCAAATTACACGGTCCTACCAGCAGGAGAACCCCAGCGGTAAAACATAACGAAACAGATACAGCGTGGCGTACCGAACAAATTTGTTTGTTAGCGATCGATTCCCTGGCTGGGTTTCGTACGCTGAAGACAGCGAGGTGTCTATATACATAAAGTTTGTGATATTGTGATTTACGCGTATACTACAATATGTTCTATTGTACAAGTTGATAAGAAACAAACGATTAAGATCGAGAAGGAGAAGGAGAACGAGAAGAAGAAGCAGAGCGGAAGAAGAATCGTCATGGCTTTGTCGGAAAAAGGACTGGTGATCGGTCCTCGAGTTCCTCGAGGACTTGCACCCGCCGTCGAAGGACTCGCCAGGGAGATCTTGAGGCATCGACCTCAAGATATTTACACGTTCGCGGCACGTCATTTCGAGCAACTGATCGAATTACGAGAGACCGGACGTGCATCCGTGAACATTTCAAAAATATTCGATCGTGCGTCGCCCAACAGGAAATGTCGTGTGCTCGTGGATTGGATTGGTCCCGACAATAAATGTCAGCCGGTGTCGGACGGTGGTTCGAATCACGATCGATACCCTTTTTCCGTTCGAAAGGTGCACGACTCGATCGAAGAGACGAGACAGGCGATTAAAGAAACGACAGGGACATTGAGCACAATATCGACGAAGATGTTGACAAAAAGAAGAAAAAGGAGAGCAGCTGGAGGAGAAGCGGTACCGGTGAATAGAAACGGTTGGTCTATAAATGAAACGGCCAAGGTATTTAAAAAGCATGCTTACGAGAACAACGCGAACAACGCGAACAAGGAAAAATCGAAAAACACGCAAAAGTCGAAGAAATCGATCGAGAAAGAAAGTCATAGTTACGACTTCGAACAACGTTCACCGCGGCTTTCGAAAACAATCGCGCATTGTCGATTTCATCGATCTTGGTCCGTCGAAGATATGCACCTTGCGAAAAATATTAATAGTCGGCGATTTAAAGAAAATCAAGTGGAAGCACCCAAGCGTAATCGTGGGTCGATCGAGTTAAGGGGTGGAGACGCGACAAGCAGACTCGAGAATGATGCAAGAACGTGCGACAAGAGCAGTCATTCTGTAGAAAACACCGAGAATACGACGGTACGTTGTCTGAAACGACAGAAAAGTGCCGGTCAAGTCGAGGATGTGTGCTCCTCTTTGTTATACGCTTCGTGCAGGATGAATCGCGAACGTGTAGAATATATCGCCGCACCGAGGAGAACACACTCGCTTGTGAACGTAACGTCGAACGGAAGTTACGAAAGAGCGTCTAGTGGAAAGGAGGAAACTGAAAATATTTCGAATGAAATTCTTCAAAGTGGTGTTCAAGGTCGACGAGAATCTTTTAGAGGAAAAGGAATCGAAGGAAAGGAGAGGAAGAAATCGGAAGAAGGGACGACGTCGGACACGGGAGTTGACGACACCCGAGAGATCGTCGTTGGGAAATTAGATGCGCGGCTGGAAAGCGAAGGCACAGGGTCCAAGGATAACGGAAGAATCGGTAAAACGTTCGAATACCAATTTTGGAGTGATTCGAAGGGAATGGATATTGTCGACGATACGAACGTAATTATCGACGAGCCGAGATTTCTTCTTCGAGAGGACACGTCCGATCCTACGTCGAAGCAGGAGGATTCCTTGGATAATCAAGAATCTGTCGTTCTTCCGTCGGTGATTAAAAAACAGGGTTCTAACAGCAGATACTCGGAAAATCTTTCCGAACGATCCAAAAACGATACAAACTACTTGATTTTACCACCTATATCGACCGATGCATCGAAACCGATCAAGAGGGAAGACAACTTGGTCTTACCTGTTTTGTCGAAACTATCGGAAGACATTGAAATTGATCGACAACCGTTAAAGTCTTCCGACGAAGATCGAGTTGCGAGTATCGAGGATGGAACAGAACATATGGAGCTTGATGCGTCTGTTTCGGAATCGCAGACGCTCCAACAAGTAAGCGATTGCGATTATCGTTCGACCGAAGCAGTGCATCGAACTGCTTGTTCGTGCGAGACTACTGACGCGACTAGATACGAAACCGCGGGTACGGAAGGTACTTGTAAAAGTATGGTCGTTGATCGAGCAATCGAGAATGACGAAGGATCAGAGGTGCGCGTGGAAATGTACGTTCTCGAGGAGAACTGTTCGAATGTTACGTCCGATTTCGTTCAAGTTCTGCAGACAAAGTCATTGGGTCGTTTGAACGCCGGAAATCAGAAAGAGAAAAACAAAGAGCAAGAAAACGAGAAAGAGGGTGAGGTAGAGAATGGCAACTCGACTACGATGATCGGTGATGAGCAACAGGAACGCGAGGAACAGCGAAATATGGGTGAACAGAAGACGTATCCCCTAGGGAACGACGAGCTGAAAAGCAAATTGATTGAAATCGAGACGGTTGAAAGAAATATTGAAAACACATTAATTTCATCGGAAACTGTGTTGATAGCCGAGGACGACCGCGAACCTATGGCTTCGCGTCCGATGGATTGCTCGACGAATTCCGAATCGGAATCGGAATCGGAATCGGAATCGGAATCGGAAAAATCGAGCATTCTACTTGGAAATAACTTGGAAGCAACTTCTATCGTTGGTGAAATGTTGCAAGAAAAGGACATGTCATGCGATACGAAAGAACACTCGTTGCGTAACTGTTTCAGCAAGAACGATCAGACAGATACGGTACCTCGAAAAGAATCGAACTTGTCGACGACGGTGGTGAGTTCGAGCGTGGAAGACGATGACGCGATCGTGGGGGTAGACGTAGTAGATGATGGCGACAAGTCGGAACCGGCACGACACGGCTCTGCTAGCCGCCACGAAGCATCGATCAATTTCTCAAAAGATGTAGATCCCTCCTGTTACGTCCTCACGGAAGGTTCGCCTTGCGAAATACCGGAGTCGGTGACCACTGTAATCATACCGGATAACAGTTTAGAATTGCAGCAATCCGACGACGAGATTTTTCGTTTCGATCGTGAAACGATCGACGATACGCCTCGTACGAGAAAAACGATCGAACAGGATACAAACCCGTTCGGAGAGTACATTGTACTCCGCCGTCCGGCGGAAACGTTTCAATGTTCGACGGACAACCTTCACGTGGATTTCCTACGCGACATAAAAGATGCTGTCGATCGAACTCTTGCGTACAAAGACTTGGGTAACATTAAAGAGGAGGAAGAGGTGGAGGGGGTGGGGGAGAAGGAGGAGGACAAGAAGGAGAAGAAATACAAGAGCAAAGAAGACGCGATGCGCGGTGAGAAGGTTGTAGAAACACGTTGTACGGTTGACGAGGCGACATCGGATCAACTGGAGCGAAACGACACGGCTCGGGTTGAAAATGTTCCCTCGGACACCACTGTCTGTACGAATCAAGGACGGGAAGGGGCAACGCTCGAAAATTCGAAGTGCGAGCAGCCCCTCTTCTCGGTCTCGGAGATCACGGACACCGTGATAGAACCGTGCGTACCCGAATTGGACTTGGATTCGTTTCGAGACGCGACATTATCCTCCGTGGAAGATGGAAGCGATTCGATAAACGTTGAGAATCTATCCGGCAAAGAGAACGGTGATGGCGATGTTGTTTGCGAACCTGAGACCACCTTTGCTTCGTTCGACACCATGTCCCCAAAAAGGAAAGCAACGATCAACAAAAATCCTTTATCAGATAGTAGACCTGACCCAGACCGTTTTCAAGATGAAAACGCCACGAGCAGTCACGATTGTAGTATCGATAGAAGAGACTCTTCTAACATGGAAGAAGAAATCGCGAGAGAACTAATAGAAAATTTGACCGGCGAAGCTTCGACACTCGAAGAAACAACAGATAAAAATACGGCTGAGGCTACAGATTCTTTCCATATGAACGATAATATTCCATCGGAGCATGCAACAGTTTCTACGGCAACGGTAGAATCCATGGATATAGTCATGGACATGGACATGGACGTGGACATAGGCGGCAATACTCGAGACGATAGCGAAGTCAAAGGAGAAGGAGATAGCGTCGCGAGTACTTGTTCCCGTTCGGTCGGCAAATTAAAAAATCGAAATCTATCCAAATTATCAAAGGAATCGGTAATCGATTCAAATTTACGAAACAAATCGTTGGAAGCGGCTGTTGGAATAATTCAATTTCGTAAGTAGTAACTATTAATAATTATCTATCTGTATGATACATATAAGTATTAGGTGTACATGTATACATGTGTACTATATGCTATACAGCAGGGTGTTTGCGAAATCGTAGTACAACCGGGCAGGGGGTGATTCTACATGCAAAAATGAGTCGCCACGATTTCGCAAACCCTGTACGCAAACAATATATTTATTATGTAGGTACTATACGTGTATCGTATATGTATTAGTATACTACTTTTGATGTGATGATTTTGAAAACGTGATATCGTTTTTTACAAGGTATACGCGAATTTATACGTCGACGTAGAAATTTAAAGAAATCTGACGAAGAAGAAAATTATCGACAAGACAGCCCAGATACGTCCGTAGTTCGAAAAGCAACGTTATTGTTGCCTCGAGAAAATATCCAGCTGGTAAGCACACGCATAACATATTGTTCCTTTTGAAGAAATGCTTTTTAATGTTTTCCCGTTTTCTTCTTCTGTTTAGAAAAGCAAGCAAAGCGTTGCTATCTCGAATGATGGATGCTCCGATGGATGCTGCGATGAAGAAAAATGTAGAGAATCCAAAGCGATCGAAGCATTCGAGGCATCTATACTAAAGACGAAAAACGGAGAATGGTTGTCGACGGCGCTGCCTTCCACAGAGATCGCGGAAAAGGAGCAGACTCCTGGAAAACAAGGATCGAGTATTTCCCATGGGTCAAGACATACAGGAGAGTTTCACGATTCGTTGCCGTTACCGTTGCTGTTGTCGGTGCCGGTGCCGGTGCCGGTGCCTGTATCGGAAATTTCGAAAGATCGAATATCGCCCATGAACGCAACGGTTCAGGCTTTAGAACGTATACGCGACGACGCTATGAAACCCTTGCTTACTCTTAAACCCGACATCTCGTCGTTCCATTACGAATCCCCCGAAACCGAAACGTGTGTCTTGTTGGCCTTTGATTTGCCAAAGAGCTTGCAATTGGTTGAAAATGCTTCGAATTGGTCAACATCTTGTGTCAATCTTCCGTCCTATACCGTCCGTATCGAACATGATTTCGATGGGGATAAAGCCAACGTTGACAGTTTCGCGGGAGAATGTTTCGATTCCGATGCCGATGATATCCGTGAACCGTTGGCTCTCGATAGAACGTCCAACACCATTCTCATAGAAGAAATTTTAGCCGACGACGAGGAGGAAAAAGAACGCTTGCCCGCATCACGATTGCAGTCAAGTAGAAATTTCACTTTTGAACATATCAATTTCGATTCCGAAAACAAGGGAAACGAGAGCATTCGAGAAAGTTGAATAAAAAAAAACTTCCTTGCTTCACTTTTACTATTAATGAAAACACTTGGTAAATACAAAGATAATAGATACGTATACGCGTATACGTGTACACGTACGTACTCGCGCGACCTACATATAGTCATCCTGTAAGAACTGCACATCGCGGCCCGTTCTGTCACGTCTTTGCTGCGAATCGTTGCCGCGAAAATGTCGATTATACAAAATAGATTACAGCAATACCAGTATATGTATACATCTGTATTCTTAAAATAAAATAAAATACAAAATCAAGTTCGATACGTTATTTTATTCTTTATGCTGTATTGTTGATTGATAATCGTATTTGCGATAGATGCGAATGCGTGGAAGTGGAAGAAACTCCGTTGAAATTGAAACGACCAAGTGTTTCAAATCTAGAGTCGGTTGAAAATGCATGCGCGAACGCGAACGCGAATGAACGCGAATGAACGCGAATGAACGCGAATGCGTGAAAGCAACTAGCTAGGGGTTACGTATTTTCGACGACGAGTTACGCGTTACGTGATTATCTTGCTCGGAGAGTATCGGACAGTATCGGACAGTATCGGGCAGTAGCGTGTTTGTAGGCACTCGCGCAACTCATGCTCGAACGAGAGACACTCCTTCCAAATACATAATACTTTGCTTTGTTTTCTTTTAGAATATATGTACCATGTAACAAAACTTGTTATGGTGAACAGAAGATATTCTTTGTTTCATTACATTTCTTATGGAATGTATATATTGTATAATAATACCTCGCATCAATTTTGCTTGAGTGGACACTGGACGGAACTTTTGATCGCGTCAAACTACACATACATACGTAAATATACGTAAATACGTAAATATGCAAATACGCAAATACGTACATATACATAAATACACACACGCGCGCGCGCGCGCGCACCCGTATATATACATATATACATCCATCCGTCCATGTAGATACATATGTATACACAGATACGTACGTCCGTACAGTGTATATGAAACGCTTGCAAGTGCGAGAACAAGAACAGGAATAGGAACAAGAATAAGAGTGCTCTTGTAATTTCGTAATTTGCGCGTTAAACGTCCTCCTGCGGATAAAGTGTAGTCGGTTAGAAGGTTGAAAAGGTGGCGTTTCGTTCCCGGAAAATGCTGCAGGTCCAGGAATAAATCAGTCGCGATTTGGTTGACTAAAAAGAAAGAAGAAACGTCAAGTGTCGACCGATTCGTGATGCTACGAGATTTAAGCGAGGATTCGACGAAAGCAAGTATGGCAGCAACAAAAATTCAGGCGAATTTTCGGGGATATCGAGTTCGAAAGCGATTCGAAGAATCGAAAAAGAACGTAAAAGGAGATTCACAACCGTCAAATGCGATTGTTCGCGAGTGCGAACAAACCCAGGATGAATATGAACAGGGAAAGGCAGAGTCTTCGATTCCGATGAAAGAGAGTATAAAGAAAATATCGTTGGAAGAGAAATCTGCGACGAAAATTCAAGCTGGAGTGCGCGGTTTTCTGGTACGGAAAAGACAAGAGACGGCCCGAGTGGCTGCAACTAGGATTCAAGCGGGTTTTCGGGGTTTCAAAACCAGGAAACTACTAAAACAAAACGAACAATAAATGCTCCGATTTCGCTCAGTTTTCCCTTCGCTCAGTTTTCTCGACTCGACTCGATACGAATTTCGTCGAACGCGCATCCGTTCTTACGCGTTCACAGTTGACACGTATTCGGATTCGGAATGTGAGTGATCGCATTACACACACTCGCTCGAGTATACATGTATAGTATACGTGTTCATCGAATTCTTGCCTCGGTAGAAACTCCAAGTACCGAAAATACCGAGAATACTGACTCATTGACAATTTAAGAGTTCTTGAGGATTCCTATTATTTTCGCTTATCGTTGGATATACAGATTCACGAAAACTTGAAAAACGAAGACAAGTTCATCGGTGCGACACGACGTTACTAGTTCGCGAGTAATACATATGTGTAATGTATTCATGTAGAAATACTTTTCATAGGTTGAACCGTGTTTGTTACTAGCTTTTATTAATTCACAAGCCTTAATGGTATTTTTTCTATTGTTTCTTTTTCATTATTTTCATGAGTTTACGTGAATCGATATACGATCGTTCTCTTCCTTCCTCTTTCTGCTGGTCCGGCGATGCGTTTATACGATATCGACGGTAAACTCCTTGCGACGCGACCAATGGATCCATAATTATCGAGGAATAATCGAAATAGCCTCCGTGGTCACCAACGACGGCGTTTGGCAACGACATTGACACTGCTACTGTTACTGTTACTGGTACTGCTAGCCGCTGCGTTGCGCTGGCTAGCCGCAAAAATATTCGTAGAGCAACCAGTTAATTTTTAACCATAGCGCGGTACAGTCAAGTTCAAAACATCTTGTACAGAAGTTTCGTGTGGCATCGAATAACAGTGTTTTCTTTTCTTCGGTATTCATGTAGATACCTATGTCTTCGGTGTGAATCTTGGAGGTACATATGTATATATTTTTAATTATACGTTTACGTTTACACATAACATGAAAACTTTTACGACTAAATTAGCGATTCATCGGGAACTCTATACATACTACTTTCGGAGTATTTTCTTTTTTCTTACGTCCACGCGGTACAGCACATCTACGTACGAATACACGTGCGATCTTATGTATTCAGGATAAAAACACGAGAGAATAATTTGAAACAAGAAAGTATAACAGACACAAGCAGATACCTTCTTTTCATTCGTTTATTAATCAATTACAGAATGTGGGTAATACATGGCGCAATTACTTTCTCTTCCGAAGCATCCAATCTAATCGAATTGTTTTCAAAATATTTTATCTTTACGCGACCCAAAAGTACAAATCGATACATACTCTCCTAAACAATGAAACTATGAAACGAATCGATATATCAGATACAGTATCATTTTATTAGATTAATTTTATTATGTTTACTTAATAAGATTGCTTCTGTCGAAATAGAAAGTATTACGACTTGTAGTGGATTAATCGGAAATAAATGTACTCTTTTGATAAATGAAATTTAATTATTCAGAAATCTCTCTCTCTCTCTCTCTCTCTCTCTCTCTCTCTCTCTCTCTCTCGCGCGCTAACTTTCTTTCACACGCAGGCACATATGCGTACACACACACAAACACACTTGCTCTTTCACACAATCTTCCATTATCTTCCTTCTCTCTAACTGATCTTTTCTCATTTCCCACCATCTCTTTCTCTCTCTTTCACTACCTATCTATCTATCTATATCTATCTATACCTATCTGTCTATGTATCTATGTATTTTTTTCTTTGTATTTTTTTCTTCCCTGATTGCGTATATGATAAAACTCATGCAACCATTTCAACGCGGATACGGAGTTTTGATTCAAATCATAATTTGGTTAAGGATGCGTGAAATGTTCGTAATTTCATTTGTTCGCGATGAGCCATAATCGTTCTCGACGCAAACAGATAACATATACGAAATTCGTGAGATATTCGATTTGCGGTGGCGTGTACTCTAAATTCTGTAGTCTGTATTCTTATTTCTGTGCTGTGTACTCTATATTATGTATTCCTGTATTCTGTATTCTGTATTCTGTACTATGATGTCAGCGATGATAATGCACGATCTCATTCGTTTCTGCGTCGAGTTTCGCCCATATTCCAACCATTCTTTTCCAATAGGTTTCTTGCGCCGCGACGCCACACAACGCGACTGTAATATTTAAAATAACGCGTTTGCCTAGTATCTCGTTACTAGAAACAAAAGAAACTGACAGTTTCTCTACTTGTTTATTCGCGTTTTATTCAATAGTAATTTTATTCGTTTCGATTAATCTATCTGTTGGTTATAATTCAAATGAAGTAGCGGAGTTGTACAAAAATTCCTTAACTGTTAATCGAGTGGTGTTTCCTTGTTTTAGTTCATACGGTAAGCGAATCTTTGTGTCGTGAGGTTGTTTTTGTTTTGTGTCTGACGTTGTTCAGGCAAACAAAAAGGATCGATGGGTTTTGTGCGTAATCGGACAGTCCGCTTCTACTTGACAGGTCATTCCTTTCTCGCTGCAACCGTGGCACTTATTACAATTACAATACATACCCTCGCCACAAATACCATACATATCCTTTGGTCCTCCACACAATTGACCGTGGCCCTGCAAAATCAATTCCGAATGTAAACACGCTTATTCGGCCCGGAAAAAGTTGATTGATAGAGCGAATCGACTAGTGTTTCGATTCGATTCAATTTTGACTCGACTCGACTTGATTCGATGGCTAACCTTTGCACATACTTGACCGCAATAAGGCATTGTCGCCGCACCAAATTCACATTGGTGGCACAAATCGCCGCAAAGTTTGCAGTGAGGAGGCAATGGCTCAGCCCTTATTTTGATCGATGAATGCCCAAAACATTTGTCAAACCTGATCAAGCATAACGCAAGCATTATCAACGATATGTTCGGTAATTCTCGATTCGGGACGATTAATATCCTTCGAATATTAATGAAAGATAAAAATATATAAAGAATAATAATCGAAATCTCAAGTTCGAAATTTTCAATCTCGATCTCGATTTTGGAGTACATATAACGTACACGAGAATTTTAGAATATAGAATTCTTACACAAGTACGACAAGTATTAGTGCAGCTAGAAAAATCGTCTGCATGGCTGGCATTTCGCTTGGTGGATCTGCAACAAAGTTGAAATACAAAGTTCACTAGAAGCATTAATCCATTCGAATGTATAACGTTGTCGACGCTTGTGGCGCGGGATGGTTCTTCGCATGAAATTTTCGACTAATTTTTCATATCCTACGAACGGGCGTGTACGTACGTGGCGTGCATGTGTGTTTATGTAGGTACATGCAAAAAATTTATGCCGATGTCGAGGGCGTCGAACACAGTCTCTACGCTACTCCGACAATCCTTCGTGAACAGCAGAGTCCCATACCATATCGTTATACAAAATGAAGCAACGAATATTCGTTATCTCTACCGATTTACACTTATCGTTCGGTTCTGTTAGATTTGATATTCGCATGTATAAACGATCGATCATGGTATAGTACATGGTGTACATGGTAGGTAACGTATCAAAAACAAGGCGATGCCTTAATATTTCTCCTTAGTCCGTTTGCTTTTATACATGTTTGCACGGTTTCCACGATTTGCACGATTTCCACGGTTTCCACGGTTTGCATGGTTTGCACGGTGCATGATGTAAGATGCAGAACTCGAGATTGTAAACGCGAGACAGATAGTACATGTGCCTCGTGGTATTCGACGATTCCGAGTACAAAGACTACTGCCGAGCAATTTATCGATAGCTACGTATGTAGAAGCAAAGAAACAATTATCCTCTTGCTCTTCGACCTTTCGTCACTTCGTCACGCGACTTGTTCCCTTTTACCGTCTTAGTCTGTCTCATTTTCGTTCTACGGAATTGTTCTACGGAAAATGTATTTGTGTATTTCGCTGTATTGGGCTGCGCTACATTTGTGTACGAAACTACTAGTCTGTGCGCGTGATATACGGATCTTTACGATAGCGTTAATATGGCGCGAATACGGTTGCGAGTTGATGGTACTGTAGTGTAGCGGGTGCGAGTATACGGAAATGGGAATACTGTGCAAGTACGCGCTTAAGCTTTTGTATCTCGCGTAAACCTCAAATCTTTCGTAGCGACATCAAATCTTTACGTCGAGCTGCGAATATCGACAAACTTCCTTCCGTGTTTGCCAGAAAATTGACGGCGTATCAAATTATGTTAGAAAAACGATAGCAAGAAATACTTGAATTTGAAAACAAACTAAAATCTTTCGAGTTTACGCATAGAAATGGTAAATGCGGAGCTTTGCGGCTTCGTGGTCGGTTCGGCATTCGTTCGGAGTTTTCGTATACTAAGAATAGCAAAAGGATTTGCGTTGGTCCCGATCGATGCCAGGTTCTCTTTGAGCGTCTCTTCTCTTTTCTTCTCTTCTCTTCTCTTCTCTTCTCTTCTCTTCTCTTCTCTTCTTACCTATTTATTGGTCTGTAGATTGGTATCGCTATCTGTACACATATCTTAGTTTACCCTCATTTTTTACACTCATTTTCTACGATTGCTTTCTTCTTTTCGCGATTCTTCTATCAATCTAATACATAATATAATATATGATACATACATATAATATAATACTAACTACTGTAATATAATATCATACCATTAGTTTTGGACTTGGACAAACGAAAAAGTATGATAGAATACCTTACACTTGTTCGTACAAGTGGCGAAATTTCTAGAAGATAACAAACGCGAGATCGGGCAAAGCATATTTTCTTTCACCTACGCACTACATACCACCATCGTCTACTGCATATCTTTCTGTTAATTCTCCTAATAGCGTCAGCAGCCTGTTCAATTATATACAAACCAATGCATGTAACGGGCTTAAATACGGAGGAGGGGTTACAATATGGATTACTACGCATACGGTAATAATCTCCCTTTCAGGATTGTCTCTCATTGTTCTTGCTTTCTGCTTCCTCCTGCTTTCTTTTTGTCTTTCAATCTTTCCTCTTTCCTCTTTCCTCCTGCCTCTACGACGATACCTTTATTGTACCTCTATACCTCTCTCGCCCTTTATCTTTTCATGCCTCGCCTCTCTATCGTTTCAGTCTCGATCGTAGATTCGATAACTCTGATTCAACGATGCATAGAAGAGAAACGTGAGATACGAGAGAACGCAACGACTAAAGTAACCCGGCGATGGTACTGATCCGAAACTAATAACGAATAAACATTTTGGTACATTGATATGGTACACGATACAGCCATATATACCATTGGTGCTCACCCTAAACAAATTTCGTGTAACGCAGAAGAATTTAATGAAAAACAAGTAATGATAAAGTTGTTCTTTAAAGAAAAATACCGAGACGCGAATGCGTAAAGTCACGGAGAGACGTTGAGTGTGCCATTCGGGAGAAGTGCGCTTTGTTTTATAGGGAAGTGAACAAAAGGCAGAAGGGAGAGAAGGAGAGAGGGGACAGAAAAAGTAAGCAAGCGAACGATCGAGAGAGAAAGAGAGAGAAAGAGAGAGAAAGAGAGAGAAAGAGAGAGAAAGGGGGCGGGGAGGGGACGAGAGGGCTTAAATTGACCTAGGATCAGGCAACGTATACCTGGTGTCCTCTCTTCCCCATACGTCCTGGTTGCCATGTGAAATTCTTGCTTTCCGTCCCATTATATCCCATTATATCCATACTATGCAATGTCGTGTCGTAAATATTCTTCTGAACACGTCTTTTCCGATTTTAGTGAATTTTCTTGACGGGCATCTATTAATATGTAAATCTTCTCGGTTCAGTGTTACGAAAAACAAAGATGCCCATTCATTGACTATTAATAGCCTCCCTAAATCACCTTGTCAACTTTATTCCCGTAATAATTTAATATGTACTTACCGAACCGTAAAATCGGAAAATCAAAAAGGATGATGTTACTAAACATCATTTACGTTTCAGGAGAGAAAACGTCCGCGAAAGGTCCGGCAAGAAGAACGAAAGAAATTAAGAGGGAGGAACGGAAGGACGGAAGAAAAGGAAGATCTGCAGATATTCCATTGTCTGTACACTGTACACGCTTAAATCTATTGTAGATCGCGATAGAGAAATTGATCGCGATAGAGGAATTCTTTTCACGGCCAACTACATATATATAAAGTATCTGTTTGCTACCTGTTTTATGCAAAAAATACGCATATTGTACGGTTGTGTGTCGAAACGATGTGGCAGCATCTCGGCAAACTCTTGACGGTCCTTTACGAACGAATCGATCGAGCCGAAACCGTTTTCCTTCAAATGCAGAACATTTCGGTGATGACCAACCAAATTCTATTACTGAAAATGGCTGATTTATTGTTACTGCCCAAACCCGAAATGACATGTCTTTACACGTTGATGTTTTACAACGTGATCACTTATTGTGTTAGCTACATTAAGGAATTGATCGAGAAGGAAGATTGGTCGCCATACATAACTCTCACCGAAAGATCAAAGATTAAACATTTAGCTATGTCTGCTACGAAAATAGTACTAGAGTGGACTAAAGCTGTTACATTCGTCGTAACGTTAACATTCGTGCTCCTCGTGTTTGGTTTGGAGCAGGGTCTCCATAACTACAGGTAAGCGTGACAGGTAGTGCATAGGGATCGAAAGAGGAAGAAATAGAGAAAGTATTGTTCTTATATATAAATACATACATACATATAATATTACGCGTAGTGTACGCTGTACGTCATAATAATGAATTCGAACGATTGTAAGGACGGAAGCGAAAAGGGGTGGCCATATAGAATCCAAAAGAATCGTCAATCGTCCGATATATTTATTCTTGTTACAGGCCGTCAACGTTTTACACCATGATAACGTGGATTTATTATTCGGCGACGGAAAAGGTCTTCGCTGAGATGTTTCCGTCGATTTTCAAGCTCTTTCGCGTAGAAGCTTTCGAAAATATGGAGGAACTCTATGCTCCGATAATATTAAGGTCCTTTACCATTGTCATCTCTGTTCTCCACATATTGTTCCTTCTACCGACAACATCCTGGCGATTTCTGTTGGTTACGAGCTACGTGAACATTTATTTGAGATTAAAAGACCTGATGCAAAAGTTTGCGCCTTTGTTGCAACGCGAACAGCAATTTCTACATTATTATAGGAAAGCAACACTCGAGGAAATTTCACGTTTCGACGATGTGTGCGCTGTTTGCCTCTGCAATATGGTAAAAGCGAGAATAACACCTTGTCACCATCTTTTTCATACCGATTGTTTACGTCGATGTCTTAAGATTAGCAATGCGTGCCCTCTGTGCAAAAGAAAACTAAAATTCGAATATAAATCTATAATCGGTCATCGACCTATTGCAAATTGACTGGTCATGGCCCGACGCGACGGTAAGATCACCGACCGAGATCATCTTCCTTGTATTTTCTCTCCGCAACAAATTTCAAGTTTGAAATAACAATTTTCTATGCAAATGTATCCAAATCGTTGTAACAAAATCAAGGGACTGGCTAAGGGTTTTTCGTTTAGGCCAGTATAAATAAGCAAACGCACGAAACTTTTGTTCTTTTTGCATTTCTTGATTCTTTATTCTTTGATTCTTTATTCGTATTATCGATTCTATTCGCTTTTAGGCTTCTCCGTCGTATTTAATAGTGATATCTGTGTATGCGCCGTCTGGGCTATCGTAATTCTGTATTGATGGAGTATTTACTGGTCCGGACGCGCTGTACGGCAAAAACGATTCGTCAATCTGAAAGCAAAATGTAATTCTTAAATAAGTTTGACCATAACCGCTCATAGAATCATTCTGTATCGATTGCTAATAAGAATGAAATTCATCTTCTCTCGACGATACTGTACTGTGTGTCCAAACGACTCTTACTTCTATTGCTTTTTCGTAAAGATACTCGGACACTGCTTTTAATTCTGTCAGCGCTCTTTCCTGTGAAACCATGATGGATTCTATAGTACGTGTATCCCTTAACCACTGATCTTGTTTGTATTTTGCCCATTCTTTTCTCAATAACGATCTCCTCTCTATCTCTTGGGGAGATATCGCGATGGAATCGCGGAACCTTTCCCTGTAAGATAGAAGTTGCGACAACCGATTATGGAAAAAACCAAAAGTAGGGATCAACGTAAAGTACAACATACTCCTTTTGTTCGATTAAATCAGCTGCAGCTTCGACTTCAATAATTGGTTTCATTTGTTTAGCATTCTTTTCTAAACGCCTAATTTGTTTCTCCAATTTTCTTTTCCTCCTATCCTCTCTAGCTCTAGTTATAGCAGGATCCAGTTTCCTTTTCTTTTTAACTGGCAATCCTCTGCAAAGAAAATCAGTATAAAACGTAGTATTTGCTCAATTAATTTTCTAAATATAGAACATTCAATTATTTACAATAATATGTTGGTAACTTGAAAATGTAATGGATGCGTGTACATAGAAATATTTCGTGGGTTAACGATCGATAACGAACGCAGTGGTAATCTGCAACAATAATTTCAATAGTTTAATCAGAATAGTGAAAATATCGAAAAACCATGTATTATTTACTATGTATTAATTATTACCTGGAAAAAGCATTTATCACAGGTAGGACACTTATCATTTCTATAAAATTCTTTCGATTTCTCGTAATCTTAATAACAGCGTGCGATGGGTTTCTGTAATTTTCTAGAACTGGTTACTTATGATTGTGAAGTATTGGTAACCTGTCTGCCTTTTATGCTACATACGTTTAGAAGTGAATTATAAAAGACAAACTTGACAAGACATTTTACAAACAGCAGATAGAATGTAAATATTTTTACATTGTGTGTTACGTTTATTCAAAATACCTATATCATATGTATTCAAGTACGTAACCAGACAGATCTCGATGTAGTAATGACCAGTAATGACTGTAACAATGTGTAGCAGTGTGTATATGTGTAGTTGGCCAGTTCACAAAATGAAAAATGCCACTTGTAAACTTATTTTGTGCAGTGCAATATAGATATCTACGTCACTGAACATACAAATCAGTGATCTACGACCACGGACTCAGTCCTTTAAGTCCGTGGACGGCGCAGTCTATCTCTATAAGTCTATGATTTATATATACACGTATCACGGATACGTATGCGCACAGTGTATAAGGTACTTGAATGCATATGTATAGATACACGTTACGTAAGAATTAACGTGAAATTTTCTTGAATTCGCATGCTGTCGAAAATGTGAAAGCGTGCGAATTTTAGAAGCGTGCGTTAGAAGAAGATTTTGCCAATTTGCAAGAGGCGCCATCAAATGTCAGACTATGAACTATGTACTTCCCTCCGCACCCCGCGATCGCCCGTGGAGCTCTACGCTTTGCCTCACTTCGCCACGCGCAGACGCACACTAAAATAATATGCACCGACAAAAAAGCAAACGACAAAACTTTGCAAATATTTCAAATTCACTTTTTGCGAACTTTATTAATCATTACTTTAGTTTGTTTAATATTTATATATTTATATCACTATTTTCATGAATTTCATTTACTCTGGCTCTGATTAACTTTTCTGAATTTCAACCATCATACAAGCAATTCGTATTATATAGCGCATCGCGCCATTTCCTTTAATACACTGTCCGGCATTTGGCGGCGCTGGCATCGAAAGTACCTTCTTCTACTGTCTTCAACAGCTGTACGGCTGGCTTATGGGAATCTCCTATCCATATACCATATGGTCTAACTCTAATACCGACAATCACCGACAATCACCGACAATTGCCGACAATTGAGCGGAGCTTACGTACGAAAGGGGTCTTTCGATTCGACAGTCTATTTAAAGTTGGTCTAAGTCTAACCTCTAAAGTGTAAAGTCTAACCCTAACCACTAAATAACGCAATAATCGTTCGCGCTCGATTACAAACGATATTTGAATTTTTGAACTAGGTGAACTAGGATATGCTAAATAGATATCTTCGTCGAAGCAACAGTTAACGAAAGAAACGATGTGTACATTAAACTCTTTCGAGTGTGATACATTTGAAGATGAAACAATAGAGAACACGTAAGTGCCAAGTAGTCTTGTCATCCTCGAAACTTTTTATGCACATACACTATTATTATTTTTGATTTTCCATAGAATTACAGTATCTAGTACCGATGGTGCTACTATGCGAGTGTCAAATGCTAAATTACTTTGCAAAAAGTGCGGATCTGAACAAATCGAAATTTCATTAAGGAACAAATGCGGATACTGCAAACCATGTTTCTTGTCTGTATCGATGCATAAATTTAAAGCTACTCTTGGAAAATCGAAATCGATGCGCCCAACAGATTCTGTACTTATTGCCCATTCGGGGAAAACAAACTCGACGGCTCTTGTACAACTTATAAAAAACAATGCAAATGAATCAAGTTGTAAAAAACTTCGATTCAAGTGTAAAGTATTATATATAGATGGTAATATTAATTTTTAGAGTTCTAGCGAATACTATCTAAAGGAAGTTATCGTGGTAACCTACTTAACCTTATATGTAATCTTAAACTTATTCTTTTATGTGATTGTACAGATGGCATAGCGAGAGGATTTTCAGTAGGGGAAAGAAAAGATATTCGAAATGCGTTGGTTAAAGAAGCAGATAATGTACAAATAGCAACGTACGTAACTTCTCTGACGACTTCTACCAGCGATATTCTTTGCGAAGAGGTCGAGTCGACGGACGCGTTGCAAACAAATATAATTCACGACGATGAATTTATAGAAAAACTGTTCCATAGCATGGAAAACGAAACGGCAAAAGACGAATTGTTGAGGCAACTGAAACGGAAATTAATTGTACGAGCGGCACGCAAGCTAAACTGTAATAAAGTTTTTGTTGCCGATACCTCGGTCGATCTTGCGACAAAAGTGCTTGGAGACATATCGACGGGAAGAGGATCTCAGGTGTCTCTAAATGTTTCTTTTTCCGATACAAGATCCGCGGATGTAACGTTGCTTAGACCGCTTAGAGAGTTTACGCAGGACGAGATAGAAGGCTACTTGGAGTGCTGCGACGTAATTCCTGTTCTTGCTTGTTCAAAATATAATCGATCGTATCCTGGTTCCATACGAACTGTTGCACGAAACTTTATTTGTCGATTAGATTCCAATCTTAACGGTACTGTCTCTACCGTATACCGTACCAGCGAAAAATTGGCAGCAAAGATGAAGGAACTACGCAATGTAAAGATCGCTAGAAACATTGATTTTGTCAAGGACTTTAACGAAACCTGTATACTTTGCGAATTAACACTGGACTCTACTAATTCGCAAGAAAAACAACTTTCGGCTGTTCAAGCCAGAATATTTTCCCAATTGATATCGACAAATGTAGATCCCGCGACGGGTATGGCATCTAGTAACCGATCAAAAAATAAACAAATGCAGGATATAAATGATTCTATGAAAAAGCATTGTCGATGCGACAATGCCGCCTGTATTTCATTTCATACAGAATCTCTACAACCAGAATTAATTGAAACTCATCTATGTTACGGTTGTAAACTAATTGCTTTAAATTCAAAGGAAAAATCTAATTTACTATCTTGTTTTTTATATGAGAAAATTCAAGAAAAGCTACAAATAACACGTATGCAAGAAGAGATAGCAGAATTTTTACTATAAAAGATTTTCAGGCAACGATGACTGAGAATATTATTTCATCAACAAATTAAACAAATCCTATGTTAATGTGCCGGTACAACTTCTTTGTTCTTGAACCTTTATTTATTTATTCATATTCAACAGATTCAGATTTCCTATGTCCTATTGGAATCTCTCCCTTTCAGATTATGGCTAAGCAAATAAGACGATTTTTCCATTGTTCAGCGAATGGCGGCATCATGTTGTATCCCTATTCTTTGACATCGTCTTATTGTTAGAGTGGGAACGTAAACACTTTGCCTAGCGGCCTATATATAGCCATTAGCAGAGAGGAAATGAGAGTGCTCGCGCCTATCTCTGGCACGCTCACGCTTAGCACGGAACAGCTCCTATACCGGCGGTAGAGCCCACTTTTATCACGTAACAGAGAGCACACCAGTTTTAGCATGAAACAGAACAGCTAAGCGTCCGCGTCCGCTCTACCGCCGGTCTAGTTGAGCACTCTCATTTCCTCTCTGACGCTATCGAGATAGGTCTCCTTACTCTTACTTCATGATCAGGCCATGAGCTCAGGCCAGTAGTTCGCACCGATGCGAGCAGCTCGCTTCGTGCGAGTACTCGACTCGGCTTGACTCGCATTTTGCGGGTACTCGCACAGCCCTGCCTTCCAATCGTCTCAAACATTTCCAATCTAGTAGTATATATATCGGTGCTTGTTTCGCGCATGTCGTTGCGCGTCAGCCAATGGTCGCGTGGTCGGCGGAGTAAAGAGTAGGGGATTAGCCAATGTAGAGTCTTAAATTCGTGCGCTGGTAACAGCTGGTAAGTACCTTCTTATCTGGCGTCAAGTATAGATGAAATCATTTTGCCCGTATCGCAAAATGCGACACATTGGTGTCGTTTGATACTGGACATAATTGCGAACGTATATTTAGGTTTTGGTGAAAACGCCTCAGAGTCACTAGTATCTATATGGTTGACATTGGTTGACATCAACGATACACAAAACATTACGTAAATCTGATTAATAAGGAATTTTAGTGGTCGTTTGGAATCCAACAATTAATTTTCGTAAGCGCAAATTGTTTTGAATACGTTATTACTCGTTGCGATCTCATGTGTCAGTTCTACTAACTAGGTGGTTTAGGTTACAATCGTTAGGTTAATAAAACTGCATTTGTCGATACGCATATCTATTTAGGATCTAACGTTGTTCCATTCGCTAGATGTGTTTTACTATAAATAATTAGTTAATTGTGTATTAATGAGAAACGTTTGTGGTTTTCAGAAACATGCAACAACAATCACTAGTTCTCGGTAGAAGACAATTGCTCGCAGACTTGTCTGCAACGCAGTCCTCTCAAACACATCCGATTTGCAGAGACTTTGAAATTCGATACAGAAAGTGCGGGGTAGCTTATGGATATTACAACGGGGAGGAAAAATGTCGATCATATATGGAGGATCTATACGAATGCATTCATGAAAGTAAACGGTCGAAACGAATAGAATTAATGCGCAAAGAACGCGATCAACAAATGAAAAAAGGTGAAAGAGGTTATTTGCCGCTTCCTCGCACGGATTTACTTTAAAACGATTCAAAGTTGTTATATTATTATATTATAGTGCGTATTCGATGCGTTAAGTAATGTAATTATGCGAAAGAAAGAGGTTTTCACCTAGAACATGTAATGTATCGACAAATGGAAAATTAAATGATAACGTCGTAATTAAATGATATTCTATTTTCCTGTTTTCCACAAAGTTTGTCGCTAAATGTGTATATCGATGTTAAATTGCTGTGGATTTAGAAGAATTGCGCGCGAAAAAATATCTAGTAAGAATAAAGCGAATAAAGTCGAATTCGAAAAATACAAATGCAATGGAAATGGAAAGCAAAACATTAAAATGAGAAAAAGACAGAAAAAGACAGAAAAAGATAGGTAAACTGTGTATCTACATGGCTGCAGATGCACTGAAATATTTGATGGAGATTGTCGCTAGATGGCAGGAATATGTTAAATGGAGGAACGACGAATGGTACAACGAGGAGAGCGTAAGCCGTAACCGTAAGGCCGTATGCCGTATGCCGTACGAAGTGGCTTGGCGGGCAAGCAGACAGGCAAGCAGGCAGGCTGGGCAGGCAGGCGAGCGGCGAGTGTGCCAGTGCCAGTGCTAGCGACAGAAAAAGATACGCTAGCACGACGGTAGGTTGCCGACTTGTTAGGCCGGAAGGCGGGCGCACCTGTCTGTCATCAACGCCGACTGTCAATCTTACTGACGCTGGCGCACACGACGCAAGAACCCGCCGCATTTGTAGTGTTTATCTGTCAGAAAGATTAGGAAATTCGTTGGAACGGGAAAGAATTCGAACGAAAAACCATAACGCGAGTGACCGAAACACAAGAAAACTACAGAGAGATACGCCGGTGAGTTGCAGCGAACAACAAACTATCGAGTCCGATTGTGAGAAGAAAACGTGATAGAAGGAAAAGAAGCCGCGACGTCTCGCCGTGTGATTAACTATACACCGATGCACCGATACACCGATACATCGATACACCGATACACCGATACACCGATACACCGATGTGGATACAGTGTTGCGTCTTTTAACTATGCTCTCTATTCATCGGTCGCGCGTGCACGCGTCTCGAACACGATACGTTCGTAACCAGTCAAAATCGAATTGGTTAGTTTGTTTGGCGCGAAGATTGCAGATTTCATGACCGTGCGCAATTCTCTTCCCTCGCGTTCGTGCAAGCGTCTCCACGGAATTGTCGGTCGATCTTTGCATCCCGTTTCTCTCTTTTTTTCCCCCCGTTTACATATTTAGTAGTCGGTTAGTTGCGTTTTATCTCGAGGGATATACTCGACTGTTACACGTGCCGGTTAATTCGTAATCTCCGCTGAGCGGTGTCTCTTTCTTCTCGTTTAACAAAGTCCTTTCTGTTTGACAGTTGATCGAGTACCGAGTAAACATATCAGGTCCAAAGAGATATTATTGCATCGCGTACCGCGTGCACAGAACGCTTGCTTCGATTTCATCGCTATGGATCACCGGATTGGTAAGTGGAAATTTATTAAATAATTACTGTGTTAAGAATTTATAATTGCAACGCGAACATCGCGATTTCAACACGGTATAGACATTTTTTTGGAGGATATTAGATGTTAGATGTATTTGTAGTAGACTGAAAGTTGTATCGTGAGAGACGCCATCATCTACGATGGTACAGCGCGTGGCGATCGAGTCAACACGCGAGCCAGCTATCTGGTGAGGCACGTGGTGGCGCGGCACGGCGCGGACTTGGTTACTTGCACGGGGTTCACTAGTCTTGCTCCACGGAATCCGCTTCTCGTTATAATTACCAACTGTCATTCTGCTTTTTCCGTCGTGCCTTCCATGCTTACTTGCTTGCCTGCCTGCCTGCCTGCCTTCCTGCCTGTCTGCCCGTCTGCCTGCCTACCTACCCACCTATCTACCTACCACTCTGCCTACCTATGTACCAACCAGCCATCTAGCTTGCTTGCTTTACTTTACCTTGCTTTGCCTGGCTCGGCTCGGCTCTCGACGGCACGACATGCGACACGGCTTAGCTTAGCTTAGCTTAGCTTGGCTGCCGGCTGTCGGTTTGCACGCGTAACTATTGCGTGCACGCGTACCTATCATACGCAGGCGAATATGTTTACATGCGCGCGCTCGCGCTCATTCGCTAGTCTGCGGTAGTATGTCTAGTTGCTCTAATATCTACGAATAACTTGAATTTATGTAATTTCATGTTACTTAACACGGTCTGCTTAACAAAAAGATTCATTGCATTCTCGTCAAGTGTATGTACATATACTCGTACTCCCATTACATTTTTTTCTGTCAGTCGATAAACAGCAGATCAGAAATAAATCGAACAAATTTTTGTTCGTGTCGTTTGTTTCACGAAATTCGGGCAAATTGTTAAGCATTTATAGGTGTTGTAAATGTTAAAGTTGTAAATATATTCGTGTGATATTCGCCGTTACGCTTACATAACAGATGAGATAAAGATATACATACATGTAGAGTCAGTTAAACGGAAGCACGCAAATGCTTGTCCGCGGCTTGTTTTACAAAGTAGTTGTTTTGTTTTATCGTATCGTTTCTAACAATGGTGCGTTGATCGCAATGTTTGTATTCTCGTTGAAAAAAACCCGTGACAGTTTGTTTACGTTATAGTTCATAACGTAAGATCGCAGGATCGCAAGATGTGGTTGACATTGATTATAATTTATGAAATTCTTAGCGATATCGTTTGTACCGATACACGCACACACACCGAAACACGTGTACATACGATACGTGTATGGATATGCGTTGACCATGATGATGCGGTGTCCTGCGAACATCGGATGAATGAGAAAATGTTTGGTTGGAATAACAAGGGGAAAATCAAGTTCGGATTAGAGTCCAAGATTAGCAACTCGGTAAATGGGTCGCGATACACGACGTTATCTAGCTTTGGTCAATGGCCAGTGAAACTCGTTTGTAAAGATACGACAGTATTGTGTAACTCACCTAATAATAGTAATAATAGAGTTACTGGTTGAATAATATAAGTAATGTATAATATAAGTAATTTAAGATTTATTTTAATTTTTTATTCTGTTTTAGTCTACTTTAGTCTGTTTTATTCTATTTCGTTCTATTCTATTCTATTGTATTACATTGTATGTTAGGGAATAGAATATTCGTTGCTTGTTCAACAAGTTGTTCGACATGCATCGTGTATTTGGCTTCTTTGATTGCATGAAAAATACATGTCGGGGCTTTTAAAAATTAGTTTGAGGACAGATTGATTTGGTTAGTTTGGTAAACGTAATAATTGCTATTCATAAACTAGAGAGAAAGATGAATCGCGATGCATCGCACGCAACGCATCGACGATCAAACTGAGTAGAGCAGAGTAAAGTGGGATGCGTGTTAGGGCGAAAAGAAATAAAGGTCGGAAGGGGATAAGGAAGAGAAGAAGAAGCGAAAGAACATTCCGAAAATGATGCGGAGCGTATTCGGTAAAACGATGGTGAAGCGTGTCATCGTAATCTTGACTTGGTTATGTAACCGATAGCGACGAGTACTCGTCCCATGCTAAAACTGCGACTCGCCTCTGATGATGAACTGCTGAACCGTGTCCGACATCTTCCGAGAGAATTTTCGATGGATTTATCCGCTAACCGTTAAACGATTTACCCTAATACCGCACGAAAATTCGAACCAGATAGAAGGGGAATAGTATTTGTTTCGTTGGGTACTGGGCATGTTCGCGATAGGTAAGAAACTGACAACAGATTCGCGATCAAAGAGTTGCTTTTTCGTTGTAACTTTCTCGTTGAATTGCATCCGTAACCGATTCGACGATTAGTTCTTTAGCGGTAGTATCTGCCAGTCCCGAGAAGCAGCATCCTAATCCTAATCTTTAGCCCTTTCTTTCTTTCTTTCTTTCTTTCTTTCTTTAGGTTATTTATTTGGTGTTTGAGGTTATCGTATTGATGACGCGAGACCGTAGAGGCTATCGTAGGTGGAGTGAATTGTGAAGTAAATTACCAATAACTAGGATACATTGAGAAACGAATGATACGGTTGTTGCTTGCCCGATTAAATCGAGCCGAGAAATACCGAGACGATGAAAACGAATTCTACTACATATATGAATCGACGAAAAACCAAAGACCATTCGATAGAAATTATAAAAGGAATCGCATGAAGATTCCACGAAGAAACGAGTACACGGACCTTTGTTGAAATCAAATGATTCTTGACACGAGTTGGCCACGAAGCAACGCGGGACACGGGCAGCTCAAAGACTGTAGCTAAAATCGTTCTATGCGCTGACCTACGAGGAATGTTCCTCCCCTCTTAATTCGATGTTTCTTTGCACGCCAACGACGACGATACGAAGCCTAGCTCTCTTTTGCTCCCGAAACATCCCTACAAAAGATTCCGCAGTGGAGCCTCTCCGAGCCAAGTCGAGTTGATTCGAGTCGACTATGTACTCTGCTCTTCGTATACTTGTTGGGCCTTTTAGCCTTCTAGACTTTTAGATTTCTAGATTTCTAGGCTTCTAGAATCCTAGTCGTTATAGCGTGCTCGAACCGAATGGTCCTCCATCCGATTTACAATTGAAAGCCGCGTCAATGCCGCGTCACCGACCGACTCATTACAGATTCAGACATTTTTCTGGAAAGAAGCCCTTTAACATGGCGATCGAGGCAGCTTTCCTCCGTTTTCCGTGATCATTCTAACAAAAATGTTAATCCTCGCGTTGGTTCGGGTTGGTTAGCGTTAGCAGCTGGTATCTAATGAGAGGAACAAATTTGTTGATCGGTTGCAAGAACGATACAGTATTTGCTTAAACCGGTTAAGGAATCTAACGAATACTCGCAAAGTATTTAGAGACGAGTCACTAAACGGTTTCGACGAGTTCCAAATGTCGTTGAACGATCCAATTTCAGTGGAGAAAAGACATACCACACTGTATTCTTTTCGCTTTTTATGCATACTTGTTTTTGCAATTACATTGCAATTTCAAAATGATTTCCATGCAACGTTTTCATGAAAGAAAATTTGTTTGTTATTTGGATCGCGAATTATGTTGCGCGACGATTGCAGAGTTTTCTGTTACTCATTTTCGCTGAGAACGAGACAAGAGCAAGGAGACCGGGGTATACTGCTCTTACGCGTTTTACGACTAGAAAGAAGTTTATAGGAGAGGAATATCGTGTGATAATCGATAACCGATAGCAAACACATAAACGTGAATTTATTATCGATCGACGCCGTGACCGGGACCGGGAATTATCCGAATAACGGAAATATAATAAATACATATTTATACATTAGATATTTATAATATAGTCTGGGTATCTTATCGTGTTACGAACCTATCGAATTACCTATCGAGACGAACATAGAGCACAGGTTTTGTCGATAAGATAAAAATATTCAATTGACCCTATCGAGGATTCAAGAGTAGGATTCGGTAAGGGGAACGTATCTATGGAATATTGAGAGACGAAAATTCCCTTGTAGAAAAATCTTTGACGATCAATCGCGTGGATAGAAAGTGAACAACTTTTTTTAAAGATTACGATGATCCCTGTAAACGAGAGAATGCGTAGAAGTTGTATAAATGTTCTGATAGCGTAGACGTAGAACTTGGTTGTAATAAATACATATACGCGTTTCGTGTCCGGATGTATTCCGTTTGATCAGTTTCGAAGAGGAAAGCTGAAAACTATTGAGTTGTCGGTTATTTATTGAAAGTTGGCTGGGAATCGATATAAAACGTGATCGAGCAAAAGATATGTGTATCTACTTCCCTCCAGAGCTGTCTCACTGACATCGAAAGTCGAAGATAGAACAAGATGAATTACACTCGAAATCACAGACATTCGAAACTCGATACATATATGTATCGCGCTCATACGAAGGGACGTCTTTACTTTCGTTCCTTTACTAGTCACACGATCTTAATGTACTCGCTTTTTCCGTTCCTAGATAATACGTAATCTTTTAACCTTATCTCTCGTGTTATCGCTTTCCTCGTGTATCGTCTTGCCTTTTGCCTTCCATGGCGCGAACGTGCATCGTTTCTTACGATGAATATCGGCGAATACGATCAACTTTTCGTATTTCTTTACGCACGATTGACCAACGCATTCGATAAATCTTTTCGCAAAAAATTCAGACATCTTGAAGACTCTAGAATTTCAAATTAGAAGACGGATCGCACGTTTCCCGCCAAGAACCAAACTATCAGTGAACGAGGAAGGGGAATGGTAGAAGAGCGGGAGTGCGGAGCTGTCGTTATCGTTACTAGGACAACGGGCCAACGGGTCTCGGCGCGGCGCGGCATGACGATCGAGTCTAAATGGCGAGAAAGACGCAAAGGGAAGGGACAGATAGCGCGCGCGCGCGCGAGAGAGAGAGAGAGAGAGAGAGAGAGAGAGAGAGAGAGACAGAAACAGAGAGAGACAGAAACAGAGACGGAGTCCAATGGCTAGCCGTCTTCTAAGCGGGAAGTGGACTCACGCGGCCTGACGCGCGAACTCGGGGATCCTTTCGTCTTTGTTGTGCACGCGTGCACTCATTCTCGCCTGTTTGTCTCCTCCTCGCCTTCTTGTTCTTCTTGTCAGAGCTCTGTCAAGCCGGCTTCCGAACATGGTCGGCTTAGTCGCGTTTTGAACGTTGTACGACGAACTTCGGCCAGTTTCTAAATGTAAACGCGAATGACAAAAGATCTATTCTTGTCTCTGTCTTTTTTTTACCAATTTTCAGTCATTGCGGATGTCTAGAAGTGAATCGAATGTGATTTCTCTTATAGAGAAGGAGCTTCTTTCTGTTTTCTCGTCTCTTTCTTGTCTTCTTGCTATTACGTATATGTATATATGGAATGACTAGAGGTGTCGTGCTGACTGTCGCAATCGATGAACGGACGACACATTTTGGAACCCTAAGAGGTTCGTCCGAGTCTAACAATAAGAAGACCAGGAACTCCAAGACAACGTTGATCGTTGGATCGGAGAAAGATAAATGATACTGTACAAGTTTGCGGGGACGAAACGATACCAGCGACTTAACGAAAACCGAATAGTAACGTTTCGAACGATCGAGCATTTCGATGGCTAAAATCCTATACGATATTCATGATGTATACTGAACGAGGCCATCGAAAACATGTAGCATCTGCAAGCCGAAGTTAGAGGAAAAGAAAGAAAAAAAACCTAACCGTGACCATCGACTAGATGTACAATAATGTGACTTGTTTCGTCTTATAAGTGTCATGAAACGGACGTTGCGATGATACGAACATTTGGAAATGTGTCGTACCACGATCGAAGGAAATGTTCAGGTGTAAATAAAATGTGGAAAGGTAATAAAATCCTTTATCGAAATATTTGGATGGTTGGTTAAGATACTTGCGCAACATCTCGAACGTCTCGTGTCTGTTGCGCCTTGCGTCTCGTGTCTGTCTTACGTCTTACGTCTTACGTCTTACGTCTTACGACTTACATCCTACGTCCTACGTATTTGGGAATACAGGAATACAGGAATACAGGAATACAGGAATACAGGAAGACGATAAGAGGAGAGTGTCATGCTACCACCAGCGGCTATGCATTTGGAACAAAAACACAGTACCGAAAAGTTTGCAGGTACACACGACCAATGCCAGCATCAGTATCAGTATCGTAATCTTTATTATCACGATCAACATCATCTTCATCGACACCCACTCAAGCAGGAAGATTACCATTGTTGTCGTCGTCGTCGTAATCGTAGCAACGAACATCGGCTGCATCACCACCACCATCACCATCATCATCACCATCATCATCATCGACACAAGCATCATCAGCATAATCATCAAAACGATCATCAACAGCAACGTTGTCGCCGTCATTCAGGAAACTCGGACTATCGTCGTATCATATCGTCATTGCCCTCGTTAACATTACCGTATAACGATAATTCATCTCCGTCTCAACATACAAACATGTTTGCAACAGGTAAGAATGACGACGACGGCCACTGTTCCGTATCGATTCAGAAATCGATGAATCGTTTGCGTCAACTGTCGTGTGTTTAGTGATTTGAATGGAAAATTATGCAGTACGCTTTTTTTTAAATACAGTAGGGCGTCATATATCTGAAGAAAATTAAATATTACTTTAGCAAATAATTGACGCCCTACTGTAAGTCTAACATCGAATAATTGTCTTTGGGATCCATCGTCCACAGCTAACAGAGACTTGGCATGGAAAATCGTGCTTGTTGCGCAACTGGCGCCCATCTCCCCTCTTAATGTCTCTTCACATATCTCTCTTTCTCTCTTCGTCTATCTATCTATCTATCTATCTATCTATCTATCTCTATCTCTCTATTCCTTCGCTTATACACACGTTCGCTCGCTCCGAGCGCCGTCGATCATTCTTTTTGCAAAAGATGGAGAAACATTTGAAACGTCTTTCTTTGCTTACGATGAAGTTTGCATTGTCTTTCACTTTCATCTTTCGTTTGCCTCCGACGAAGATTGTAGCAGCTTTTAAAACGCGATTTAGTTGCAAATAATGTATGGTAGTATTTCACGCTAGACCGTTTGCCGACTCGAAGGAACCTATTCCTAGATTTTCTGATTTCATCTTTAAAATGATCGAATTTGAAAAATTTCGAGAATCAAGTGGAATTAGCGACGAACATCTTCGATACCACATGGTACATACATATACGCGCGTCTCGTGCCTCGTGTCTCGTGTCCTGTCTCGCGACTCGTGTCTCGAGTCTCGTGTCTCGCTCCTTGTTTGTTGCGTGCTTCGAGTTTGATAGCTTCTGCAATGAATCGCGAAGGGGTAACGAAAGAAAGGTACAAAGAAGTAGATATATATATAAACTCAGAATTTCAATCGAGCCGGTCGAAGATACTCTATTGGCACATGTGCGAAACAAATATACATATATAATACGTATCTATCTATCTATCTATATATATATGTTATATAATAGAATTAAGAGGCAGGGTCCCCCTGTTGGTATAGTTGTAAACCCCGTGTGCTATGAACCCGAATCTACCGACATCGATTTAGAACGTGCTCTCAGAACTCGAAAAAATCTTCGATAGCCTCGGACACGATACTACTGCACTCGACCAAGTCGATTTTATTGTAAAACGATAACCCACGAGGTTACGTATCTTCGACCGGCTCGATTGAAATTCTGAGTTTCAGCACATTTTGCCATCCTTCTAACGATTACAACGATTACAACAATCACAATGATGGAAATGCTACTGTGTATCTCGAAACTATATTCAACTGCGGGGGTTCCGTGGCGGCGACTTGTTTTCCGACGTTGATTACACGCGCCCGTTTCAACAAATTTTGTTCCTGTATAGCCAAAGTTTCTATAAATTTTTCTGTCTCGTCGGAGCAAGACGAAATAAGTGACACGTACAAAATTCTTCAGATGCATATGGACATCGCATATGTATTTGCGCTTAACGTACGCAATCGATGTATTCAATGCAAAATACGTAAGACATTGCGTACGCAAATAGATGTCACGAAGGTTAACCGCGTCGGGCTTCTTTTGTTTTTCAACTTTTTATTAATCGTGCACCGTCCATGAGATCAGAAAAATTTAGGAATACGAACCGAGAAATTCTGAATTTCAATTTTCTGACCACCTCTTTCCTCCTGTTTTTATTTTAAAGGGAGAATTTAAGACGTAGAAATATGTGTAGTAGTAGCGTGAAAATCTCTCTCTCTTTGTGTGTGTGTGTGTGTGTGCACGCGCGCGTATGTTTGTGCGTGTACCAAGCGTACAAAGCAACAAGAAGACAAAATGGAAAATCCGAAGATAACGCAGAATGAATTATAAAGTTGTAGTAACATAGTACGTTGATCGTGAGTCGTGGGTCGTGGGTCGTAGTTCGTAGGTCGTAGGTCGTAGGTCGTATGGTGACAGCAGAGAATATAAAAGTCAAAAGCTTTAGTAGTATTTTCGAACGTGGCGAGGACGCTACTAATTAACGTTCGTTGCGCTACGCCGCGCCGGTCTTTTGGAAATCATCCAAACGTGTTACAGGTCACCGACTGTCGGTGTTACTGCGGTGTACTTTTGTAGTAGATAGTATATTGTATATATTCCGATCTTCGTATCGCAGATACGAGTCTTCCAAAGATATGGACGATCCTTAAATACTACAATCTTTGACGGAATCGATGAAATTTGGATTACTTATTTTCGATTCATCGTTCACGCAAAGTCTGAACAATATTTTAATTATCGTTAACTATCGTTTCGATTCGATTCGAGTCGCGTCGATTATTCAAAAAAATGAAGATTGTGTGTTCGATAACAGACGCATCTCTCTTTCTTTGCTTGGTTATCCGTTCCTGGTTTGTTTAATCGCTGTTTGCGTCGATACCGGTGCGTACAGTTTTGTTACTGTACGATTGTACGATGTTCCTTCCTCGAGCATACTTGACGTCGCTGCAATCACCGTTGCTCTGACACATAGTTTTCGTCTAGCCGCGTCGAGCCGCGTCGAGCCGCGTCGAGCCGCGTCGAGCCGCGTCGAGCTTGGGTCCTAATTTTGTACCGGCGGGTTACTGGACCTTACGTAACTACAAACTCGAGTGCTAAGATTAGTCTACAGTCCGAACTAACCCGAACCGTTGATTTAATCCTCAAAAATATATCATTTTATAATAAGGAAAAAAATTATCGTTGTCGTTTATGTCTTCGTTATCGCCGCCACCGCACCGCCGTGCCGCCGTCGCCGGCGTCGTTACTGCTGCTACTGCTACTATTATATTGTTACGGTACCAAATAAGTCAAATGTAGCCAGTGTCGCAAATTCCGCATAACAATACGATTAGAACCACTTGCTAGAACATGTGAAATATAAAAGAAGTGGGTGAGATTGCCAGAAATATCGGAAATATTGCCCAAAATATCGCAAACGAGGAGGCAACATACGGTATCCAATAGTTCGAATCTAGTCCCGCGATCTATCTTCGCAAGAAGCACGGAATTGTTAATCCTATAGATAATCTTACAGAAAGGTAAAACTACCATATAAAGCGAAGATTTAATTTGACCTATACATTGTGATTATGATTATGATTATGATTAAGATTATGATTATAATTATACATAATTATTCGAGCAACGATACTTTTGCCGTGCAGATAAAGAATAAGACGCATTGTTATCATTATTGTACTTAGGTACAGGGTGTTTGGTAACAGATGCAAAGGAAATGATAATTTGGTAATAGTGGTGGGCTAGAGTTAGATCAGGAAGAGCGTGGATCTGAATGGCATCGCGGACACGAGAACTGGCGTACGTTGTTGGATTTGAATCGTTATTATGTAATTCGAAGAGCAAGCCGAACGAAGCCGAACTTGCTTCCACCTGTTATCAGATATTTTGTATCGTGTATAGGAAAATGTACATGTGTCGAATCGTGCATGTACATTTTCGTGAATATTGTATTACATTGTGTTGTGTTGTATTGTATAATAATGGTATTATATGTACATTGAACGATGGTTTTTCTTGTTATTTCAGCAAGGGAGCGCTTTCCTTCATCGAGTAGTACGGACGATGATCAAAGTGGTTCCGATACGGAACAGGATTCGAACGCTTTGCGTGGTAAAGTCCACTCTGGAGTACTTCATCATTCTGGTACGCACTCCGTGCGAAAACGTCGGGGAAACTTGCCGAAACATTCAGTGAAAATTTTGAAGCGCTGGCTTTACGAACACAGATACAATGCTTATCCGAGCGACAGTGAGAAACTGACGTTGAGTCAAGAAGCGAACCTTACGGTGTTGCAGGTTGGTATTTCGTCGATATTTTTCTCTATCGTTTTCGTAATTTCATCGGTTGGCAAAGTTTCTCCCAACGATTCCTGTACGATGTACGATAATACAAAATACATGTATGTATTGTATCCTGTATATAGGTGTGCAATTGGTTCATAAATGCTAGACGGCGAATTTTACCCGAAATGATACGAAGGGAGGGACACGACCCTCTACAGTACACGATTTCGCGACGCGGTAAGAAGATGCCTGCAGGAACTCATCAACAGTCGTCCAGTCTTGGTTCGAGAACCAACCAAAGTTGGGACTCGTTGGCTGGTATGAGCGCCCCGAAACGCAGCAGAGATCACGACTACGAAGATCCTGTCGGATTAATGTACCGGTACATGATAATCGTTTACCTCTTTCTATGTCTATGTGTCTATGTGTCTATGTGTCTATGTGTCTATGTGTCTATGTGTCTATGTATCTATATATCTATATCTATGTAGCGACGAAAATCGTTACCAAGCTGATGGTGGATTGGGCTTTTTCAGAAGCGAGGAAGATAGTCCGAACGATTACGAAAGTAGTTCGCACAGCGAGGAAGAACGTCCGACGACGCAATGGCCTAGCGTAATAGTTTATCCCTACTCGGAGACAAAAATCGAGCAGAACGTTGCTCAGCTCGGTACTTACGAGGAAACGATTGCTCATCCTGCACGACGAGGGTAAAATTTACACTCGATCTCTTTTATTGTCGCTCTACGCGTATAAATCTAGTAACACGATCGCGATCGTTTTCAGAGACGACGACGAATCTTCGATGACAAACGAGGCTCCGTATTGGAGTGCCCCTAGACAGCATCTGATTCAAACTCCCGACGTACAACACGAAACGGAAGTATATAGTACTCATAACGCTCATAGCCCACACACGGACGAGACTCCGCCACCGACGCCACCAGAGGAAGATAAAGACAAGTTCAAGTGTCTCTACTTGCTGGTCGAAGCAGCTGTAGCCGTACGACAACAGGAAAAGGAACGCGAGGGAGCCGTACCGGTTTAACGAGAGCAGACTTTTTGTCGATGTCGATGTTGATGTTCCTCCGTCGTTCGTGTCGACCCTCTTTTTATCTTCCAATTTCATCGTCGTTGTCCCACCTGTGCAGGTGGGATTAGAGCCCAGAGCTAGGATTAGGATGATTTTTCGGTGGGATAGGATGGGGTGGGAAATAAAAAATACAAAACACGGTACATGATGCTGTACCGTGAGCTTTGGACGAACCACTGTACAAATCACTGTACACTCGACGACGCTGCTTTTCGGGTTCCGTCCGGGACAATAGTCTTTCCCATATTCCTGTTGTTTGTCCGCGCGCATTTTCGTGATTCGCAGTGATCGCGCGATCGTTTCTTCTACTGCGGTCGCAGCCTTGGCTTTTGCCATAGGAATTGCTACACTTGTTGCAGCGTGACCAAAGGATACCTCTCAGGAAAGACCATCTCGACACACTCGAGAAGAACAACTAAAGATAATCTGCTAAAAATAACCAAACCTTTTCTCTACTCGTATACAACAGTGTTCTCAAAATGTGTTGTCACCATTATTATTCTGCGTACGCGCACACACGCGCGACTTGTAGGAAACTGTGTGTGTGTGTGTGTGTGTGTGTGTGCGTGTGCGTGCGTGTGCGCGCGCGCGCGAGCGTGTGTGCGCGTGTGCGTGTGCTATGCTCTAAATTCGCGTGACGAAAAAATTTCAAACAGTTTACGCTCTTCCAGTATTTGAATCGGGTTTCCGAAACATCAGATTTCAGTGAAATTCAATTGTCGAGTACATTCTATCGTATAAGAATTCTTTGAATGGAACGACGCGTCCAACTAATCGAAACGTACCGTTTCTCATTCTGTGACGCTTCTGTCGTTCATTCTGTCGTTCGATGTCGTTACGCGAGAAAGCGAGAAAATCGTGTCGGATCGATGGCCAAATAAGTGCCAAAATTTTACATCGTAGCGAGAGTGAAGTAGTAACCGAGATATTAATTCGAATATGTATATATATATATTCGTCAGTTTTTCCGCGCCAACTGTTCTATTGTATTCGGTAACAATCGTAAAACCGCCATGTTTATAAACTTGACGATAAATCGTAATTCGTAAACTCTTTCGATATCCAGTGGAAGAAAGGGAGACCGATGGGAAGAATGAATCACATGAAAAAATCTCATGATTATCAAATCAAACGAAACGGAAAGAAGTTTTTAGTATTCGCATTGGATATTCTACGCCTGTTAAAAAACTTGGTTCTTGATTTTATGCTGTCATATTCCTTTGGTAGATTCCATGTAATTATTCAGTTTAGAAACATTCACGAAGTACGTATTTTCAATCGATTTCACAATATAGTTTTACGATGTCTTTTCAAGGGATTAACATAGGAGCCAGCCAAAGAACATTGAAAGCATTTTTTGCGATCTGTGTGTTTTTACCGATATTAATACTATTATTTCTATTAATGTTATCGTCACTGCTGCTATTACTACTATTGCTGTACTACTATTACTACTCTACTATCATCACAACTAATACCACTACTACTATTGCTACTGCTACTGCTACTGCCACCGCTACTGCTACCTGTTACTGTTACTGTTACTGTTACTGTTACTGTTACTGTTACTGTTACTGTTACTGATACCGTTACTGTTACTACTAACAATCGCTACTATTGCTACGACTAACTAAATAGTACTATGGTCTTCAATTACTTTAACTCGATTACTCTCACTACCATTTGATTCTAGTTTGTCTTTTTTTTTGCCAAAATTAGCGGTTAGTCGCAGAATGTTAACGATTGTGTATGCTTCCCATTCGCGAGTCGAGGTAGCACGGTGCTTAACACGATAAGTACGTTATGTTACTTAACGTAAATTGTTTTTAACTTAATTTTTTTCTGTTTGTTACTGTTACATTATGATCTAATGCATAGCAAGTGGGACCTTTATTGCGTTTACATTCGCATTTATGTTAGACGTATAAGACTGCTTGAGAAGAGATTCGTTAATTCTTTTGACATGACCGCGTACAATCAAGACACGTCTCCCTTTCCTCCCTGCGAAGGTTTTAAGATAGTGTTGCGGCAGCGCTACCATTGGTCAGCCATTTTTTGATTATATGTTGATAACGTCGCTTCCGTGAAGAAACGAGAGAACGTTAAATAAGCGGTGAATTGAATAAGCGGTGCCCGAAACACTTAAGCCAATCGTGTGTGTTAATTACATCAAGTATATAAAATAAGTCGAATATAAGCGCGCGTGCCTATTAAAAGATACGTGTATAGACGATAAGTACGTCACATATCGAAAGAGACGTTGATACACGGTATATTACATAATTTTGAATTTCGAATTTCTAATTTCGAACTTTCGAATGGATCGTTAATTGAAGATGAATGCTGTGACGCACGAGTCATGCATAGGAAAATCATTGGTACAAACGCCAAAGACTTAACTGTTAGTTTTATCGATAATTAAGATGTTCAGATATATTCAAATAGAGGAGTGACTTCTTTGCCGAAACTGTAGCTAGTAAATATGTTTGTTGTGTGTTCGAACGTTTGAGATAAAGCATTCGCCGAAGGTGTAGAGTAATAATGGGGAAGTAGAAACGAAAACGAAGAAGAAAGAGAAAGCAAATTAGAAAATAATAAGAAGAAGAGAGGGGGAAGAAGCTGAAGAAGAAAAAGGAGAAGAACGCAGAAAGCGTTGGACAATCGTGCCTATCGAAACGTTACGTTACCGCGTTCTTTGTATGTATATTGTGAAAGTGTGAATGCAGACGCGAGCGTGGATCGTTGCAAACATGAAACGTGCATCGAGCAACGCGCAAGGTGCGCGTATACACCGTTGGTACGGTCGACAAACGCGAATTTCCATACGTATACGTATATATGTATATATATATCCACATGTATATATACATACATGTACGCATCGATGCGCGAGCTAGATTTAAACCGTGTTCAAAAGAAACAAAGTTCTTCGATGTACAAAATACAATTCAAGTTTATTTTTAAATCGCGATTATCGTGGTCACCGTTTGCGGCCGTCTCGTTAGAAATTGTTAGGGGATTACTTTGTATTAGGATAAGAATAGATCTCTCTCTGGCAGATAAGCAATCCACGATAGCGATCCTTATCGATCGACGAATAAGAGCTTTTCTCGATCTGACGGATCGAAGCGAAAAATCGTGTGAATGATAACGAGGATGATGACGAAGACGAAAACGGCGAAGACTAAAGAAAGAGAAGATGCGTGGAGAAAATGTGCCAAGATCGAGTGGCGAGTAATTATCGCGTTATACGAATCGATCCCAACGATTCGCTGCAGCCAGTGCAGAGCGCTAGATTGTTGCGTACGACTCAACATTGTTCGACAAAGCATCGAATTCTTCAAAGTTCCTAAATCTTTCCACGTTCGCAATATCGAACAGTAACACGATGCAACAACTAACAAATGTTGGATGATCGTATCACGCGTATACAAAGCCCTCGCACTCGTTAACAATGATGAAAAGCAATAATGGTGCCTTGCTCGGACGTAGTTCCCGATACGTACCGATAGTTCGTAGGAGTATTTTACAAAAATTTTCGTCTAAAATGTTCGCCGAATTCGTCGAATTGTATTTCTAACGTGTATACTATTTTAATGAAAACTTTTGGAAATCTGAAAAAAAGCAAAAATGGAAGACATATCGTTCGCGTCCTCGCGTCGTTTTAGCGATCCTTTTTTCTTTTTGTTTTGTTTGAAAACTAATGGAAAAGTTGTACCACTTGAAATACATATATGAACATAAAATATGTTCGATACTGTCTTGAAGATTACGGTGCGTACTATATGAAAGTCGGAAGAGTTTTTAACGAACAAAGCACTACTGTCACACTTACTGTCGGACTTGAAATTCTAAATACATTTCTTCCACAAATAGAACCAGACGAGAATTCCTCCGAATCAGCATTTATAGAGCAAGGAGAGGAAAGCGTGTTGTTTACGCGTGTGTATATATTATGGGGTGGGGAAGGGTGTTCTCTAATCACATGGAAGAGGGAGAGAGACCGGGAGAGGGGGTGCGGCACGGGGGAAGAGTGAATGAATGAATGAATGAATGAATGAATGAACGAACGAACGAACGAACGAACGAATGTATATGTATGTAGATACCGATATCGGTATCTACAGATAAGAATACGAAAATCTGTCAGGGGTAGGGGCGCGGGGAGAGAAAAAAATAAATGGAAATAGCAAAAAAAGGATAAAGGAGTAAGTGGAAATCGAAAGAAAATGAGTTTGACGTTTCGCACTTTTTAAAAATATTTTAGGACAGCGATTTTATCGAAATCATTATAGTAAACTCTAGATACATCTCTAATATTGTATTTACTATTTTTCGAGAGTTTTTCTGCCGGGTCGCCTACTCGAAGAAACCAATGCAAAGAAAAGCATATTTATAATAGTAAACGGGATGCTAGGGAAGAGATTCGAAAACTTTGAAGCGTAAAGTAATAAATCACCGTATACGAAAATATATGTCTACCGACCTCGTGCTACCGTCTCCATCATCTGAGAACATCTTTTTATCGATTTTTACGTTCTGTGAAAAATTTTTCGGCCCCTTGTCCCGACATCCTGCAAGCCTGTACGATATTTTTTCATGGAAACATTGCAAGAGAATCCAAATGATTGAAAATGATTTATCGGAATCGATACGACGAATGATAGAACGTTCAAATAAAATGAGGTATTTTTAAGTTGTTAAATCGTATACGCGTATATCAGGTGCCATGAATAATTCTGTTTCACGATAACATATTATTTTTGGACACAAAAGTACGCATTGTTTTATCTCCTTTTCTTCTATTTGGTAAACAGTCTATTGTATCTATTTTTCACGTGTACGAACGTCGCGAAATCCTGACTCGACACGATATTAACTACGGAAATAAAATATTGTTTTTGCTTTTTAATTAAAAATAAAACTGTCGACGTCCGTTATAAAGTTCGTTAGGTTCGACAGATGGTGGGTCAGGATTACGCGCGTGAACACTCTCCCGGATAGATTCTCCGAATAATTTAGATTTATTGATACTTGTATTGTTCGGTTAGCAGATTTATAATAAAGTTGTGAATTTTATTATTAATCCGTATAATATTCTTTTTAACACGGTCGAACCGCTTCGTATTATTCTTTTTCACGAATCTTTGATTAAAAACGTGTTATGAAACGTTCAGGAAGGAACAGCAAGAAATTTTATAACTATAATTCAAATGAGCATTACAATATGAATTATAGGTACCAGAAGAATAAAATAAAAATCTAAAAATACCGTACTGTACTGTACTGTATGATGCTGCACCGTACTGTATCGTATCGTATCGTATCGTATCGTATCGTATCGTATCGTATCGTATCGTAACTTGTCGTATAGCGTCGGATCGTATCGCAACGTAACGTATCACGACTGAGGATACAAACTGGCATCTGAAACGAGAAACGTTGCGTCGAGCAGACGACTCGGTCAGTTCGAGACCGAGAGTCGGGCGTTAGCGATATCCGTTCGCGAATTACGAACAAGGTGCGCGATACGAGCGGCAAAAGGCAAAACTATTGGACTCGATTCGATACGTTGACAGTGACAGTGATAGTGATAATTGCTAACCTTGTACTCGCTTGGACACGCACCAAATAATTCTCGACTCGAATCGATCGTCTGATCATAATCATCCATTTTTGACTTCTTCTTCGGCTCGTTAACACGGTCATTAGACTATTGGACGATTAGATTCGATGGTTCGAAAAGTTCCGCAGAGCGCGATACAACTGAACATAAAGAGAACTTGAATACAAAAATAGATGATATACACACTTTTCCCGTACTCTACACTTTATAGAAAACTGATCGAAAGAGTGGAAAACTTGGAGGAAACTTTGTCGCTGAGAAAAGATAGATCAGAAAGAAGGAACAGTTGAATTTCTGCAACCGTTGCGTTCGCTATCTACCGTCGCGACGGCGAAGAAACTGCGGTGGGCGCAATTATGCCGTAGCCCTGTTAATCAGCGTGCATCAAAATTAGCCCAGTTATAGTACAACGACCGTTCTCTGGCAGCAGCATTTCTACGAAACAAACAATATACGCATGTACGTATCTACCACAAAAATCAACAGGTATTCGTTTACGAAAAAAAAACTTTTACATTTTACACTTATTCAAGTGTAATTATTTCGTTACTTACGAGCATGTAACACCGTACGGTATCATTTCCCTTTCGTTTTCTTTTATATTTGATGTCTTGATTTCTATGATTCGTTTGAAACCGAATCGCGCCGTGTTGCGTCGAGCCGATTCGAGTCGAGTCGAGTCGAGTCGAGTCGAGTCGAGTCGAGTCGAGTCGAGTCGACTCGAGCCGAATCGAATCGATCTAAATGCTTGGAAAGCATAATCGAACCTCGATGGATAGAATCGGGGGTTTCGACATTCAGATTTGCGCGAGTTAATCCGCTAATGCAAGTTAATATTTTTTCGTGTATGGACGTAAAAACAAGTTGCGCTCGCGACTGGTTTTTGAAGTCAAATCCTGTATTCGAGCTTGTTTGACTCTTACGGTATTTGGGCCGATAACACCAACTCCATCGATTTCGAAGCTCTATCTGTTACCTGTTACAGCGTCGCTTGGAGTAGATACATCTTTGGAAAGTATACGACAAAAGATTTCCTTGTCAAAAGATTAATACAATCTCGTCGAATACGGAGAATTTTGACATAACGTCTGATAACGTATTTAACATATGTCATATACGATATACGGCCAATTAATACATATGTATCGCATGATCTTTTCTTACGACCCGTTTTTATAGCAAGGATATAACCTAACGGTTTCGACAAAAGTTGTACGCAAATTGTGTACATAATTGAGATTCGAGATCCAATTGATTAAACGAGTCTCGTTCGATTCCGATTTCAATGCACGCGTCGACGTCGATCGAGTGAGGAATAACAGTGAGACTGCTCACACATACGTATACACGTATACATACATACAATATATGCAGTAGGTTATACTTGGCGGTAGAGGGAATTTGTATTCCATGCGACGCTGCACGAACGACCTACCTTTTCATTCTCCTAAAATTTTTTTGTTAGTTTAGCGCGAAGGTTACAGTTTAGAGTTTAGAGCAATGAAAATCGATGCTAGTACACGCGCGTACGGTGTTTAGTACTATACCGGGCCGTTTACTGAATATGTACATACCGATGACAACATTGTTATACTATATGTATACATATTATTAATACGGTAAGAGTTTAATATGTTTCGTTCGAACGAGTCAAGATGTAGTGCCGCGATCGGCCGATTCGCGGTCATTTACAAATTGAAACTACCTATGACCTATACCGGTGTGACAAAGCGTCGCGTCGCAAACGCGCGCTTTACGATCGAGCGTCTCGCGTCTTGCGCAGCGCGTAGCACGTTGATTTTCGATCCCATCTGGAGTGTTTCATTCCATCTCGCATTTTCTAAACGAAACATTCCTGTGTCTCGAAAAGTCCAATCAATTTTCCAACTGTTCTCTTGTACAGATTCTCTTGTACACCGTCTGCGAATAAACGACCAACCGTAACAACAGCAACCCCGGCTAGGCTGTCCGATATAACACACGTGTATCTGCTCGTTGGAAATTTCTTTAGATTTGATTGGACCAGTGAAAATATGGAAAAGAAGAAGAGCATGGTTGCGTTGCTTGGACTGATTCTACTCTTGAAATCGTCGGATGTCGAAAGCGGAGTTGACGGACAACAATCGTATTCGAAATTCACGCATCATCGGCAGAAAAGATTCTTTTGGGTAACCAACGACGGTCGAATTGCTTTGCCGCCTGGAACGATAATGACCATAACTCCAACATTGGCTTTGCCATTTGTTCGATATCCACCGTATGGTTTCCTAAGCAACATGACCATCAGCCTTCCTTTTACCAGTGAGTGTGCAAATAATAAATGCATCTTTGCAGTTTGCACTTTGCTCGCGATTTCATTCGATTAACAATTAGCAATTGTTGTTGTGTACGATAAAATCGAGGTTCACGTGTTTCGTTCTGTTTCGAGCACAGTCGATTTCGACAAGCTTGGTTTAACCGACAACGAAAATCCTTACGGCGTTCTACCGTCTGCGTTCGACGGTACCGCGAGGGATCAAGGTTCGACCACGGCAGAATTCATCGCGTCGTTCGTAAAGCGTGGACTCGGTAAAAGAGAGGCGATTCAAGATTTACCAAAAAATGCGTTTTACGGAGGTGAAAGAGCTCTCTTATATAGTACCGCCGAGGACATGCTCGGAAATTTTGGCCTGAATGGGAGGGCGTGTCTACTCAGGGCGATCTGCGAGGTCCAAGGACACCCCTTGAACAATTTTGGACTGATCGGAGAAATCTTGAAACTCTTTTTCACGTAAGTTTTCAATATGCTCCTGCCTCTCGTGTGAATATACATATACGCATCGAAATAGTCATCACGTAAAATGATATATTCCAGCGCCAGTAAATCGCCATTCGCGGACCTGTTAACAGACTACGTCGAAGCCGAAAATAGGGGAAAGTTTCATGGTGAATGTTGGCCTTATTTCAAGGACTGCCCAAAATCATTGTTTCGTTCATCGGAAAACAGATACACGTAAGTAAGCGTGGTCTGACACGGAAAACTTGAACTCGATGTATCATCGAAGCTATATATTTACCGTTCTTGCAGAAAAGAGGCATTTCACGAAGCTACCGACACTATCGAAACCATCGAGTTGGGTCGGAACAAGGATCAACTATATACAAAACGCATGTTGCATCCATCTATGTAAATGTCGCGAGGCGATTTCCAAAATTTTACAGTATGCGCGTACTTTAAAATATGTGTCTATTAGGTTTTACTGACCCAAGTAGTCGTTCAAACATGCGAATGCACGCGCTACTTTCTCTCTCTCTCTCCCCTCCCTCTCCTTTTCTCACTCTATGCCGCCATATTATTTTCTAGTAATTTATTTCAAACGATACTTACTTATACCGATGATATTGATTTCAACGATCATCGTGTCACAGTAAGAACGAATACTTTTTACAAAGCGTCTAATTTAAATGTATCATACATTACGCATATACTAGCGAATAGGTTTGGCTGACTAGGTAATATACGTGTGTACTTCTGTAACAAATTGTATTTGTATACTTCATAAATTATATGATAATTATAACTATATAAATATCATTTAAATATACGCGTTTCATGAATTTGTTGTCTCCAGATCCAGATAATAATATGTATATAATAAACGCTCGTAGTAAAAAAGAAGTATGTATATATATACAAAATACTTGATTCTCGCTACAAGCCTAAATTCATGAGTTGTCGGTAATGTTGAGTGCGGCACAAAAATGGTGACCTATTTCGATTCTAATGATTCTAAACTCGAAAGAGTTTAGAATTTTAGCGCATTTTAGAGTGTAGAGCGTATATGTCAGTCGTGTGCAGTGTGACAGAAAACTGCATTGGGTGTTGGGCGTGTTGGGTGATAGTGACAGTGATAGATACATATATAGCTATATATAATCTATACATATAGGTCAATATAGGTACTGATAGGTACCAAGAGCAGTCAAGAGTTACGGGTTTGCAAGTAATGAAAAGTACAATCTAAAACGAGAATCAGCAAAAATGAATCAAGCAAACGTTGAGAAACTAGTCTCTAGATTAAGATACAATGTTGGATCAAAACCACGTAGAATGCGAAATCCAAATGGTCCGGAAGGAAGGTTAGGAAAAATTCAGAAAACGTTAACCGCTTTAGTGAAATACGAAAGAATCGAATTAAACTACGGCCGGGCGGACGAGACAAGAGGTTACGCCGAACGAGTTCGTATCCTGCAAATTGTTTGTTATCCTTCGTTTGAGTCTGTGCGTTATGGCATTATCTTTTTACAGTTGATATCGGAAGCGTTGCGTCATGGACCTGAACACAAAGAAACGATGGAGATGGCAAACTTTTGGGTATTAGAAAAACAACTTGTTCATAAACTTTTCAAGGTACTAGTACCAAGATTTCAGAACTGTACAACTTCCTATACGAAACTTCATAGAGCACCGACCATTTACCCTGGAAATCCTTATAAGCGTGCTGTATTGGAATTGAGAGGTATGCTTTTGAAAATATTCATACAATGCCGTGTTTCTTGTAATATTAATGTAAACAATTCATTTTAGGAAACGTGTATCCTAGCGTCGAACAATATGATCCGCATCGGTCTATGTCGCTTCAAAATATATTACTCGACGCAGCCAGAAAGGAATTTCAAATGGAAAAGTATAAAGAAATTGCAGCTAATATAAATGTGTAAACTTTTTATAACAGTTCTATTATCTAACCATAGAAAAAATACAAAATTTTAATATAGGATGTTCGTTATACTTTGTCAATTCGATTTAAAAACATGCATCGGGTAATGTTCTTGGAACTCGGCAACATGGTTTTCCATGGAACGTAATTGCTTTCTAAAAGTAAAAAGATACATTGGCAACTTGTAAAAGTTTCAAGACAGACTTACTATAGCATGTATCAAAATTTATAGCGCTAAATATGATCTTTCTAAAGAAAATTAAGAAACGTACTTGACATGCTTGGGCATCGTGCGATATATATCTGTGAATAACTCTTTCCAACAAGGTTTCGGTTCTTTCTCTGCGTCTGTAAACACGCGTAAAACTGATTCTTTTATGGAATCGTATGTCTGTTGTTCTCGTTTTTCGCACCAGAGGTTCATCGATTCTAAATAGTTTCGAAATCTTGTTATCGGTGAATTGCAATTCCACCGAGTTATTTCATCGACCGATCGGTACGCGCTGCTATCGTCGGAAGTACTGTGATCACCTATTCTAGAACGTACATGGAAGAATATGCAAATCATATGAAATATCGTAAGTAAGAAATATCGTAAATCGCTGCCACAATTGAATAAAAAAAAGACAAAGTGGTTTTGTACCGATAAGTCATAGCTTCAATTAGAACAGGTTTTCTTTTTTCGACGCAGTATCGACGAGCAGCTTTCATTGCGCTGTACATAGCAAGAATATCGTTGCCGTCTACGCGAATTGTTCGTATACCGTAAGCTGGGCCTCTAGCAGCGATACCATCTCCACTAAATTGTTCCAGCGAACTTGTAGAAATGGCGTAACCATTGTTTCGACTTGAAATATTAAAAGGATACTATAAATAGCATTGTTCGAAAGATTGAGATTAAAAGATTCCTGTTGATTTTCGATACGATATTCGATAGACTGATCCATTCTTTACTACCCGTAAATACTCGTTAGTTGTCTATGTCGATACATTGATCGATAAGAAATTACCAGACAAAAATAATTGGACACTCCAAAGTTGCAGCAAAATTAAAAGCTGCATGAGCATCTCCTTCGCTAGCTGCACCTTCGCCAAAGTAACACGCTACGCAGGCTTTATTTTTTGATTGTTTTAACCCGTACGCTGTACCTACGGCTAAAAATCGTTGCGTGTCGAATCGGTATTAGGACGCCGACTACTTTAACAAATTCTTGAATAGCGCTTGTTCATTTTTCTACCTTGCGGTAATTGTGTTGTTAAAGGTGAAGAAATAGTGACAAAGTTCAGTTTTTTTGATCCATAATGAACAGGCATTTGCCTTCCCTTCGAAGTATCCTTATGATTACCATAACACTGATTCATAAAATCTATAATAGAGTGGCCACGCCACAATAACACACCTATAAAATAAGTAAACAACAAGACAAATTGAATTTTTTTCATATCATATCATATCATGTCCTTATTATCATTGTATTTCTGTTAATAATTTCAAAATTCCCCTACCAGCCTCGCGATACTGTGCATATACCATATCTTCTAACGTAAGAGCTGCAGCGGAACCAATTTGGAGCGCTTCTTCACCGGTATTGGTCATATAAAACGATATGCGCCCTTGTCTTTGAGATTCGTAAAGAATTTTATCCATTATCCTCAACGTAAGCATTTTGTGGTACATTCTGATTATGGTTTGTTCGTTTAACTTAAGGGTAAAAGAAATATATTATCGTTCGAATAAAGCTAATTTCAATATTAATATCAACATTAAATATCTAAACCTGGTATTCCTTGGGTAATTGTCCTTGTTCGGATGAGTTTAAAATCCTAAATATGGGTAAAGAATTGTAACTTTCTTGATCAAAAAACTGAAGTTTATTTGTAAAATTAGTTTGTATTCCCAAAAATTGTGGTCCTGCTTCATTGGTAGTACTAGTAGTACTACTAGTATTGATTCTCATTTTGGTATTTGCACTATTGTATTGTAGTTTTACCTAAATTAAGAGTGACCAAAGAATCATTCAATTTCTTTCCTTGTTCTTAAGTCCATTCGTTATGTACATATATACTATATATTAGATATGTGCTTACTTGTAAAATATTTCGAAAACAAATTCGTTTTACAAGTCCCGGCAGAACTTTATCGATCATTGTGTTAATAATCTAAATTTCTCTACAGTAAAAATTATTAGTCAACTTTCTTTCTATTTTCGCTTGACAACGTTTACGTAACACTTTCGTGCGTATATACATAAGCGGATACACATATATTTGTAAATAATATAAGTAGATATACTTACGTCGTACGTCGAAATCTGTATATGTTATACATAATATATATATATATATATATATATATATACATACGTACTAAATAAATATCGATATGTATATAACACGGAACGCGGGAAGAACAGCGTGAAGTGTGAAGTGTGAAATTGCTTCGCGTAAGTATATTATTTACTTACTTTCTGCCTGTTGTATTTTACGTTCAATGAATATATTTTTTGTCTACAATCAATTTATGATTTGATCGAACAGGAAAACTACGTTTTTTTCCAATAAGAAGTGAAATAGCGCGCATATACATACTTATTTACATTGTATAATATATTTAACCTCTAATAGTCTTAAAATTGACTGTTCAAAACACGTTGATTATTTGAAATACAATATACGTATAAATAGAATCAAAGAGGAAATGGATTCTTTGATGGATCGAAATTTGTACGAATTCATTGGTGCAACGCATACGGCCACGACCCAGGAGGTACGTAACTTTCATGTAACAATAATTTGTATTCGTATGGTTTTCTATCCCTAAAAATGACACTTAGAAAATTGTGTACACATATACATGACATTGTATAATTTATTTCTATGTTGTTTCAGATCAAGAAAGCGTATCGCAAGAAAGCTTTGTCTTGTCATCCCGATAAAAATCCAAATAATCCAAAAGCAAATGAGTTGTTTCATGATTTATCACAAGCGCTAGAAATTCTTATAGATCCTTCTGCCCGGGTAAATATGTAAAGCGATTACTATTATTTATAATTTATTTATAAATTTATACTCAACATTTCATTCTGTCGATATAAGGCAGCTTACGACAAAGTTATCAATGCCAAGCAACAAGCAAAATTACGGTCCAAAGAGTTAGATACAAAACGTAGGAAATTCAAAGAAGATTTAGAAGCACGAGAAGATGCTTATAAACGATCTTTATATTCAAACTGTTCTACGAATAACGACGAAGATAAATTACGGGTAAGCATTGTACTTCATAAAATATCAGTTTCTTTTATTTCATACATCGTTTAATACAAGTTTTACTCGTATTCTATGTTTTAGGCTGAAGTAGAACGTCTTCAGAAAGAAGGATCTAAGCAGGTAGAAGAAGAAATAGCATTTATGAAACAAAAAATTGATCAAGAATCAAAAAATTTATCGGAAACAGTTGATGTTAACGATGGTTCTTATAAAATTAAAATTAAATGGAAAACTAATAAAAAGACTCCAAATAATACATACGACTACGATACATTGTATAGAATTTTTTCAAAGGTATGTACTCGCGATGACAATATTTTTCATATTTCCAAATGTTTTTACAGAGCCAAATATAAAAACTTATCTTATCGCGACTTTGTGAAAAACAACTGGACAATAATTTGAGAATTAGAAAGAATTAGAAAAATCTAGACTAGATTCTTATCTAGTATAAACGGTGATAAGAATAATGAGAATTTGAATGTATCGTACGATATAAAACTCCTACCCCCAAAACCTATCCGTAGCAATGAAAAATCATACAGTAAATTATAATTATATGGAGCCGTGAACACTCCGTAGAAACATTGGATTTTGTAAAATTTTCAAGAAAAAGAAAACCTCCGCTTTTCCATCTCCTAGCATGAAGACATTCTTAGAAAAAAGTGGAGAAGTTGTTCTTCAAGTTGTTTTTATTACGATATCTTTTTAGATCACAATTATTGGTTTCAGTACGGCGATATAGTAAATCTTCTACTTTCACCATCGCGAGAGGGCAGAGCATTAGTTGAATATCAGAGTAGGAATGATGCTGTACGTTTATGAATTATATTAAATATTAAATATTGATATGCATAAGAGAAACAGTATGCGAATGCCAAAATGATTTTATTTATCAGGAAATGGCTTTCAACATAGAAGTTGGTTTAACGCGAAATCCATTGAAACTTCAAAAGTTGTGGGATACGGCGAAACAATCGAATTTCAAAGAAGAAAAATCAGTTCACCGAGCAAATTCTGACAAATGTACATCTAACGCGGTCGATAATTTAACCGAAACAGAAACCAAGGTCAGCTTAAAACAATATTCCTTCCTCTTGCTTTCATGGGTAGACTATCGATATCAAATACAAGCGTTACGTTTCAGATATATGCAAGTGAAATGTCCGATGCAGAATTTGAACGCATCGTGTTAAATAATCTTAGAAGAGCAGAAGAAGAAAAAAGACACGTAAACGTGTCGGTTTCGAAGGAAGGCACTTGATCGATGAATTTGCGGGCAATGGTTATACTGCTTTTCTAATTTTATTTATTGTATATCTACGAGTACGTATTCAAGCGCACAAATCATGCGGTTTTATAAGTATAAATCGAAAATTATTCAGACCCGTTCTTTACGTTCGCAATAATGGAATAGGTCGAAGCGAATGATTCGCACGTTTATATGTACGGTAAAGCAACGCGCAAATCATAATGTCTCTTTGCATATCATTTCAGAGAAAAATCAATTACTAAAAACAATCGAGAGAATCGACGATTTAGTTTTACATTATAATAAAATTCAATTGTAATCGTTACTCGATTACTCGCAATTGAATTTATTAACATTTTTTCCTGTTATATCAAAGTGATAAAACGTGATCGATTTAAGTTAAGCTAACGTCCTTCTGTTCTTTCGTTCTTTTTTGTTTTTTTCATTTCTGCCTCCTCGATAGGTGCTGTTTTAACAAATGGAATTTCATCTTGGTATTCGATCGGCATGAACTGTGCGAGAACTTTCGGAACTTTAATGCCAGTATCGGTTTGATGCACTTCTAAAATGGCGCATATAACGCGTGTAACTGCGCATAGTGTTGCATTTAGCATGTGTACATAATCGGTATTAGCATTCATCTTTTTCGTTTGACCATACCTAAAATACAATGAGACATCAATTTTATATAATTATACATATACAATAAACAATAGATAATAGACATGTACGTAGCTGCATACATTATTACTATTGTTATTGTTATTATAATTATAATCATCATCGTTATTGTAAACTCGTTTACCTGACGAGTAATCGTCTAGCTTGATAATCTAAACAATTGCTGCACGATACGAGTTCACGAAAAGCATGAGATCCGGGAAACCATGCTTCTAGATCTAATTTTTTGGAAGCGGCGTTATTCAGTGCACCCGAAACTATATTTACTATACGATATGGAATTTCCAAATCCTGGTAAAATTGTTCTGCATTGGAAATCATTTCTTCCATCATTTGCCAAGATTTATTTTCGTGAGGAGATGTCAGACAAAACTGTTCGACCTGACGCATATCCATGAATAACCGGAAACTTTAAACTCGTTAAAATTTGTCTTAAATCTAATTAATTACTGTAATTACAAAAGCAATACCTTCTCAAATTGATGAACTCTAAAAATGCCTCTTGTATCGCGTCCGTGAGAACCAACTTCTTGTCTGAAACACGTAGATAGTCCTGCATACTTAATTGGCAAGACGTTTTCAGGAATCCATTCGTTTCGATGGAACGCGGCTATAGGTTGTTCCGACGTAGCGATCAAATACTTTTCTTCTATATCTTTGTCGCTGCTACGTTCGCTACCTTTACCGATTACCTAGTCGAAACAAGCGGCATTGAAATATTGAATTCAACACATGTCCACGACATAAGAGCAATTAGTATCTTATTCGTGCCTTGTACAATTCTTCGTCGAATTGGGACAACTGTGCTACTTCTTGCATAACATCTTTGCGCATGAAAAAGGGTGTATACAGAGGTTTATAACCTTCTGCAAACAATTTTCTAAGGGCGAATTGTATTAATGCGTGTTGTAAGAAAACTGCTGGTCCCATTAAAAAGTAACCACGACCACCGGAAACATTAGTGCCACGTTCTCCATCTAATCCGTCGATCATATATATCAAATCGACGTGCGAATACCTGTTGCTCTGAGTACAGTCTCCGTAAGTTTTCTCAACCTGTGAACGAGAACTTGTATTATAGAACACTGTATAGAAGTTAGAGAGTTTGTTTTAATCGATTACCTTATTTTCTTCTTCATCGTTGCTGATCGGTACAGATTCGTGCAAAACGTTACCTATTTCTTTCAAAGCTCGATTTCTATCCAAACCAGTTGAGATCAAATCTTTATCGTTCTTTGCAATGGCATCATCTATGCAGCTGCGAATAGTTTTGATCTGAGCGACCGTCAACGATTTCAAGTTATCGGACGTTAAGGTATCCAAATTTCCAAGAATATCCTCTGAGACGGTACCATCGGTGCCTACTGCTTCTTTCTTTTTCATTCTCTCTCCAATCTGTTTGCTACATACGTTTTTCAATTTATTGAAATTGTCGGCTTTGTGTCGCAGCTGACGCCACACTTTATCTTTTTCAATTACCAAGTCTACTAAATTTACATCTTTAAAACGATTCTTTTGATTCTCTCGTATTTGATCGGGATCAAAACCTTTGTCTTTTCGAAAAAGATCTAGATCTAGTACCATGATTAAGAAATTGCTTCTATGCTTTCAACTAATTGGATCACACGTGGATCACGCGAGTGCGAGTAACAGACTAAAGAACACGTTCCGTTTTCCGTTCCAACTTCCAACTTCCAAATTTCCAATCCAACCAGTGATGAAATATTGGCCAGGTTTTCTCGCGCATGCGCGCCCAAAACAGTAGTGTATCTATATTATGAGGAAACAATGAGGAAAAGGTAATGATATTTGCCAGTGATATTGGCAGGAATGTCGTTTCTATTCCGGACAAAAAGACTCCAGGACGAGAGACGCGACACGAGACGAGACGAGTGTCCTACGAGTTACAGAATATACACAAATTCACATGCTAAGTACACATTCATTTTTCACAATCAAATCATAAGAATTTTTCCAAACTTTGCAGGGTGTCCAAGGTACCCTATTTTATCCAGAATTTTACTTTACCGATGCTAAAATCGCCGCGCATGCGCGAAGAAACCATCACTGGTTCCGACTTGCAACGTTCCAACGTTCCAACTCATCGTTTATCGTTCCACTGACATTCCTTTCGATCAAGTCAATATACAATACTGACAATACACGATACACGCAAGCGCGATCTGCGCGACGCAGCACGCAGCAGCATCGCTGCATGTGCAGTAATGTGCTCGGCATATTCGTATGCATCATATACAGTATGTATTTAGTATTTACACGGTAATGGTCAAAAGTATATGCGTATAGGTATTAAATATGTATATAGACCAAAATTTATCCAAAATATAATATGTAAAATAATTCATAAATTAGATCGTATAAAATTATGGTATTTGTCATGGTAATAGAAAAGGAAAACGACAACTATTTATATAAATGTAAATAATTTCTGATTATACCTACAATTAATATGTGGTTGTACAGTATGCATTGAAGTATGTATAAGTATACTTGTATATGTATACATCAATCTACATTTACATCCATACGTATAAACGGTGTTTCATTGATATGTACTATACTAAGTAAAGCGCATGCGCACAGATACAATTGGTTAGAAAAAAAAATCCAGAAACTCTGAATTCTGAATACGCTGGAATACGCCTGAATACGCCACGGTATACGGCAATACGGTGTACATTATACATTGGTATACATCGATAACATTCATCGTCGTGGATTAATGGAGAAATAAAAGTTGCTCGATGTGTAACGTGTTGTAAATTGATCGCAATGAATGAAAAATCAGGTACAGTGTAAAACGAAAGTATCGTGGTGGATTGAAATAGTCAGGTTAGTTATGGTGTATTATGGTGTATAGTTTTGATAATTGGTAACATAACCTAATAGACTTGTCAATAGGATGCTTTCGAAATCGCGCGAGATACTATTGAGAGAAAAGTGAATTTGTTGGTCGTTTAGTTGTCACGGTAGCTCGTATACGAACAAATTGGATGGATGTTGGAATTGTTTAAACTTGGAAAAATCCACATGTCCACTTGTATGACATTTCCGTTATTTTCCTCCATGTTTGTTATTTCTTTTACGGTTCTTGTTCTTGATCGTGAAAGACTACATGAAATATAAAACTGCTTCGAGGACTCTTCTGAAATTCGTGTTCGCGTTAGAATGATCTAGGATATGAAATTATTATTAGATATATATTAGAATTCGGTAAGGGGATTTCTACATATATTTATAATTGGATGTGTTTCAGATACGGTATAGTAGTATACGTTCCGACAAAGATTGAGGCACAGTACTAGTATCTGTATATAGGGGCGTAAATTATATACGTAAAAGCCCTACAACTAAAAGGCATACAACTCGACGCTAGACCGGTGAGTTCCAACACAAAATATTGCTTGGTAGTACGGCGGACACTCAAAGCCAACTAACCATGTCTGTACAAAGTGTTGCTCTGGCATCTCTCACGGCCACCTATACCGACTCGGAGGGCGAAGACGGGGTGGAAGACGACCTTCAGGAGAATTCGAACACTCCCCAGGGGGCCGCCCCGAATAATGCCCAAGTCGGTCAGCCCCAGGCTTTCACCAGTCCCAAATCTGGCAGATCAGCCTCAAATAGTCCTGTCGTTGCTCCTGGCGTTGGTGGCAAGTCTAGTAACGATTTGTCAAACGCGCCCACCTTAGTGACAGATGTGACGTCTAAGGTGCAAAGACTGGTTTCATACTTTGATGACACGATAGTCTCCGATGACGAGGGAGCGCTGCAAATACAAATCGATGGACAGCCTTCCGAGAATGGAAGGCCCTCCTCGATTACGGACCGCTCTCCCTCTTGTCAAGGAGAATTAGTTTCAGATAGCGAGGTTGACCCGTACGGAGTGACTATACCGCCGGAACCGCCAGGACAGTGTCCTGTGGAATTACAGGAGAAGATAACCAAACTTTTCAGGAAAATGGAGAGTGGTGGTTTGGATATGAATAAAGTTATACAACAAAGGAAGGACTTCAGGAATCCATCCATTTATGAAAAACTTATTCAATTTTGTAGCATCAACGAATTGGGCACCAATTATCCTTTGGATAGATTTGATCCGTTTAGATGGGGTAAAGATTCGTATTACGAGGAGCTTGCTAAGGTTCAGAAAGCTGAAATGGACAAACTCGAAAAAGCTAGAAAAGAGAAAACTAAAATCGAGATAGTTTCTGGTACAGCGAAGCGGCCGAACAGTTCTAGCACGACCGAAGACGATGCTAAGAAAAGGAAAAGTAAATGGGATCAAGTGGCAACCGGAGCCACTGCCTCGGTAAAGCCTACCGTTTTGCTATCTCAACCGACGCTTACCACTTTAACGTCGTCTGCGACTGGTACCAAAGCAACGGTAATATCGGCTTTCGGATCTTTACCAAAGAAAAGACTGTAACATATTTTGTAAATCATTTGTAAATATCAATCCTTTTCAAAGCGAATTATTATATTTCATCCTTCATTCGAAGTTTTGCTGTAAGCACGGGAACAATAGTGAACTTTATGTAAATGTATATGCGCGCGACACGTTTCGTGTATACATAAAACAACATGATATATATTATTAGTTGTTCATCACTTCATTTTCTACGTTTACATTGCGAGGTACATACAATATGATAACGTCGATAATATAGTTATCTCCGGCTCAGCGTACTACTCGTAGATATACCACGTTCAAACGTTAATTGCCAATTAAATGTGTATAGATATTTGATTCGTTCACGTTCACGTTCACGTTCACGTTCACGTTCACGTTCACGTTCACGTTCACGTTCACGTTCACGTTCATGTTCACGTTCACGGAAGAAAGGAATTGCAAACTAGATTGAAAGTTGAAACGTAACATCAAACAAGTATTATTTTCATCGTACTTTATTTCCTTGGACAATTTCCAGAATTTTCAAATTGTCACTCTATAATACTTGTTAAATGTGGAGAAAGCAATTTAAATTTAATAAGAATGTTTTCTTTATGTGAATATAATGCGTGCTACTGACATAAAATATATTTTACATTAAACAACATACTCCAAACTAACTAAGATATATATAAGAATATGTAGTCGTTGCAAAAAATTTGAAAGTTACAATTTTTCTAATTCGAACTAATGCAAAGACATTTTTTGTTATTATGTATCATTTTACAAAAAACACTGTTAATGTTTATTGGCTTGAGGATTAAAGTTTGTTTAATGTCATCCGAGTCTATATAAACAATACATATGTTTTACCTTTGCATAAGCAATTTGTTAATATCATACGTCTGATTGATATGTACATGCAGTGATCCCTTATATACATATATATATATATATATATATACGATGCACATTATATGCGTCGTGCATTCATGTATGCATATCTGTACAAATAACTCTTGCAATCAGTACATATTACATATATATGTATATATATAAATACGTGATCGAGTAACTTCGAAAAGGGATAATTATAATGGCTAAATTTTCAAAACAAAATTATTTTATTTCGCAGGGGTAAAAGATATATATATACATATGTATATATATAATAACACGTGTGTAAATCGATTGAAATTGAGACGCATTTTTGTTAAGTTTAAACGTTTTCGTGGAGTGCACACCAATACGTATTATATTGTATATTTGAACAATATCTAATACAGGTGGTGTTAGGCGCTCGTAGCGACTATATAGTGAACGCGTTACCTTTGTGTAAATTACATATGTAGTTCTTACTTGTCATTGGTACGCGCGATAAAATGCAGTTACTTCGAGGAAAGAAATCATTTCTCCATTGACATTTGATCGTGTCCGATATATCAGTAATTGTAAAATTTAACATAATAAATAGTACATGTAGCTTCATTCGATACAAAAGATAAGGTTTTGTGACATAACCTATATTACAAAATATGATTTCTTTGTATCTACCGTGGTATCTACTTGTGTGTATGTACACTTAAAATATAGGCACATAGACTTTGCAAATACGAATAGATCGTATTGAAACCAATAAAAGCAAAAACAAGTACGATCGTTCGGCGTTATTCGAGAGCCACAATAAAAAGAAACATTAACAAATCTTTGTTCAACTTTTATTACATATTCATAAATGACAGCGGAGAGCACTTATAGTAATGAACAAGTAATCCTTGTGACAGGTGGTTATGATCATACGATCAAAATATGGCAACCTCATACAGGAGTTTGTCAACGCACAGCAGAACATACAGATTCGGTATCGTTAAAATACTAAGATATAGTTGATTTTAGACTTTACCTTTTACCTCTCCTTTGTAAGTAAAACTTACTATTTTGTTTACAGCAAGTTAACGCTTTGGATATCACACCAGAGAAATATGGTGTTGCAGCTGCAGGGTATCAGCACATAAGAATGTACGATTTAGTTTCCAATAATCCAAATCCAGTTATTAATTATGAAGGTGTATCGAAGAACATTACAGGCTTGGGGTTCCAGGTATCGAGTTGTTATAATTCTCAGAATTAATCGATCGGATGATTCGTTGAATCTTTACAATTAGATCTAATGCGATGCTACACTAACAGCGAAATGATTAGTGTGCTTTGTTATCCTTAGGAAGAGGGTAAATGGATGTATACCGGAGGCGAAGATTGTTCCGCGCGTATTTGGGATCTTAGGTAAATATCTAAAATTTAAATTTATGTTATTTTATTTTGTATCGCAAGGAAATAATGAAATAAATAATAGTAATGGCAACAACGGGAGTAACAATAAGCATAATCATAATCGTAATAATAATAAGAGTAACGTTATAACAGATCGAGTAGCCTTCAATGCCAAAGGATATTTCAAGTATCGGCACCTGTAAATTGTGTGTGTTTACACCCTAATCAGGCAGAACTTATTGTCGGCGATCAAAGCGGCGTCATACATTTGTGGGATCTACGTTCTGATCATAACGAACAGCTGGTATAAATCCATAAAATAATTTTCAATAATAACAACAAACCACTATTGTACAAATCAATTAGGTTAATCGATTAAAATCGAAAGAAACGATTACGATTCTGTATTCAAAGATTCCAGAAGCCGAAGCATCCGTGCAACATGTTACGATCGATCAGGATGGTACGTACATGGCAGCGGTGAATAACAAAGGCCATTGTTATATATGGACGTTGACCGGCGGTGTTGGCGAAGAGCCAACTCGCCTTAATCCTCGTCATAAACTTTTGGCGCACAAACGTTATGCACTTCGATGCAAGTTCAGTCCTGACTCCACGTAAGCACAATATCAAATATTTCTAATAGAACATGTGTATCGCGAACGACGATTTGATAGAATTTCTAAAATCTTCTATAGGCTTTTAGTGACCACATCCGCTGATCAAACTGCTCGAGTTTGGAAAACAACAGATTTTTCGGAAGCACAAGTGCTTCAGCACGAACGATGGGTTTGGAATGCCGCGTTCAGCGCGGATTCGCAGTATATATTTACCGGTAACGATGAATATTTCTGTAAAATTGTATTTCCATCTTACCAAACTTGTCGTGTACAATTATTTCAAGTAAGTAAAACACTTTGTTCGACTTGTGTTTAGCTTCATCCGATGGCGTTGCCAGGTTGTGGAACGTATCAACAGGAACCGTGGAGCGAGAATACGTAGGCCACACCAAAGCACTTACCGCACTTGCATTTCGTGACGAAGTACTTTCCGTTTCTTAAGCAAATACTTCTTTATTCGAGTTGAGCTAACGAATAAAATATCATATTTTCGCGAGTACATCGGTCGTCACTGAGCAAAAGTAGATATCAACCTCAATCGGATAAGATGCGGTTTTTTCTATTTTTCTATTCTGTTTATTTCAATTTTACTGTGTACGGTTTACGAGCGTGTACATATATATTTCATCAAGTTTAAATTCCAGTCTTAAAATATCTTCGCACATATTAAGCGTGTAGACACACACGAATCATAGAATGAAATGAAGAAACTTATACGATTTTCCAGTGTGTGTGAATAAGTAAAAGTAATCGGAATTATTTGATGAAAAGAACGGTAATTGTATTCATCGGTCAGGATGAACATTTCCGCGTTTTAAGTAGAGAAACGATGTATATACTTTTGAATCGCTGGTTAATTGTTGATTCTGAAATCGTTCTTAAGAGTTCTGAAACGTTCTTAAGCACAGCTGTTGCAACGAATTCAATTTTTGCGAAAGGTAACTCAAAGTAGAGGTAACTTTTCCACTTCTCCCATTTCTGTGAAAGTTTCATCGTCCATCGTGTAACTTAACATAAACTTTAAGGATACTGATTCCTACAAAAGAATTTCATTATCGAGTCGATGTCAACACCAAAATGGTCGTAAAATCGGAATATTTAAAATCGACATTTTCATTGCTTTACCTTACTGGGATTTGCAATCAACATAATTTGAGTAATTGCCGAAGGGGGAAGAAATGGATTATGACCTGGTAATTCGGTTCCAGAAGGTGGTTGAAGTCTACATTTACATTTCTGTAAATTTAAGTACAGAGTCAGCTGTGACATATATAAAAGAAAACGATGATGATAACAAAGAGGAAAGATTTTCTATCTACCTTTGGTACCACTGCTTGAAACAAATAATTACTAAGCGGCTTCAAATTTTTGCTCATCGTTGTAATTACTACAATAAATACATCTTGTCTAGGATTGTCACGAGCAAAATTAAGCACAACGGTTATACCGTTTTTTTCTTCGAGTACGGTTATAGGTGGATTAATACCTATTAAAAGAGCGACGAAATGATAACATGCGTTCAATTCAGATTACGAGCAAAATTTTCGTTAAAAAACATAAACATGCAAACAGTAAGTACCTGGTTTGATTTCGTCAAGACTAACGTTTATGTCCGACAATGGTTTGATCTCTGGTTCTTTACAAAGAGTGTCTTCTGTCGTTGAAGCAACTAAAGTATTGTCTCGCGTTTTCGTTTCATTTACAGGAGCTATATGATTTGTGCAAGCAGAAACTGATTTATCTTTCGTTGCATTCAAAGTATCCAATGTATTAGCAAAATAAGAACCGTTATCGGAAAGGGATGGTGAATTAGAATGTTTCGACGTAATCTCTGTATGTACCGAGTTGTTTACAGTTTCCTTACTGTAAATGTATAAAAAGCAAGTTAGAAAACAAAAGACTCGATAGGATAGTACTACGCGTATACTGTCTGCAGTATAATATGTGTGTTTGTGGGGGTGGGGGGATAGATAAGTAAGTAGGTACGTCTATACTTGGGTAGGTGTACGTATAGACAATTTATTATCTTCGTTACGTACGTACTTTACCGACCTTGTCGAATTGGATCGAATATTTGATATCGAACTCGATAAGCTTTGCTTCAGCAGAGTCTCCCCTAATTCGTTCAGTTCCTCCAACGCTCTCGATTTACTGTCCAATTTCTCTTCGGGTGTATCGACCGTGTCACCTGAAGATAAAATCAAATTATTCGTTGTACAAATCTGTGTCAATAATTGAATTTGTTCGTAGATGGTTTGGCATTATTCGTGAACGAAATAAATTATATGTCGAACGTATAAGCTTTACAGACCTTTCTTAGTTATTAGTTGCACGCTGATCGGTTGCATGATCATCGAGTTAGGTATCAATAAGTTTGCAGTAGAAACAGAAGGAATTTCTGAATTTTCAGATCTTCCTAACGAGTTGAATATATCCCCTAGAACTTCCATATCGGACCGATGATTAGTCGTAGCAGCATCATACGCTTTGTGCGTTTCGTTACTTTCGATAGAATTGTTTTCTAACGGCGAAGATAAATCTAACAAATACGAGCTAACGTCAGAATCCGTTTTAGGGTTTAAGCATTCACCACGATCTATAACCGCGGAGTATTTTTCAAAAACTTGGCCCAATTCGTCGCTCGCAGCAAGGACATCGCCTAATGCAGATTATATCATTATTATCACGAATCGTCTAGTTGTAATTGTAAGAATTAATTAAAATCATTGTAATTGACAAATTGATAATAACGTTGAGCAAAATGCAATTGTATAAAACATGAAAAAGAAAATACTTTAGAGTCCACATGTCGCGTCTCGTTCGAATTAAATTCGATTAAGATCGAATACTTACCAAGCATTTCTTCGTTATCTTGAGTTTCGTTTGCTAATCTAAGAACGATTGGTTTCAATCTTTCACAAGCCTGTTTTAATTCTTTCATCAATTCAAGATCTTCTTTGCTTGTTTCTTTCCAATTGTAAGAATCCAACATTTCCGATAGTAACTTTGCGTTATTATGTACAGATTCTAATTCCATTATCCTGCGCGAATTCAACTGTACCCTTCTTTCATCCTATAAGACGTCGGTCGATGTAGCTGACGTGGATCGTAATATTTTCAATATTCTTTACTCACCTCCCTCACCATAGTTTTGATTAATCTGTTTGCGCACAGTAAATCATCGGGATCTTTACTTTGAAGTAATTTTTGCAACAAGTTGGATTTTTCCTCGTCGTAGAATATTGTATGCTTAGTTTTTGACGCTTTTGACGCATCTTCTGAAGCATTAATCGTGCACAACGAATCATCCTAAGTGTACAAACGTTGTTTACTGGTGTGTTTTACCAGAAATAACGTTAAACGAATAGAAGGGTAATATAAATAGGAATACTATGGGAAACTAACCTCTATAACACCTTGCTTTTTCAACATTTCGTAGGCCTCTTTAATTTTCAGTTCGCGCGGATATTCTTTTGTCCATGTGTGTAATAATTGCAATACTTTGTGCCGCACCATAACCGGTGTTTTTCCACCTAAATATTTTGGTGAAACTAAACGTATCATTTCATTTAAGAAACGAAATTTACCAATTTCTGCATGAAAAGACGATCCGCATCTTCGCATGCACATGTCCAACAGCTATGGAATTATAAAGATATTCAAGTTTAACATGTTATCGTTCAAATTACGGCTACAATGTACAATGTACAATTTGATTTACTAAATACAACAGTTTTACATCTATATTCAGCCAACTATCTATCGTACAATGGAGAATCACAAGTGAAACAAAATCAAATAAAATGATTTCCCTACTGTTTCCTCTGGTTTCTTCCTTAACATTTGTTTTGTGTAGAAGCTTATCGATGAACTTACGGCAAGAGCTTGAAGCGCTTCCGATTCATTGGACGATTGAATATGTAGTGCCAATAATTTGGAGCCGATTTGAATACCTTCTGGTTCTTTGGTTAACATTACGCAGAAAGCTTCGCTGGCTGCGACATCAGGTTTTTGATTTTGTGGGTTCGTTACTCTTTCTACGAAACGACTATCGTTTACGAAATCTTGATTGTGGTTAGAACAGGAATACTAAATTCCAACTTACGTATCAAAGCCTCCAAGCTAGTTGTCACAACATCCATTTTACAAATATTACGCGGCGTTTCTTTCTGTTTACACGTTTAAGTCGCATCCATTTATTTGACAGCTAACATGGGAAATACCGACAGAGATACCATTTTGATCGCGTTGTACATAAATTGGTAACTATTTACTTACGAATATTCTGAGAACCGAATCGAACGGGGCTCAAAATAAGTTCAACATTTACAACGTTCAATCTATGTTCGTTAACTTATTTATTGCGATAGATATATTGAGTTTCAAACGAGTTCCTTCGAATAATATCGACTCAAACAGCTGTTCGTTACGTAGCTGTTGTTGCGTTGTCGTTGTACACAGACAGTTGTACATAAGTATAGGTAGTATTCTCTTTCTCCGTACTCCGTACTCCGTAGTCCGTATTGGTCCGTATGGTCTGTAGCCCGTAGTTCTCGAGGACTAATTGTAAGGGGCGCTTCGGTAAACGTACGTACGTGCATATGTGTACGTGTATGTACATATTGGTACATATATAGACCGCACCATCGCCGCCGCCTGACCGGCACCGCACCGCCGTTTGTTGTTAAATAGTTATTAACAATTTTCCGGACCTCTGTCCAGAAATTAGCTGAAAAATATTGACACCATCTTAATAATAAATTATTTTCTCACTCTCCAGACATAATTTGTGAAAATTTATGATCGAAGAAACTCAAATGGACCTCTAGCAACAATCCAGTAGCAATTTTTTGTAGATCAGCTTCGCATTTAATTAGCAAAGGGTACTTGTTACTCCTATGCGCGTAATGTGTAAGACAAGGAGAGGGTAAATTCATGGTTACTAGTACACTGCGGAAGTTTATTCAATTTGCAATTTTCATTGGTATGGTATCAAAATTCTACTTTCATTGGTAATAGCATTTGTGTAGATTAATACTTTAGCATTTTTTGAAAATTTCTATAAGCTATATAAATGCATAACATATCCGCAGCAGTCTAGTTATTAGATTCTGATGTGTATAATATACAAAATTAAAATAAATATGTTTTTGTAAAATTACAAATCTATTTAGAATAATGGCTTGTATTGTACAAAAACTGCGCAAGCGACATCTAAAAAAAACCTGCGCACGCGCAACTAAAAAAAACCTGCGCACGCGCAACTAAAAACAAACTGCGCAAGCGCATCTAAAAAAACCTGCGCACGCGCAACTAAAAACAAACTGCGCAAGCGCATCTAAAAAAACCTGCGCACGCGCAACTAAAAAAAACCTGCGCACGCGCAACTAAAAACAAACTGCGCACGCGCAACTAAAAACAAACTGCGCACGCGTCAAATTTTGCGAGATTATACGGTTTGACCAAGGTACCCGATTTTAGCTACACTTTTACGTTACTGAGGCTAAAAATCGTCGCACATGCGCGTGCAATATCTTGATCTCAGTCTCAGTCTCAGTTGATCTCAGCTGACTGCTGTGCCGAGTGCCGAAGAGCAGAGAGCGGAGGAGATTCTCATCGGTAGCGGAGCCACCGCAGCACCGACGAGATACAACTATTTTCCTTTGTTGCATTCAAATATGTGTAACACAATTGTATTGTACATTTTTCTCAATGACTTCAAGCTTATTCTAATATATCTAAAATAAATAAAAATTCAAGGCAATTTTGTTACATATGTTTTTAGAATTTCAAGTCTCAGAAAAATAAGCTTTTGCTCACTTCGAGACGAGTACGTAATATATAATTTATTTTTTACTTATTACATTCTATCGTTTTATTTAAATTCATCGTTTAAAATGATTGCGAACAATTTTATCTTTAATGGATCATATAAATGTGTACAAATCTATACAGTGAAAATAAAAACATTATTAAAGAAATAAATTTATTACATACAATGATAATTATCTAAAACAATTTTTTATTCAGTCACGTTATACCGACTGATATTACCACTCTCATTTACATACGCAAGCACTCCTTACAAAATGTAATATGTAATTCGTAAAGTTTGTATGGTGATGTAATGTAAGCGATCAAGACCCAGTATACGTTTTCTGCTCGACTTTCGATATAAACATCACGGGATCGAGAGCGACGGGTTTCAATAATTTTCGAATAAACCATAAAAAAGCAATTTAACCAATACGAAAAGAGTTATTCTGCGAAACGCTTCAAAGGGACTCGAACCGTTCCGTAAAGTGCAAAGTATACATATATATATATATTATATATACACACACGCGCATAAAATAACCGGTACATACGGTGGCATTCGTTGAAATTATAATTTGTCCGATCATTCTTTTCTAAGCTTGTACGTAATGATGTATGTATAAAAGAGAAGACAAATTTATTCGATACGCTTGAGATTATTGATATTGTAAAGTGAACTTTTGAACTCGAATTTGAAAGTTTGAAACCATAACCGTTACGCGTTTCTCGAATACGAATTGTATCTGCAAACCATTCAAGTCGTTAAACGAGGTACAAATCATTATATTACACAAGTTATCACATAACTTTACGAACGTTTACTCTGTCGCGAGTTGGGTTGAAAATTTCTGTAGCCTACGCCTTCGCAACATTTCTTGTTCGCTCGATTCGACGTCATTCCTAACCGATGAATCCGGAGTTACATCGTTACTATTTGTGCCCGATAATGTATTCGTACTTTCACTGGAAGTAGTTGTAGTAGGAACGTGTGTCTCGGCTTTCGTTTCCGAGCTAATGTTCTCAGCTTCGGAACTCGTCTCTTTAGATGTTCCTGGTTGCGCTAACGAAGAAACATCCGACGTAACGTTTATATTACTCGTAGCAGTTGGCACTGGAATGCTGTAATCGTACAAACATTCAACTAATTATCACAATTAAATCGTCGGAATCGTTTGATACGAATAAACGTAGAAACTGATACAAACTTAGCGGTAGCAGCTGCCGTCTGATACTGGTTCATCATAGCACTGGCAGCATCTAGCAATAGCTGAATTCGCTGTAGCGTCTGTATTCTAGCTTCTACCGCCTGTCGTAGATTGCCCTCCATCGCTCTGAGCTCCTCTTCGCTCAATTCTGTTAAATTAGGAGGCGGAGTAGGGAAAGGTGGCAACGGTACCATGCTAGGAAACGGCGGTGGGACCAACGGCACACCGCCAGCCGCTAAATTTTGAAACGACGCCGCGGGCGTGTTCGGTGTAGTGTTTTGACCTTGTTGCTGCGGCGTGGCTGGCGGCACTTGTTGTTGCGGCGCTGCACCTGGAGCTTGCAATCCAGCCCAAAATGCCGGTAAAACTTGAACTACATTCAACAGAACGTAAACGCTAGAATTCGAAGCTTACCGAAGAGAAAAAGAGGCGTTCGAGAACCCAAATGTGCTCGGGAATCTCGAATATTCTCGGGAACCCGCTTACGCGACATTCCCGCACTCGGTTCTCGCGCGCCTCTAGAATCGGCTAATCTACGGCACGATTCCTTTCTCTTTCGTAACAAGACGCGTACCGATTGGATTAAATTCTGGTGCTTGAGGAGCTTGAGGCACTTGTGGTCCTGCTTGAGGTTGATTCTGCTGCCTGTTTCCTTGATTGTTGTTCACGGGTCTTAAGATGTTCAAGCGACAAGTGGGACACGTTTGCTGGCGTTGAAACCACGACCGCAGACAAGCGGTGTGGAAAATGTGATTGCACGGTAGCTTTTTACTCGCTGTGACCATCTCCTCTCTGAAACGGTCGTGCGTACGTCAGAATTTGCATCATACGGACAAAAATTATACGGAAAAAAACGGAAATAATTATAGTTACCTGCATATTATGCATACATTGTCGGCGGCGGCCAGTTCTTCGGGCGTCGCATCGGGGTACAGCGTGTTCATGTTTCGAATAGCTCTGCGAGACATTACGATGTCGTGGAATGCTTTCTTAAAGTCTCGCATTGTGTAGTACATTGGACGAAGCGCGAACAGGGGCAAAGTATACAATTTTATCATCAGAGTGACAAAAGCAACGTACAAAATAACCTGAAATCAAATTCGTATTAAACGTCGGTGATTAGGATACGATTAGGATACGATTAGGATACGATCGATAAGAAAAAGATCTCACTTTCAACAGTCCGATTACTAATTCCGTATATAACAGAAATACCGGTTTATTGTCCCATGGATTTTCGCTTTGCAGGTCTATCGAGTGTAGTATATACTTGATTTCGATGTTGAACACAACGGTTAACAGAATCGCGTATTCGAAACCAAATACTAATTGTACGGAAGGACCTTTCGTGGCTGTCGTGTTGTACGCGTAATGGATCATGGTTAAATTTATGGCAAATAAGAGAGTCAACAAAGTACCGACTCTGAGATGGAACAGCCATGTTATCACCGGACTTCTTTCCATCTGAAAATGTCAAAAATCAAACGTCGATTATATCGGGTAATGCAAGTATTACAAATGTTTTGTTATTATATATATATACTTACATAGTCGACACGATCTTCGGCCAACCAATGAAATGATTTCAAAAACAAGAGAAGCGTAAATAATGCTATAAATTTTGGACTAAAGTCGTCTCTAAATACGGTAAATGCCAGACACGTTTCGGTCACCGCGTACCATACTCTTTCCAACAGATGCTGTAAACGAATAGCGGTCGTTGTCAAAATATATTTCGTTCGTGAAAACATTAGCTATCGGCAACATCTTTATCGATGTATTCCACTTATCTCGGCAAGGTACTGGCTCGTCGCGCGACAAACAGGAATTTCAGGCAAGATTCATGATCAAAGTGGCTAAGCCAAGTTTCACACCTTGCGCGAACAGACTGGAACATTAGGTTTGCATAAAGAACAGGAGCGCGGCGAGCGAGCACCTACCGTATCCGTATCCGAGCGTACATCGTTACTTACCTCGAGTTCGGTAGCACGCAGCGTACCAAAAAATATTTTTCGCAGGAAAGCGTTTATCATAAATACTAGAATTAATGCTTGAGCATAGATTACCTGAATAAAAAGCAACAATAAGACACAGAGAAGAAGAAAAACAACTAGAACATATAAGCTATCGACTCCTTCGGTAGACGATGAAATTCCATTTGGAGATTCGATCGACCGTGTGGAATCGAGTGAATTTCAAAGAAAGTACTTGAAAGTAGGAGAAAAACAATGAAACTTACTGACATACTAGGATTAGATTTGGTTATGTGAACTACTGTCGGATAAAATTGTTTTCTTTGATAATAAGCGTTGCCAATTACGGCGCATGTTAGCGCCGTGCTTATCAGCATTATCCCAGCCTCTCTCATTTTTGCGCCGGTTATTGTACCAAGCCAGTGGCCGTGTTTCCGAATGAGATATTCACTGACACTTTTCGCACCAATAATTTACGTATCAACAGCTGTAACGTTCGACTATGTAGAATGTAGAATGAACGAGGCGCTGCTATCAAAACGACAGTAGCTGCAACTATTAACGGATGCGTTTAGCGGTGATCGCTACATTTTACGGACGAGGAACCTATGCCGAATTTTGTACGCTTCACCTGACGTTTACGTTGCTCTCGATTAAACGTAGCTTTGGTTCGCCAACGATATAGAATTTCTCTGTCATAATCCTCCTATTAGGCCGCGACGAACGTGTACTATTTCTACTTGACAGATCCGAACGGGACAGACGGTGCGATCCTATTGGCGGAACGTAACGCGACGTTCATGCTTGCTCACGTTCGAACCACGTGGACGGCGCGCAAATACGCCGAATCTCAAAAAAGGTATTCGCACGCTCGCCACAGCCCACGGCACTGACGGCACAGTGGTCTGGACAGGTCTGGAAACCGACGTTTCGCGGCCAAAAATCCTTATTTCGAATCGTGTCGATCTCTTTTCACTGCAAAATCATTTTCTATCCTATGGTACGATTACTTGTAGGAAATGGAAAGAAAGATTTTTAAAAAATCGTGTTCTAGAAAAATGCTAAATACGGTACGTTTATATTAGCTTCTAATACTATAAATATGTATAAAAAAAATTGATAAATATATTTCTTAATCGATTTGTCGGCCTCGGTCGGCCTGGCCTAGATCGTTCGAATTGCCCGCTGGGACTCGTAATTTTATTCGAATCGAGACAAATCGAGAGGAAAGAATTTGCGAAACAATTGATAGGATAAAATATAGATATATACATACATACATATGTATACATACATATACATATACAGGGTGCGGCGCAAATTAGTCCCCACGATTTTTCAGCCCCTTCGGATGGTCGGACAGAAAAATGTTTCTTACCAAAGTTAATCAGTATTTAACCGATAAGAAATTGCAATATTTAAAAAATCAAGGTCGCTGTCATATCTTTTAATGGAACTGGATATTTTTAACTTCATAATATTGTAGGCGAAACGAATTCAACGACCTGCTATACAATGACTTTCAGATGACTTTGAAAGATAATATCGCCATGAATCAATTGCCAGAATATTTGAAATATTTCGACGGTACGTAATAGCAACGCCTCGCATTTAGAGGTAAACAAATATATATAATAAAGAAATATATTGACGATTTCGTTAAAACAGATATTGTTACATCAACGCGGTTGAATTACATGGCACAAATTTATAGGAATGCATAGTAATAGATAGCGATATTCGAGTTAGCAAATTAACAAGATATAATTTTTGTACTTGGTTGGATATGTTATACCTATACATAAAGTACAATGAACAACGTATACGTTATGCGTATATATGAAAAACTTCTTCGAATTAAAATCAATCTTCAGAGAGTAAAATTCCATAGGTGGGATCTTTATATTTCACAGAACTTCTCGATGCAGTTAAAAGTATTTACGTATATGTTTTTTTCGAGAGCTCCAAAAATTTTCAAAAATATGTTTATACGAATATGCATTGTAGAAAAATGATTCGATTATTTGACTATATAATATCACACGCTTATGTTATTAGTTAACATACTCAAAATAGTATTTATATTTAATGTCTGTATACGATAACTTATTCGTACCGAAGGATACCGCGATACATCCGATCCTACTCCTACTCCTATAGCATAGATGACGAGTTTAAACACGCGTTTAATAGATTTATACATCGGCGGATTAGGTATGCCGAATAGTTCTCGGTGTCTTCAAGATACCTTTAGGACTCTGATACTTCGGAGTTCCTATTTGACCAACAGCCTTCAACGGTGTTCTGCGAGAATCTACCAAAGGTCTTCTCGATAAAGTTTTAGCACTTTTTGGTGTCTTCGCGCTTAATGGTTTTTTAATATGCGGTGTTCTACAGAGCGAACTACCACTGGGTTTATACGTATTTAATCCGGACTCTTCTAAGATCGCGTTAGCGTGTTTCGCCGCAGGTGGTGTTTTCAAATTTTCTTTTGAGTGATGCGCTACATCGGAGACAGCAGTGATCTGCGTATTCGTTATTACGCTTGGTGTATTCACTTTAACCTCCGAGTTTTGCGAAGTATAATAAATTTTACCGTTATACTCGTTCAAAGGCGTGCTGTCTACCTCCATGCCAACGCGAGACAGCGAGCTCTTACATGATAATTTTGTACTTTTATTTTTCACATTTTTATTCGGCTTCTGACACGGAGCAGTCTTTTCGGAACAGTCGTCCGTAAACTGATTATCATTCGCGGCGAGCCACTTATTCTTTTTATGCAGTGCGGTATTGTGACTGTACATTTTCGATGTACATTCGTCAAACAGTTTTGCCTTAGCCAATACCATTCCAGCATTCTGAGTCCTTAATTTGGCGATCGACGCGCGACCAGTTTGATTCACAGGGGTATTCGTTTGACTCGTCAATTTAAAATACCCTTCGGCATCTCTCCAAGACGTTGACTTCTTCCATTCAAGTTTCGGAGTTAACGACGCGGTGGTAGGCGTGTTAAATGTAATGTTTTGCTGGCTATTCGTTTTCTTCAATTTCTCGATCTTCTCGTTGGAAAAAATATTTGTAGCGTTCGTCAGTTCGTTGCCATGAAAAGACGACACCCGTCGGACGGTCGTGTACGTTCTATTCTTCGTTGGTTGAAGCGCTGCAGTTCCAATCGAAGTCAGACTGTGATTTGTCGTGTACGCGTTCAAACGATCGAATTCTTCGCGTCTGTTATTTAGAATAACGTTGTTCTTCTCCTCTTCCCAAAGAGAAGTGGATACAGGTCTTAAATAGGTCTCGGCGTGCGTACAATTCAACAAGGCTTTCTCATTGTGATAACTGTTATTGAACTTTTGATCGGACGATAGTTGTTTGTACGAATTCGAGCCGTGAGAAATGTGCCACGAAGCAGTACGTTTAACGCGTTTGCTGCAAATTCAAAATGAAAATCGAGAAAACAAATAGAAAGATGCTGAAAGGGTATAGCCAGATACGGTGGTCAAATTCAATACTTTCACAAATACTTTCAACGATATCTCACTACCGAAGTTTCATAAAACTGGTATGTATCTCCAAAACTTTTACGAAAACCTAATCCGAAAAATCTGAAAGAAATACACATTAATAATCATGTGTATAAGACGCAACTACCATAATAATATAAACGTGATAATCCCACAACTTCAATATAAAATCTGCAAATTTAAGTTTCTGGGATTTTTTGAAAATCGATTTCGCAGTCGCGTGTCCTATTGGATAGAATGTCCGTAATTTTTTGTTTAGCAGAACAGAAGAACAGAAGAGAGCATAATTCGCTAAAACCATGTTGACGCTACAACTTTGTGCCGGGGTATCGACTTGAAACTTGCCACACAGGGTTTTCTTTGGGGGCCCTATCGAATGGTACGACGAAGATCAATTTGGTTTGCGGACTCGTTCGACCTCCTTATCCGGCTGTACTCTTTATACGAATATTATAAATGTTGAATTACATTTCCTTTACCTCATAGTCCTCTCCTGCGATCTCCGTCTTAAATTACCTATCTTCCGGGCGCTAGGAGACCTTATAATTTTGTGCTCGCCGGATCTTCGAATTTTAAGCTCTTTTCCAAGTTTCCTAGCCAAGTAATCTGTACTCGCTGTGCTTTCTATACTAGCTTCCTCCAAAGTCTTCTCGTACGCAGTTTGTACCTTTTTTACAGAAGGCGGTGATAAACTAACATTTTCCTCGTTCTCTACAGACGCAAACTCTTGAGAGAGACGACATTCAATCGCAGATACTCTGTTTTTAATGTCTTCGTACTCGCTTTTCGGTATTGTAACATATTCTTCGGACTGACTGTTCACGGACGAGACTTCGATGTGCGAATACGTTTTAAAGTTGTTTAAAGTTACTCTTCGTCTCGCTGGGTACGAAAAGTTATCCAGTACTTTCAGTTCATCCGAGCTCGAACATTTACTAATATTAATATTATTCTCTTTTCTCAACAAGACCTGCTCGTCGCTATCGTCCGATAAATTAACATCCGCGTCAACAAACAAATCGTTGTATTCCTTGTGAAGTTCGCTCGTTACTTCGTTGTCTTTTAAGATCAATTTCAATTCCGATGCATCTCCGCTGTAGGGTCTGTACTTTCTTTGCGAATCGCACGCGTTGGATACGGAACTCCAACGCCGTTCTGTGTACGTATCAAAGTTGTTTGCGGAAGATTCCAAATCTTCGTCGATAGTTTTCTGGAAGATACAAAAGTATTATATCGAATATACATGCTACAGACAATATACAAATGTTCTTACCGATTTTCTTGGTACAAAACGATCCAGACTGAGTCTCAGTTTCTTAGATTTATCCGTCTTATCTACGACTCTCCTATAACACGGACGAACCGATAAATATTTCATTAATTAGCAGACTGTCGTATAAAAGCTTGGAACACCCTTCGTCGGGCAATGTTTCAAACTTCCGAATATTTTAGTACACACTTTTTCTTTGTACTCGATAGTTCCGCTCGTTCGAGTACTTTTCTTTTTTTTGTCGGTTTAGCAGTTGAGGCGATAGATGGATCACAATTTTCAGGAACTCCTTGGTCATCTAATGCGTTGCTTTCTTCAGGTACAGCACTTTTACCAACCATCTTCTTTAAACCGTAAAACATTCCTGAAGACAAAAATTGTAGAAATATACACAAATTCTATAGATATATATATTGTATATATATGATAATTAATCAAGCAAATGCATTAGTATGTTAGTTCAGAGAATGTTAAAATAAACTGTTAGCGAATGTTAGCAAAGCAAAGAATAAATTACTATTAACAGATTTACAAACATACTTAGATTGAGGTTGGAGGCACTTAGGTGTGGCTTACGTGTAAGACTTCCACTGCGGTGTTTCTTTTTCCTCGATTTAAAACGTGAATGGCTATCGGACACATCTAACTCGTTATCGGTACTCCCGATTGTTTCCATAGAAATGGCTTGCGTTATATGAACCGGTAAGACGCCGATACTCTCGGCGTTCTCGATTAAAATCTATAACGATGTCGATAAGATGCATGGTATATGTACAGTTTTTCTATAACGTATAATGTTTAAAACTAATCTATTACCTTTACGACGATCAAATGCAATTCGAGACGCATCTGCACAGCAGACATGGTAGTTTCTTGTAGAGGCATTATATTCGGTCCGATTACTTTTGCTAAATTATCGATGCCCATTTTGTTTTGCTTTTCGTACAGCGATATTTTTCTTAGAAACTCCATGAAAAATGCTAAAGTGTTGAGATGATGCGGCGGTAGAAGAATACAAGCCAATAACAATGCTTCTACTCGATAAGCTTTGAGCATAGCACAGTGTACGAACAGGTCGTGGTACGCGTAAGGGATCAACGGTTCTGGTAAATCTCGAAAGAAAGTTTTCAAGCAATTAGCTACATCGATCGCGTGGTGCTTCTCTCCCAAGGTTCCACCATTGTCCAAACGGACAATCAGCTCTTTCTGACGAAGCTGTGAACCTGCTTTCCTGAACAGACCTTCTTGGCTAGCATATTTCTCTAAAAAGACGGTCGCTCGACTAACGAAAATCGGCACGTGAACGATACCACCCGAGGACAGGTTCACGACATCCAACGATTGATAAGACAACGGGGTTTTGAACACTTTCTTCGAGATTTGCTTGCTCCCTTCGAGCCTCTCTGTTTTGATCATGCTCTTCTTGAACCGGTATTTCACCCCATAGTTCCGAAGATCGCTGACAACCGAATGATACACTGTTTCTTTGTGCAGAACATCATAAATCAACATGTTTCCACTATGAAAATCTAGATAATTTAGTCATAAATTACGGTAAAATCTGCGCACGAATATGACAGTGTTCCCATGTTATTTAGCCGAAAACGTAATCCAACGTAACCAAAAACACACGTTCAAATTATTGAATTGTAGACACGCAATGCTGCCAAACTAAGCTAGGAATAATCCCTAACCAAGAATCTAGGGATTAGAATCACGAGTGATTCGACAGATTCGATCACGTACGTTTCCAATCACGGTGATTTTTCAATTTTTCGACGCATCTATATAAACAGGATTCCTGTTTAGCCAGGAAGACTTATCTATATAAATATCGTCTCCTGGAACCGATGTTTACTTATCGGATGGAGGAAGCCTGTCTCTGTGTTACCAGTCGAGGATAAAATTTATTTATTTAAACCTGTGTGTATTGTGTATGTATAACACAGGGGGTACACTTCGTCTGTGTGGTCTGTGGTTAAGGTTAAGGCAGGGAAAATTAATAACTTCGTGTTTAGATGGCGCAGCCATCGCGCACAGATTACGAGGAGAATTTCCAATCTATGTGTTGTTAATTCAAATTCTCAGCTGACCACAGCTGACTGATTGAGCAAGAATTCAGCACATCTGTTTTTCCCAACTTATTTAGTGAAATTTCTCACTGTTATTCAAAATGACGTTTATCAAAGACAGCAGCAGTGTTCTTTTGGTCCTAGATCATGAAATTTCAGAGAATAATGTTACAGATTTGATAACAGAAATAAAGAAACCATTGTGCAATGCTAAGCAATTGACAATTGCACCAACAAACGAATTAGATGCACGTAAGTATTTAAAACTTTACCTATAGTTAATTAATAGTCCTTTGAAAATTAAAGATAGAGTGACAGCAGTTTTATTCGTAAATCAATAAGTTATCTCGAGTTATCTTGATTACAGGTCTTAACAATGTACCTTGCTATGATACGATTATTTCTGTTTTCAAGCAATCGTGTCCTAATTATGAAACATATTTCGATGATTGTATGAAAGTAATGAAACCAGCTGGTATGCTAATTATTTACGAGTCATTCGAAGAAAAGAAGGATGTACAATCTGTGTACGACAGAAGAATATCGAATTTAAAATTAGCTGGTTTTAAAGTGAAATCACCCAGGGATGTAAATACCGAATTAAAGAATCTGTTGCTCAATGTATACAAAGACATGGATAATGTCTCTGAAATAGTAGCAGAAAAACCCTCGTTCGAAGTAAGACATTCCATTATTTATCTGTTAATTGTTACAATGAAAATACACTGTTCGATACGTTGTAAATTTCTATATATAGATCGGTTCTAGCGTGTCGCTTAGTTTTGGACAAGCAAATTCCAATGTCTGGAAATTAGATAACGCAGTTGAGGAAGAACTAATCGACGAGGATGATCTTCTAGATGAAATGGATATATTAAAACCCGAAGCTTCGAGTTTAAAAGGTAGACATCAAAATATTTATACAATCTTTGTACAGATATATTAATTGTGATTCGGTTTCAGTTTGCGGTACAACAGGCAAACGAAAAGCATGTAAAGATTGCTCGTGCGGACTAGCCGAAGAACTTGGTGGAAAAACTGTGGAAGAGAAAACTGTAAAGTCTTCCTGTGGAAATGTATGTGCGATATCGGACTCACATTTTTATTATAAAGGAGGAAAAGGAAACAGAAAATTGATAAAAATTTTATACATTTTACAGTGCTACCTTGGCGACGCGTTCAGATGTTCCAGCTGTCCCTATCTAGGTATGCCTGCGTTTAAACCTGGCGAGAAAATCGTATTACCCGAAAGTCAATTGAGAGTGGAGTAGCAAAGAATTTGTAAGTTGGATGAAGATATTTTCCCCGTTTGCATGTAACTGTTCTAATAATAATTTCATTATTATTGTATGTTCGATTACAGTGATTCTACTTAATATAAAATAATTTTGTTACTTTATTGTTGGTGGAACTAGAAAATGAATAGAAGTTTAAATAATGTATTTCTGTAATAAACATATGCAAAATAAATGCTAATATTTCATTAAGTTTATTTTCATCTGTATACAACGACGTTCAATTTCTCGATTGATCAGAAAAATACAAAAGATTTCAGGTGCGAAGTAGACGTATCGGCGAAAAACATCTTATTTTCGGGACTTAAAAAGCCATTGAAATTGAAAGCATTATAACATTGTGAAGAAATATTTGTACAGTATATATTGTAGGGACAGTAAAATAATTGAAATTTCTGTTAATTATCAACTTTATATTTAAGTACAAACACAAGAAAAATAACAAAGTACATATATTAGCATTTTCCTGTTTGCGAACTATCCAAAAAACTCCTTCGTACCAGGGAATATAAATATTTCACTAATAAAGTCACTATCCCGTCTCTGGGGATGAGTGCACGCGAAATGCTTATATTCCAAATATAATATTTAACATACATCGCTTGTATCATTCTATTCGAACATATTACGGAATTTAACAAATCATACAAACATCTTATATAATATAAAACTGTGTACTAAAGTCTAAAAGCAAGGATCACTATGTTCCGAAAGTCAATAATGTTTTTCTCGGTTAAAATAATTTGCAACGTACACAGGAACAAAATGTAATTGTCATGTACTTAACTTGCTTTGCCTTTCCGACAATAGGAACATTATTTCATCGGACTAACGCGTTGTAAACGAAAGATGAGGAAATTCAGTATTTGGTTCATAATTTTTTCTTTTGATGAGAAATAATGAATTGTTTGTCTGTTAAAAAAGAAAAACATAGTATCCGCTACAATTTGTTTCTTGTGTTTATTCGCTGTATCTTTCATTCAACGTTCGGAGCATTAACGACGCTTTTACTATTAATATACAATGATGTATAAACTTTTCATTTGTAAAACTATTCTGAAATAATAATTTCAAATGAACAACGATTATACTACGGCTAAAGTTAATAATTTTACACGTGACTTTGGTACAAATTTAAGTTTAGGTTCTAAGTAGCTGGATGTTGTTATCAGCCACCTGTTAGTAGCAAACGATTATCTAGTTTAGAACATAAAGAGAGCGGTAGAAAGTTCAGTTTGACACATAAGTATTGGAAGAAGTAGTTACGCAACAAAATGTAATATGACCGTTTTGCAATTACACTCATCAATTATTGTTCTTTAGAAGCTATTTCTGCTTAAATATATAATTGTTTATGTTTTACCCAGAAAATTAAGAAAAATTATTAGGAATCAATCCAGTCTGCAACAAACTTTGTCGTTTGTATTGTACTTTCTAGATATACGAGTGTTTATTATAAATGTAAATGATCTTATCGTTATCTTGAGTTACAAATATCTGTTTCTCAGAAGTTTATAATTTATATGTACTGTGGATTTTCATGAGTAGCAATGAATTTTTTTCTACATTCAAGAGCTGCACTGTCGCTTCAACTTGTAAGCGCACATCCCTGTATGAATATACAAAATAATGCTGTACAAGATTTATACAAATAGCTGCAAATAGCTTTGTAAATAATGTTACTTATATTAAGTTGAATACGAAGGCTGATGTTTCAAGTCCGCCCGAAGAATGTTTTTGTGGTTTTCTATGTAAGACATTTAAAATGATATTTCAAGCAAATTACGTACAGGCATATTCAATTTTGTATATTATAGAATTCGATCTAATACATAATAAAGTACAAGAACAAATGCAAATGTACTCGATGAAATAGGAAAAGTAATAAAATAAACATTTATCTCACAATTTATCGTGTGAATTATTAAGCTCGATGAATCTTAATAAAAAAATCTCCAATTATTTTGTACAAACACACAATAATGTTCATTAGAATCTCGTGATCTACAACCCTCTAGGAATGTACTCAATAGTACGTTGAGCAATTATTAGAAGTCTAGCAATTAAGGCAGCTTTTTTCATGTATCCATCTATTGTAATCAGTTTTCATTTTTGGTGCAATCTGCTTTGAAACGCGTTTCATTACTGTTGAAACATTTACAAGATGAAAGTCAATGTTGTAAACAGAAATGGTTAAGAGAGTATAAGTAAAGTATACGTTCGATATATATAAGAATTCTCTATGTCTCATCACACCCTTATTACTTGTCCACTTTGTTAGAATCACGATGGAACTCGATTGTTTTGCTCTCTCCTATGAAAAAATACAACAATCATATATCTTTAAAAAAAGAAAAAGGAAAGAAGATTGATTTCTCTTGAATAACTATTTGAAATAATCCTTATATCAACACAGCCTTATACATCGTATGAAATAATGAAGTCTTCAAGAAGACCTTTGGTTTTCGTTTGCTGACTGTATCATTGTTCCGTAGTGTTTGCAAAAATGATCATTAAATTCTACAATACTACGGTATGCTGTGTTATGTACAAACGTGACGTTCTGCGAGGTTAACATTTCTACGAACTTCATATGAAATCCGCAAAAACTTCGGCAATTTGCACATTGAATTAATAGTTTATGCTACCATGAAAACCTTTCCATATCATCGAGCAAACAATTTTTCTCTTCTTTCTTAATACCCTTCCTTCCCGGCACAGCAGTACTTAACTTTGGTTCGAAACACGGCTGTAAAAGAACAAAATTTCGAATAGAAATTCAATAAATTCAACTTCCAAACATTTTTAACAATGTAAAAAGCATGGTCTAATAAATTACAATAAATTGCCCAGATGTAACAATTAAAGATATTAATGTTTTCTTTTCATTAGTTTCATATGTTAGTTTAATTATAGGAATGTTGATAAATAAAAATGTTCCAACCGTTTTTAAGCATTCTTGTTAAATGAGACGATATAAATCGAGAATAAGCTTGATCTCTCAATTTATGAAAAATTTCGTACGAAATGATAATTATACATAGATACTTCCATCGCTATACATGTATAATTATCATACTTTTGAAAACTTCCCCTTTTATGCTATGATAAGAACAGTTCGCGTCGATAGAGGAACATATTGCACATTTTCAGATTACCTACTTAGAGTTTAGACAACATAACACAGTGACATAACACAACGTCATGCATAAACGCGTGATCAACTGATAGTGAAAAATTAAGCAATCGATAACATAAGCATCATATCTTCAAGGAAATACTGTAAAGGTTAATTTACTTATTAGTAATTGATGAATACTATGCAACGGTCTTAATTGTAATTTTGTATTAAATATTAAGTACCTTAGCACAAATAATAGCTTTCAGTTATATAATTATATAAACGATATAGTAAAATAAAAGAAAATTAGATACACGGTAATACTGTCATTGTCTTGTTCGTTTCATTAATGTAGCAAATATATGAACGCCAACTGAATGAATTCACCACTCATGGTATGGTATTGGATTGGTATTGGAACTCAGATCTAATATTTGTTACTTAAGAATTCAATTGTTTAAACCAATGACTAAAAATGTATCAGAAATCCATAACATGCACGCGAATGATTCTTATGCTTTAACTGATGTTTCACTCACAGTTTCACAGATATTCATGTTGCAGCAGTTCTCTGCATCGAAAATATTTTCACCTTGATTGTCCGGTCGTCTGCGTAATTTATTCACGTAATAACTAAGTACGATTATTATAACTATAAGTACAGCAGTAAGTACACCAAAAATTATTAATATTTTGTACTCATTGTGTTCCTTGATCATGACCATTTGTGCACTGGCTTTGTTTGTTTCAGCACACCTGTTCACAGAAACCAACAGATTTATTATAAAGTATATTTTCATGAAAATCAGACAATAAAATAAGCGAAACGCAAATTTAATGCGAACACATACCTGCAGTCAATTACACTAAGATTCTTAGGAACTGGTTCAGTTTTTGCACAATAGATCTCGCACGCTTTTGTCGTATTACCGAGATCTTCGCAACGAGATCCTTCTGAATATTTACATTTACAAACTGGTTTTACATTTTGGACGGAGCACTGACCATCGTGCAGACAATAGTCTTTGCATGGGTCTGTTGCACATCTTGGTCCAACGAATGTACCATTGCATTTACAGGTGGGTAATCCATTATATCGATCTATACTGCAGCTACCTTGAAGGCAGTAATTGTGGCAGAGGTCTATCTCGCAATGTTTACCAGTAAACCTAAAATGTATGTATTACCGTTTGCATAAAGGTGTGGTTGCCAGTTACTTAATCTATCTTCATTGTATATTAAGTAAGCAAAATAAAGCATGCAACGATCCGTATATATAGAACATTCTTTATATCTTAGAACTCACCCACGCTTGCAACGGCAAGCGGTGACGTCGGTGGTCTCGATTGCGAGTTCCTCGTTAAGGCAGTATTTTGATTTCTCGGTGATTGATTTCGACTGTTCTGTCGTGCTAGTAGGTAAATTGTTAAATATCTCGGCAGCCTTTGCGGCTTTCTTCGTTTCTCTCTGTTTCGCGAGCGCTTCGCAGTCGATGACTATCCTTGCGTTATCCCGCGCGACTATTCCGTTCACCTTGCCTTGTTGTAACCACTGATGCGGCGCCAAGTCCAGCTGATAGTCTGCTCTATTTTTTGGGACCGACCAGATCGACATGCGGACCCGATCGGTCCAGTATATCGTGTCACGATTCACGGCCATGTAAACTATTTGCTGGTACGAAGTGCGAGTAACCGGTTCGCGTTCGGTACCGTCAAGATTACTCCTCTCGATCTTACTGTGCACAGCTTCCCCATCGTCGGTCCAGTAGAGTTTCCCTTCGACATTATCTATGGCCACCGCTAGTGGCTCAAACAGATCTCCTTCGATAATGGTGATACGTTCGGTTCCGTCGAAATTCGACCGTTCTATCCGCTGATTAGTTCTATTACTATTTACCCAGTATATGTGACTAGAAACAACATATAATCATCAGCGTCACGCTCACGTTTTTTTTTCTAAATTCGTTTTCTACATTACATACATCTATATTTCTTTTTTTTGACTTTCAATCGGTACAAGCATGCGGTCTGAACCTCTACGAGAATGAAATTAAAAGGCCAATCGAGAAACTTTTCCGCCGAGAATTTCCGTGACACCCGCGTCTATGTAGAGATAAATGGCACACCTGTTACACGAGTCCACAGCGATACCATGCAGATTCCTGCCCTTTATTCTGTGGAGGATGATGGGATCTTCTGGAAGTCTATTCAATGGCATGTGCATTCGCATGATCACTCCTTGTAACGCGTCGCTCCAAAACAGGGTTCGCGTCTTGTCGTCGAAAGCGAGCCCTATGATACGACCATTTCCTTGGGATGGGGATAAACAATCGACGATTAGAATCGATAAACTTTGTACAGGATGCGATGTCTTTTCCTAAGTACATATCAGAAGCTAGGCGCTCTCAGAGATGAAGCGACAGGCGACAGTCAGTCGCGGTCGCTCGCGTTCAGTCGCGTTTTGAACGAGATTGCGGTAATCGTAATTTCCTAATATACTTTTGTATATTAGGCTCTATTACAATTAACTTTAATCGACTTGTTGATGAGTGTTTATGATTCGTGTGTGCTTACCTTGAACCAGCGGCTTTATATTTTCCTCCGACAGACTGATACTGAACACAGAAACGTTGGCGACTGTGTCGGATACGAATAATGTGTCTGTAGACTCATCGTAGACCAATCCGGCCAAAGACTCAGCTTCCTCGATTTCGATTCGTCCAGTAAGCGAATAATTTTTCGAGTAAAACTCAATGTATCGTCCGATCGCCACTGCTAAATCTACAATAAAGATAGACAGTGTACTCTCGTACTTCCATAAAACTAATCACCTTGACCATCTAATTGATTTAATTAAACGAAGATAAACGAAGATAAACGAAAACGTATACAATATCAGTTATTCAGTTTACTCGTTAGTAGACTGCGGATTTTATACATTTACGGCATAATGCAACTCGATAAAAACATTTAAATTTATTTGTAACCCATTCAAATGATTGAAAAGTGAAAAGAGAAATACATGTCCATGTATCTTCTATATCTCTTGCAACGAATGCAGACAGTTTCTTTTTTGTGTCGATATAAACATACTAATATTTGGAGCTGTGTAGCTTACCAACATGTAAACATTGATCTACCCGGTTGCAATAAAGTTTGACCATCTAGGTCACATTTTATCAATTGGACTTGCCCTCGTAATTCACACGGGGAGGATACTGTCGGGACACTAATTACAGTGGTTGGAACGTATGAACTATTTGTGCAATATTAACCTCGCTTATCCGGACATTTCGATAAAGACCGACCTTATATATTACAATTTCAACATTGACGGATGGATGACGTCGATTTTGCGTGCAAATGCAGGCGTAAACTCCAAAGATAAAATGGTGTCAAACAGCCTTTTACTCTTTATTACAAATAAATCAATTTTCCATCTCGAGTTCGTCGAATCGATATTGCTTGTATTATTACATTTCATATCCTTTATATTTTATTAGAAAAAGAGACTAGTCTCGGTAACGTTTTCTTGTCAGATAAAAGCCGCTAGTCGTTCGTGGATGGATAGTAAATCTGTTAACATTAGCCGAGCATTAATCACGTCGCATCATCATAACGGGCAGCATGTGAAAATAAAGCTAGCGAGCAACTGACAATTAAAGGTTGAATGTTATCTCAACTACTTGATTACTGCTGTTGATGGCAATCGTTCAGAAGTCATGAACGGTCGATGGCGCTACGAAGGATACCACCCCTCCCCCCATTACACATAAAAATATCAATCTCTTCGAGATATCACACGACTTTCATCCGAGTTTCTTAACCTTTATTTGCACCGACGATAAACCTAAAAAAAAAAAACTTTCACAATTCCATACATGAATGCTACCAAAAAGGACAGAAAAATATTCGCCGGTGGAAACTCTAATTTTTAAACAAATATGTGTACGCGCGTATTACTTTCCTATGTAAGGTTTTTGCATTATCGTTAGAATGATCGGTAAGAAATAACGTATTAATCTTGTATTGAGAACTGCATCGAATCGAAAGCAAATTAGAAACTTTCACACTTCTGGGGTACGTGTATATGTCATATGTATATGTATTGTACACAACAAATTCTCCAGACCCGCAGTTCGATTATTATTGATTATAGTGTCTACAGTGCCCATTCATAGATCAAAATGTTATCTACTACAATTCAGTCCACGAAGTCTAAAGTTTATTACGTCGTACTAATAAATCAATGAATTCTATACATTTTGCAATTGTGAGGGAAGATAGTAACCTCAACCTATTAACCCAGCTATACATTCACATATGTGTGCATATATCACTCATTAGGCCACGGGGCGTAAATTGTAAACTGTAAACGAATATAGACTGCCACGTGTTTTTCATTCAGCAAGAAATGCAAATGCGATGTATATCGCGTACTTGTTGATATATGTGATATGATAATGTTAAATGTTGGAATGTGCCAAATACGCGAAAGATAGGGGAACGATAAAATCAATGACCAATTATCTCGACAGTGTACACATCTGGATAATGTACATGTACATATGATAAGTACACAATAGTGAAACTACCTGGAAGGTGGCAGAGTATTTTTGAGCGGCAGTAGTGTCGCCAGATGAGGGAAGGGAGCACGAACTGTGGGGAAAAGTTACCCTCTCTCTGCACGAAAGTACAAAGAGACCGTGTACGCAACAAATACGTAAATGTCACTAATATTAGATCAGTGTCAGAAGGAAAATTTGTTATGCAAGATACGTTATTGTTTATTTTGTCACCATGGCGAAACAAAATACACGGACGCGTCGTACAAACGTCCCGATGGAGTAAAAGTTTATCGGGGAAGTCGAAGATTATCAATTTCTTTCGTTTCCGATCGAGTCCCGCCGGGAAAAACGTAAATGCGTAATGACATATGTACCAGCGCCGATGTTTTTGCGCGCGATGCATTAATTGAGTAATTTATGTGCGACCATCGAGATAATAAAATTTCTTGTCAGTCGACAATTCAGCAAGGAGACTTTGTTTATATAGGACCTGATAATACAAGGAAAACTTAATGTTAATCGAGCACTCGCACGTTACGATCGCATGAATTTAATGAACTTGACGCGCGTCATTTGCCTTTGCAATGCTCGACCGAGAACTTTCCTTTCGGCGCGGCGCGGCGCGTCGCGCAAAATGTTATTCCCCTTCAATAATCATGTGAAAAGCCGGTTTAAGAATCATTCGTCTTTTGACTTTTTTGTCAAAATCAAATTTCTCAAACACCGATGCTGATGGCCGCAAACGGCTTTCAAGCAAAAAACAGTTCAATTTTATTGACCAGCGTTATTAATTTATCTGTTATTTTGTTATTACGATTTCAGTTAATCCGCTTGTTATTATTTATAATTCCCTTTTTGACACCGATACCAACAATAAGTAATTTTTCTCACTTGTGTTCCTGCGTTTATCTAAATTACTTGTATTTCAAGATACATACAGATAGATGCATGTATCGAAATAACAACGATACTGCGGTAACGAAATTATTTCGAAAATGTGATTATTGTATCCGTTATTGCGTCGACGTAATAACGACGTAAATAATTTTGTTACTTTTTTATAAATAACAAATTATAATAAATTCGTTTTAATAAACCATTTCTATAGCAGTTCTTTTAACAGTTTCGTAACCGTAGATGTACTAATTAATCTTTATACTTAGATTTACTATAAAAAATAATGTACAATGTACATCATTATATTGTAATTTTATTGTTAAACGGCCTGAACGATGTTTTCATACGTATTATCACACCATTATTATGTAATTCTTATGTAATTCTGTGACTCACTATTATCATTGATTTTCAAACGAAGTTGATCTGGTATACTTAGCAGATAGGCACTGATATTGATATTTCCCATCGATCAACGTATTCAGATAACGACGAATTCCTATTGGAAAATTCGTTGGTCGACGATAATGTTTAAATCGTGCCATTACTTGATCAATTTCAAAATATATTTCTACCATTTTATTCCGGTAAAAGCTACCGGATGAAAAGGAAATGAATATCGTGTGGAAACTTCAAAACCAAAATCAACAATTACATCTGTTTGTTACGTAATTATAAAAATAGTGGATCGTGTCGTTAGCTTTGAATGATGGCCGAGTATGTAAACCGATTTAAAACGGTATTTTAAACGTTGAACGTGACCGGGGCCAATGAATATTCAATAAGAAAAACTTAGTAAAAAGAAAAAGAAAAAGAAAAAGGCGGAAAGTTAAACAGACAGCTGATTCATCTTTTACCTCCTTCATTACTTCCGCTTTGATTTCTGATAGGATTTCTAATCGTTTTCAAAACCTCGTCGCATTAATTGCTCAAAGGCTTAGTTTCGCGACAGAACAGCGAGATGCGAAGCCTTGGCACGTCGCATCTTCAAAGATCGATCTTGTCGCGTTCATTTGCAATAATCGCTTATACGTATATCACCGAATCGGAGGAGGACGAAGCTATGGGTCTAACGAAAAAGACCGCAAGCAACCGCTGAAGTCGGTTGTCATACTCGTATCAATTTACAGTTAACGAATCGAATAAATCGAATGACATATCCTAGTAATGCAAACACGTCGACTCGTGTATCGATCTACGGTGACGTTTGATATTCATGAATTATAAATTCGTTTACTCGCGCATTACGTAACCTAATTTTCCAATGCCATCGAATATAGCTAATTAAACAATCGGCGCATAGATAGAGCGCGCAACGAGAATCTAGTCTAAGTTTTTCACGTGTTTCGAATTTTTTCGTAAGACGCGTGCCCGCGAACGGATTACGCTTTCGATATAAATTCACTGAAGCGTATGATAAGAGAGCCAGCCCCCGATGTATTGTAACGAGATGAGCGAAAAAGTCGGCAGTTTACAAAGGTCGCGACACGAGGTAATTTGCTCGATGCCCTAGCTTGCCCTAGCCTAGCGAAACGTTTCGTTTCGTTCCGTTCCGTTTCTATCGTCTCGCACGCGCCAGATTTCTATGCATGATCTAGCAAATCGCCGCGCCGGATGACAGAAGACAGAACCAGACAGAACAGAACAGGCCTTGTGTCATCGGGGATGGGGATAGCTCGGGGAAAAATTGAAATTTCGCCCCCGTGCGCTAGCCGAAAATATGATTTCGAAGCTCATGATTGTTCCAGTTTCATTGATAGAATTTGTTCGTGCACACGGTTAGTACGGTCGCACGTAACAGTTTGACATTCATTACGTAAACAGGTGTAAGGGCAAGTAACGCATCGATTAACGTGGTAATAAGCACCGCGATGATCCCACGGTGCGTTCGGATAAGAATCAAGGGTCGATTTCATTCACCTTTCGACCGTGTTTCGTCTTTCAACACGGTAAAGCGATCCTGGAGAAGTGGCGTACGTGACGAAGGAAGCCGCGTGAATGGTGTCGGCACTGTACTACACAACCCGCAACGCGGTACCGTCCGCGTCCGGACAACCTCGTGTTCACGCCGTCTTATTATTGTCATTACGCTGACGCGGGTTTTTTCGTCACGTACGATCGTTCGCTGGATCCTTCGATTTACTTACCCCACGATCTGCCGTTCGCATTCGCTGCGTGGATCCCGAATACAATCGTTAACGTGACAATAAGGTATTCACGGGATGTCATGGTGTGCATTCATTTATTAGGCGATGGATCAGTGAAAAAATGATTTCGAGACGCGATCGCTGTTGAGAAACAACGTGAATTCACTCAGACCCAAACTTTTTCTCTAACACTCTCGCAGCAATGCCGAACGAACACTACTACACATCCTCCCGCTCTAGCGGCTCTGCGCGAACTGAGGAGCATCGAGGACTCACTCGTGACTCGTGACTTCGATACCACTGTTAAACCTGCTATTCGGCCAATGGCGTTCCCCAACTTTTGCGTTCGGCTTTAACTATTTGCACTAACTACTACAAACTATTTGCACTGGGAAAAACTTCACTGTTGTTTTATGAACGAGCAAAGCTGAAACCGCGAACACCGTGTCTTTTGTAGACATTGATATTCATTCGAAATTCAATTAGAATCTCATTCGAAAAATTTTTACAATTGTATCGCGTGCATTTACAAACGATCGTCCTATCTCGCTGTCTGAATATATTAATGTTTTATTTATTTCGTGACACGGCATTATTTTCTGCAGATAATACGAATGGTTCATTCGATCATAAAGTTGAGTACATTATTTTACAAAGTGATGTACTTATGATAACTTAATCTAGAATCTGGAAAGAGATAACGAAGTACGGGTAGAACGCTTTGCAGTATACAAAAATGGTGTTCCGAATGGTAAGTGCAGATTGTGATCTGTTCAACTTTAAAATACGCGAAGCATTGGATGAATGCTTCACCTGCCACCCCTGTTGTTCGCGAGAAAAACGTCTACTAAACGTCTGTACTAAATTCGGACGCCGTTACCATTGTTATTTTGCATATTGTTGCATTTGTTGGCAGTCGATCAATCGGAAAGTAATAATAACATTTTCTACGACAATAATGTGTTGAAAGTAAAAATGTGGTTTATCTGTTTCGTAGAACTTATTCTCAAAATGGATTAACAATATGAACGATACATTATTTATTCCGATTTTAACGATTTATATAATTTGGAATACTCTTCGTTTTTCGCGGGTAATATGACAGCGCCATCTATCGATTTAGTCGTGCAACTAAAACTGCGAAATATCCACAACAGACTTTCCCCTCGACCACAACATTTTTTATTTATGATTTACCCCTATGTTTGTAGGACATCTTTTTTATGGAACGACAACCGAAAAGAAATTGCGAATAATACGTGTTAATATCGATAACACGTTGTTTTTATGCCATCAAATGCCAACGAATAAACGTTGGTATAGGATTCAACACTTCGCGACACTATCAATTTTCTTTACGTTTAATTTATTTTACGTCAGCCAAGATGTCGTGTCTCCAAATTCCGTGCACCCCACTTTATTTTTCATAACCAAAGACAATGAAAAAGATATTAACGCATAAGTATATATCTGTAAGAATATATGGTGATTACGCGAATAATATTTCATCCGTCTCGTAATCATTATTTCAACAATTAAAGACCTGTAAAAGCAGCATCGAGTTCGGAATAACGTGACGATACAGCTCGCGATCGCGCCACCATGATCGAATCCTGTCACGAAAAATAAAAGCGTTCGGTCTTCGATCGCTGGTCGCCCGGCTCATATTCGAATTAGGAAAACTACCAGAATTCTATTTGCGCTGTTGTTGTGGGTAAGATCACCTCGGCCGAGCAGGTATAAAAGATAGACGCGAGGGTGTCGAGGGTTTCGAACGGGACACGAGAATGGCTAGAGGAAAAGCGCGCGCGAAACGGGAAATGTTCCCTGCGGCCCCGAAGCGACAACGCCGCGTACTAGATGGTGTATATTATTGATCAATAAGAGAGGCTAACATGGATGACCCGTGCCGGCAGAGGCGACCGTTTCTTCCTTCGTATTTTCACGCCGCGCTTCTCTATCGCGAGGACCACATCCCCGGAACCGTGTGCCCCCGCGACTTCGGTCTTTTCTTCGTTGTTTGCGTGAAGAGCGTGCGGTCGCGGTCGCGGTTGCGTTTGCGGAACAAAAGGTACCGACCGCGTGTGAAACGCGGCGAGTCCGGTACGTCCGTGGAAATACGCGAAACGAGGGAGACAGAGGGAGTAGCGAAAGAGTAACGGCTGGACAGGACAAGAGCCGAACAGCCACGAGATAGGCCGCGGGTGAAAAAGAGTGAGAGAGTGGGAGAGAGACAAGGATAGAGAGAGAGAGAGAGAGAGAGAGAGAGTAGAGAGATAGCGAGAGGGAGTAGAAAAGGAAAGATAGTAGCGCAAGGGAGAAGGACAAGTGTGAGCGACATGTGCCTGTGTTGAGAGAATTCTATCCACGATAGTGCGGCGGCCGAGGGTGCGCCGAGAGAGAAGATCGGTAATATTTTCTCCGCTGTGTTCCGATACTCTCTCGTCGCCTACACGGAACTATCGATGCAGACCTTACGGAAGAAAAACAGTCCGTGCAAGTGTGAGTAAAAACCCACCCCCTACGAATTGCACAATATTCATGGAAACGTCGGGGAACGTGCATCGCGTCGACGTTGCCTTGTGGTTTAGTGGGATCGTTGTGATTCGAATCAACGTTTTCGTGCCGCGACTGGTGGCTTTGCCCTTGCTTCGTGCGTTTTTATCAATGTTTCTCAAGCATGACGTCCGTGATATCACCCTGCAGATCGGTCAAAGGGAGCTTTGGAATATGGCTTCCCTTCTTTAAGAGGGAGAAAGACGACAGTCGCTCGATTCGAATCAGGCGGATTAAGATGACACGTAATGGTAGTATAATGTACTGTATAGTTGCATGAATTCTATTGTTCGGTTACGATTCACGGAAACTGTCGAGCTTTTTTTCCTCGAAAGAGAGAGTGAGAGAGAGACAGAGAGAGAGAGAGAGAGAGAGAGAGAGAATGTGAGAGAGAGAGACAACAGTGTCGAGTCGCGATTTTCGCGCGAGCTTTCGTTGCAATTCGACGTTATCGACTGCACCGATGCGGCGCTCGTTCACGGATTCACCGCCAGATGGACACGCTAATCACTTCGACGGATATTAATTTCAGATTGTACTACTTTCTTACAAATAGGCGTGAATGTATCCCACGCTTCACGATGCAGATACCGGATAAACTTTTTACTGACCACTAATTTTCTTTGTACAATATTTCAAAATCGTTGTCATGCAGTTTTGCGAATATGAAAAGTTGTTTTTCTTGAAATTCATTTTTTTTGAGCGATTTCTTTTTCCTATTGTAATACGTGCTCTACCAAAGATATCTACACAATCGTATCTTATGAAATCATTTTTATTATTTCCGATGGTGGTAGGTTTAAATAATTTTGACCGGTGGTGATGGGTTTAGCGTTAAACACTGATATTTTATGGGGTTTTGGCGGTGAAGTCCTGTCGCTTATGTTTGGAGCAAGATTTAATCGTACTTGTGCAAAACTCTCTTTTTGAGAGAGTGAAAAATGGCACGTCGTTAACTGGACGAAAGGTTCACGAGATCTTGAAACATCGGAAAAAAGACTGCATTCTACATACTCTTGTGTTTGCGCGGGGTTATTTGGAGGGTAGTTAGGGATACTTCTAATCGAGCCGCCCCCCCCCCCCCCTCCCTCTCCAAAATCCTCGTATTCTATCGACCCATTGTTTTACGTTGGCGATGCTCGATGCAAGAGCGATTGTTATGACAGAGCGAGGGCAATAAAAGTCTCGTGTGCCAGAAGACTTGGCAAAGGAAGATGTGTGCGAAGGAAAAAGCTGGTACAAAGGTGATCGGGAATGGAGGAGAAAAAGGCGGGTAGAGGGGGGCATGAATTGGTTATCCGGATAAAGTCTGAAGTATCGACAGTTGGCGTTCTCCACTCGAGTCGCACGAGGACGTTCAAACAAATGTGCCGGTGTGGTCGTGATTATTAAAGTCGCGAGGGGTCGTAAAAGGTCTGCGCAAAAAAGCTATAGACAAGGGAGTTTCCGACAAATTGTCCGTGGAAAGACAAAGGCCTGCGATCGATGCTGTCGGACGATACCGGGTTAAAGAATCGGTCAGAGATTCGATACCTGTATTCAAATTTTTTCGATCGCCCAAAATTTCCCAATCTCATTCGGACAAAAATTCAATTTGTTTCGCTACCGATTCGGCTAGCCCTAGGGCTAGAATGGCGAAGAAGAAAATAAATTGCTTGTCGTCGTGTGCGAACACACTCGACGAATCTCGCTCCGCGTATTTACGTGATCAAATTGATCGTATGACCGATCAATATATTCATTGAAGAGGTTTGGAACGATCGCTAGGCAGATCAGCTCGAACCCCTGCAGCTACGAATCCGATAATTCAATACCATCGCGCGCGCCGAACGGTTCTACTTCGCGTGAGCTTGAACGAGGCCACATGTGGGGTTATTAAAACGAGCATCTACCGCGACAGATTTCACGTTCCTTTATTAGTTGTCGCACGATTTGTTCTGCGCGGCGGCGCGGCGGGGGAGTCCTTTGAAGAATCAGTTCTGGGAAGTACGCTATGCTTCTACATGCGCTTCGTAGCTTTATTGCTAAAACGACTCGTATACTTTTGTGAAAAGAATTATCTCATCGGTGGTTAATAACGCCCCTTTTCCGCCTTCGTAAAGTATCCGACCGTTTTCGACAATAACATGAATATTCTTGCAAAGTCTCTTCTAGTTGGAAACAATAAGGACCCTGTGTCTTCGATTCGTTCTATTTCTTCTTTGGGTCTGAATTTTCGCTCGATAGCGTCTCTCAGAAATTAGCGTCTAATTAGAATGTCTAATAATTGGAAAATCTTACTGGTACAACGGCTAGGAGATCGTCGTCGGAGCACAGTACATTGTAAACTGTTCCGGCAGATAAAATAATTTTGCCGCGCTTTGCGGCGCGTATTTAATCTAGCGGCGAACACGGAAATTTCTCGACATGATAGCAACAACAAACGAAACGAAAATCGGCTTTCCTTGCAGTCAAGAACGAACGAACCCGATTTCTTGGGGAGGGTGTGTCGTTCAAGGCAAAGCTGATTGGCATATTGGAAGTATCGGAAGCGCGCGGGGACCGGATGTGCCAAGCAGCTTTGGCGGATCTGAAGATGGCAATTCGTGCTGCCGGTGAACACAAACAACGAATCTCTGTTCAGGTCAGCATCGATGGACTACGCTTGCGGGACGAAAAGTCGGGGGTAAGAATACACCTCGTCTTGATAATTACTTACGCGATCATTTTGACAATTGTGTACAGTGTACAGTGTACAGTGTACAGTGTACAGTGTACAGTAATTTAACTGTTGGCTCTCGAACGTAGTGAAATTTAACCGTGCTTTACCGTCAATATCTTGTCGATATTAGTTTAAATATATTTTTTCCAGGACTGTCTTTATCACCATCCTGTGCATAAGATATCGTTCATCGCTCAGGACATGAGCGACTCGAGAGCGTTCGGATATATTTTTGGGTCACCGGACACTGGGCATCGTTTCTTTGGCATCAAGACGGACAAAGCAGCGAGCCAAGTAAGATTTACACAATAGCGGAGTAGATATTTCTATTCTCTCGTCTTTGAACTTCACAAATCAATTCGGTCTTTACACTTACAATGGGAAATTATTCTACCTCTAAATAAAGGTTACTTATTTTAGACAATTTTTAGTGCAACATAAAAATTGTATGAAGCGTTGTACAGTCAAATAATAAATCGGAAACAGCGATATAATTATTATATAGCACAAGTGTAAATGTGAAATGAAGAAATGTGCAGTCCCTTCGCAATTTGAATACCGCCTTTCAGAAGCATCGGGAATACATATAAGCTGGCAAGGTTTAATTTGATAGGAGGATCCGTTCGTGCGGGAATACGATTCGTAAACGCGGTTGAAGCGTGTCATTTATCGTGAACGATTCGCTTTAGCGAAGCAGGGGGGTCTAAAATGATATTTGTCCAATCCGGAGGAGCAATATCGACCTCGGTGGCTCGGTAATTCCGGAGGGGCATGTAAATAATTGCATTATACGATTCGGCCTAGCACTCCAGCGATACGCCGCGGGAGATTGTTGTTCGATTATACACGATTCCCTTCGTGCTCGTTCAAAGGGACTGCGATATCTTCGAGTTCAACTCTCTCTGTCTCCCTTTTTTTTCAGAACGTTCTTCTGTTCTTCTGGAGTGCATAGAACACAACGCGTTCGAAATCATTTTCAGAAATACGAGGCCGTCGTCGAGTATTCTAATAATATTGTTTCAAGAAATCGGGGTGTTCGATGATTTCATCTATTTTTAAATAACGCTTGCGTTTGCTCGCGATATTTATTGTTATTAGACCACGAGATTTGTGTTCTGTGAACTGTAATGTCTAGTTTCTTCACACATGCATCGCGATGTTGCGCAGGTGGTGATCGCCATGAGAGACTTGTTCCAAGTGGTTTTCGAACTGAAAAAGAAAGAAGTCGAGCTGACGAAGCAGCACTTGGAACAGAATGCCATAAGCGTTATTAAGTTTCACACTAGCGGTATCTTCGTCGAACCAACTCCAGATACAAAAGTAAATTTATCAAGATATTATTCTTGATTTATCGAGGAACACAAATAAATAATTAATATACTTGTTCTGTCAGGGTGCAGCGGGTAGCGAAACATCCCTTCATCGAGCGAAGAACACGAATTCGGATTTGGATAAACAATCCGACAGACGAAACGAGTCGCAAAGTGGTGTAATAGCGGATTTGTTAGATTTGCAGTTCGAATTAAATTCTCTTCAGCAAGGAATCCACCATATGGACAAAATTACTCCCGAAAACCAACCAGCATCCGGCGATAGCATCTTCGAAGCTGATCCGTTTGGAGATTCATTCGCAAATATGAAAGTGTGTGTCGTTCGAAACTCTTTGATCGCTTACTTTCTGCCTGTTAATAATTATCTTGGTGTAACTTATTTGAGATAACATTTATAGTTGGAAGACACTGTGCGACCGATTCTGCCACCGCCTCCGTCGGGCTCCAAAAGAGGACATTTAGATCGACAACAAACGGTTCCCGGTCCTCAGTCGTCGGTTACGTCCAGTCCAGCGGCGACAGCGGCAACTAAGACGCCGCCATTTCAAAGTTCTGTACAATGGTTTGACAAGGAAACAGAGAATTTGTTTAGCGATAACGAGCTGACAAGTTCAGCGAAGAGCACACCGATCAAAAAGGATCTGGAGGAGGTAAATACTGTAGCTTCACGTTAAGTCCTGTAAATGTATTTAGTCTAGGATTTGGTTCCCTATGCTTTCATTGCTAAGTTAGATTTAAACATGTATTTTAGGATCCCTTAACCTTCAAAATGGTTTATTCTCCAAACGCAAATTTACATTGTATTTTCCTTACCTTTAAATACCTTTAATTTTAGATCTCGACGTTATTTCATCAGTTTATCGGACTGAACTACATTTATGAATGTAGATAACTTAATAACCATCCATCTGCTTATCCTGCAATTCGAATACTTAATTTGTTACAGTCCCAGACTAAAAGTCCCCAAATAGACGTCTTCACAGAGTTAGATCCCCTAGGAACCGGTCTGTTAAAACCATATGTGGATAAGAAGGACTTCTTCCAGCACTTGAAGAATCCTCCGAAGAAAGTGCTGAAGGACCTAGTACCCACCAGCTCGACAGACACGTTCCCGGCCAACTTTAGCACCGTCTCGGACTCGCTGGAAACTGTTGTGCAACAGGTACGAAACGATTTGACGTCGAAGGACAATCAGTTCGACGACGATAACTTTGCGAACTTCGATCGATTCGACGACGGCGAGGCGGGCCAACCAGTATGTACACGATCCGATTCATCGCGGAGGTCGGAAACTGCTGCGAAGCAGGCTCATCATCAGCCGCTCGCAGTTGCTTTGCCCCCCGAGGACGGATCCGCATCAAAGTCTCCAGCGGTTTCAACCGTGTCGTCCACCATTGGGGCCGCTTCGTTGCTCAGTAGGATGGGGGATAAGGACTCTACGGAGTCCATGCATGGTTTAGTCCAACTTTCTAGTCCCATTAAATCGGCGCGCAGAAAAGAGTTCGACATCGATTTACCGAATAACAAATCCCAGTCTATAGACAAGCCGTTCCCAGTAGATTTTTCTGCGACCAGCGAATCACCAGCATCCCCCTTGAAATCGTGCTCCTCCGACGCGAACTCACGACTGTCCAGCTCTTCCGCGGAGCTGGAACTTGTACCTGAACCACCGCCTCGAGGGGTCGCCAACATCTTGATAAATCCGCCGCCATTGCCCCCGAAGAAGCAGGGAGTTAGGGGTGCCATGAAACCTCCGCCGAGGCCACCGCACACCGAAGGCTACTTCCATTACGATTTCCCTGAACGAGAGCAACCCACGCCCGTAGCATCCGAAAGGAGCAAAAGTCCAACGAAAGACACGAAGGGGCAGTTCGATGACAATTTTAGTCCTCCCGTTTCCAGCAAGTCGGATTTAATCGGTTCGATGACCACGCCAACTTTCGAGGATTCGTTCAGCTCTATGGTGCCTACTACGAATCTGTCTACGTTTTTTACTTCGACGAACACGTCCACCTCCACGAAGAAGGCGAAGCCTTCGTTGGATATAACTCTGAGCCAGTTGACGTCGTCTAACCTGAACGAATTGGCCAACAGTCTTGGGATGACCGTTCAAGAGCTGACCAGTCTGACGCTTCAACAGCTAACCGAGTGTCTAGCTATCCTATCGGCTAAGGAAGCTCACGCGAACGGAAGCAGGGATGCTACCCCTGTCGCGCAAGAACTCGCGACGAAGCAATCCGATCAGCCGAGACGTTACACGGAAGGTCAGAGTTTCGTTCAGTCCAACGAGCAGGAAACCAAATACGATGTCACTTACGACAAGTACGCGGTGTTCAGGGAGTTACTGGAACTGGAACAGATGGAGAAGAACGAAGAGAACATAATGAAGAACAGCGTGGAAGAAGAAATATCTGACGCGATGAAGGAAACGTTTGACAGTACCGAGTCGCAGCAGGACGACGAGAGCAAAACGGAGTCATTGGCTTCTCTAGTGAATCTGACGGTTAAACTTCCACCGAGCAACGAGGATTTGGCGAAGGACGATTCCGGCAATGTGAAAGCCGAAGAGAACGAATCATCTTCCAGCGTAACGAGCGAGAAGACCCAGTCCGTGGAAGCCGAAGGCAAAGTTAGGACCTCGATCACCGAAACGGAGACTGTAGCGGACTTTCTGTCGAAACAGGCAACCGCCGAGGCCGAAGAAGAGTCGGAAAGAAGAAATTCGATAACCGATGCAGAGGAACCGGAGAAAACCAGCGAAGCGAACGAAGACTCCGATAAACCTGTAGAAAGCAACGCGGAGGAGAACGGATCGTTCACAGAGAAAGCGGAAGTGAAATCCTCGGTATCGACGTCTAGCGACAGGTACGCTGCGCTGCGCGAGATCATAGGCGAGCCAGAGCCGTTGCCTAAACAGACCGAAGAGGAGCCGTCGAATTCGAGTTGCGTGTCCCCTGTGATCCCATCTTCGATCCAGTCGAAAGGCATAGCCGAGGTGGAACTGCTAAATCTGTTCTCCGATACGCCGCCTTCGTCGTCCAGTCCGAAGAAAGAGCCGAAGACAGAGGATGATTCGAAACCAATGGCGATGGACATTTTCGAGGAGATCAAGATGTTGAGTACCGGTACACCCGTGGTGAAAGGAACTAAGCCTTTAAACGCGCAAGATATTTTCTGTCCTTTCAGCGAGTTGAAGCAGGAGAGGGACGACAGCAAGGACGACGGGAACTGGGCGAAATTCGACACTGGTCTATTCGCTACCGAGAGACCACCGTGCGAGGGTCCCCAACCGATTACCAGTACGTCGCCGTGGTCTCCCGATGGCAAGGAGTTCCACAAGGAATCCTCGTTCAAGGGAGTCTACCGACCGTCTGGCGACAGCGACAACGAATGGAAGGACGATGAGGAGAGCGAGGAAAGCAACGGAAGGACTCGAGGCGACGGTAGATTCTGGAGCGGTCATCCGCCGCGATTCAACGTTCCAGCTTTCGGCGAGAGGTCTTTCTACGAAGAAACCGGACCCGCGTCCGCTAGCAAGAGGGACAGAAGCTTCCGCGAGAGGATGGCGAAGAAGCCCCGCGACGCAGCGTGGCTGAAGAATCCCAGTCACAGGCCGCGCGATCCTTCGTCCTGGCACGACGAGGGCCAGTGGGAGGAAGAACTGAGACGCTATCCTCACCGCAAGATGCCGTACAAGGACGAAGAGGATCAGTACGAGGCTCACTGGAAGTGCAGAACGCAGCCGCAGCCGCAACCGCAGCCGCAGCCGCAGCGGTGGAACTGGCCGCACGAACCGTTCTACGACGAGGAGAGGAAAAGGAAGCTGGCGCTGTGGAACGAGGAGGACAGGTTCGGGAGTCAAGAGAGCATGGGTTATCACGAGGAGGACAGATGGTACAGGAGAAAGTGCGAGAGAAGAAGGTGGGAAGATGACGCCAGATTCTGGAACAGGAGGACACCGGGTCCGCCCGACGCGGATTATCCCACGAGGGAGAGCTACTACTACTATCGAGAAGGCAGGGAAAGACCGCACGACTATCCGGACACTTGGGACGAGGAGTACGGTTCCGATCGACCCGGGGACGATTCTCCGAGATACAACCCCTCCGGCAGAAAGAGACACTGGCCGAAGCGACCGAACAGCGCTAACGAGGGTCGCAACGCCGATATAGTATACGCCGAGTCGCGCAGCAAGTTCGGCACCTCACGATCCGAGTGCAGTGACAACGACTCCGATCCTTATTTACGTCCATCGCAACGCTCGAGAAGCCGCGAGAGTTACTGGGGCAGCGATCAGGAATACGACAGCTGGGCAGAGAGACCGTATTGGTCGGAGGGACCCGAGACAAAGAGCGAGAGTCTTCATCGCAAGAGAATACCGAGGCACAAACCCCGACAGCCGCACGCCAAGACTCAGAGTCCGTTCGAGGACGATTTCGCGCAGAGCGTGGAGCACGTGGACCCGTCCGCCGTTGAATCTCTGGCTGTGATCGAGCCGCGAATCCGTTCGGACATGAACGAGCAGAAACCACCGCCACCCAGCCCTTCTTCCAGCAAGAGGTATGCGAAGGATCTGCCCAGAAAGGAAATACAAAGAGACTACGGCAAACGGTCCAGTTACTTCGAGGACGATCTGACGCCCACGGCGAGCGCTTCCAGCGACGCGTCCGACAGACAGAGGCTACCTTCCGATCTGAAGGCGACTCCCGAAGAGCTCCCTTGCGACAACAAGGACACCCATCAGGTAGCCGACGGTTTTGCGACGGAGGACAGCGGTCGGGACTCGTTCTTCAACGGAGACCTCAGATACGACGACGACGCGTTCGCATTCAAGTCCGAGCTGGAGGACAATGTGCCCGATCATCGGGCCACCACGCTGCTGCCCCTCAAGAATCACAGTCGGCAGGGCAAGTACAGTGGCGGGAACAACAATAACAATAACAACAACAAGTCCAGGACGGACCAGTACATCAGAAAGTCCGAGTCGGTGAACATATTCGTCAGGGAGAACGATCCCTTCGACGACGACGAGTTCTTTAATTGATGCGCTGCGTTTAGGGTGATCGAATCGTATTGCTGACTCGGTGCTGGACAGAGGCGACTCTTCGGTCTTTTTCGTCTACGTTGCGTCCCCGTTCTAACCGGGTCGTCGAGCGTTTTTATGAAATGGAACTTGTCGCTTTCTGTTCAACGACGTTCAGGTTTCGATGCTTACTTGCCACAAGTAATTCGATAAGCTTATTCGACGAGTCTCAGAGATTTATTAATGTTTGCCGGTGGGAACGAGTTTAATTGATCGTTCGAAGCTTTTCGAAGGATAACCCCGCAGTTTAATGTTGATTTTCAAAGGTTAGGGTGTCCCAGAAAATATTGTGCAGGTACCGGTCACCTTGTTCCTTGTTCGTTTTTAATAATAGCTTGTGAGACAACGACGGGAGTTCACAGATAAGAGTGGAATATGTTTCAACGACTTGAGTGGTTTTTATCGATGTTGTAACTTATTAAACTGATGCGTCGCACTACATGATATTGGAGATGACATGGGAGATCTTAATGCGAACATGTATAATGATAGAGAAGAGTATACTATACCATTGGTAGTGGGGAAAACGGCCACGGGCCTGCAGTCGAATTTGCGATCATTTTATCGAGTATTGCGAGTACGATTTCGCCGAAAGTCGCATCGAAAGACTTTTGTTCGTGGGGAGCGTTGTATGTTGTATGTACTGCGCAGCCAGAAACAATGTTCTGGCGAGACTTACCCTATTCATTTGTGATTGTATTGGAATGTTTACCAATAAAGAGATCCGTGTTGGAGAACCATGGAAAAATCATTGTCCAAGATATCGGCCGGGAGTGGCACGGTTACGGAAGCTAGTCATTGTTTTAATAAATTTGTACATAATGTTATCGGTGTTAACGTAAAATTAATTCGGCGATGGAAGCCTGTATATGTATGCGCAATTTGTACGACAATTGGTTACACTTGTACCTAGTTTGAATTTGTCGTAAAGATTCCATCGGCTAGAGTTACTGTGTTTTCGCTTTTTCATTTGATACGACGTCGCTGGTCGTATCGAGGGGAGTTAGGATATTCGAAACCAGGCTCGAACGTGTTCGAGCGTTGCGAATGAAACTGTTGAGAGACTTTCGGACACAAACGATGATTATTTAGGATACCTTAAAGAACGATAGGAATGAAATTTTCATTTTCCTTCTTCCTAAATGTTTTCGATAATAAATGCTTTTTTATAGTTTGTATAATGTAAATTCTACCGGTTAGCGAACGAAGAAATAAATGATTTTGAAAAGTCTCGATATTTTTAATTGCAAGACCTCGGATCGGAAAAGCCTGAGCGATCTCATTTGATAATCATCGTTTGAAACGTTGAGGAATCAAAATACGACTTTTATATGACTTTGACTGAGATGATTTTCATTCGTCTCGATCTAAACCCTATCGGAGATAACGTAGATGAAATTGTCGGTTCCCTTCGGACTTTTCTCGTCGAGCGGAGAGAGAATGAGAAAGAGTGAGAGCGAAAGAGAGGAGGAGAGGGAGAGAGAGAGTCAATTTAACTAGTCTATGAAGTTTGTTTGTCCATAGAGAATGGAATCAAGCTGCGATACAATTTTATATTATTTATAATATTTAGTTGAGTTTTATTTTAGCTGGTACATATTTATTGTAGTCACGCGCATCGGCGCCTCGCGGCGAGTGTACTTAATGAATTATTTCCTATGGTTTAAATAACGACTATACTTGTGTTGTAAATTAGTCAGAATTGTACTGACAATAATATACAGTCCGAATACAAATACAATTAATTACTGCGAAGAGATGGATTTCTGTTTAATCACTTATAAGCTGGGAATGGCTATCCTTGAGCATCTGATTCAAAAATATTCATTTTTCCTTCGAATTTGTTGAATCGCTTCTGTTTAAAAGTGGAAGAGTCTTGGATCGATATAACGAATAACCAATGAATTGCGACCGTACCAGAAATATTTGCGAGATTTTGGCAATATATTTACGCCTACTCAATTGCAAAACAAAAGCACCGAGACACGCTCTGCGATTGGCAGAAATCATCAAGTTTCACTTATGCATAAGTTCACAGAGTAGCTACGATTCTTTAGGTTACGTAGAGGCAGTCGAACACATTATAAAAAAATTGCTTTAGTTTCTTCTAAACGAAACTGTTTCAAACGAAGGATCTAAGTCTCCATCTCGAGATAAGTGATTAGCGGAAATATAAAGATCCTCGAACACGACGATAAACAGAATGCTTGGGACAGTGTTAACAAAGTCCGCAATGTTTACAAATGTTCCGCATCTGTATTACTTACAATTAGCGAGCGCATCCCCTACGCGATACGCTCGCGATTTAAATGTGCTGTAATCGTGGAACTTGTAATTTTTACTATGACCGTAACATTTACTCCATGTTGCACATTGTCAATCCCCATCCTACCCCATTCAGACGAAAAGTCGCAGTACACTAAACGGAACTGGTTCGAATAAATTTTCACTTTAAAAATGTTGGAGCAGAATAAACTTTTTTTGAAACAAACATATCCCCACTTAATTTTCATTCGTACAACTTAGGATTAAGATTATTTACATGAAATTAAGAGGATCAAACGAGACTATACGACAGTCAATTTGAAAAGTTTAGTGAAAGTGGCTATAACTACATATAACTAAAGTACAATATAAAGGACCGAAGCAATAATATCAAGTGGTTCTGCAGTAATAATTTTACGAGATGGAAGAAAAACTTTCTAGCAAAAACAAATAATTAAAATAATGAAAAAGAAAAAGGTTTTATCATTGGATTAGCATCGTTTCAATGATATCGTCGATGTTTTGTTTACTCGCTACCCTATTCCACGTCCCAGTGGCAAGAGATCAAAGAATAGTGTTCATACACAGCGTAAGCTACATTTCGGCTCGGAAGCTGTTAAATTGTTAGATCTAGACGTTATCAGAGATTTTTCATTTGGATAAAAGTTGATTTCTGCAATGGCCAGCTAAGCTATGCGGGTGCCGCTGCGAAATTCGATCAAGTCGCGATATCGTAAACAGTGGTGGAAAAAAAAGAGAGGGTGTATCGCGCGAAGACGAAGGACCTCCGTGGTCTTTGTTGCGAGTCGGCGGCAGCATAGGCACCTCACCCTATCGCATCGAAGCGGGCGGACCCCCTGGTTAGCGTGTTCCCCGTTCCTTGATTTGGCCGAGCACAATGCACAATAAAAGAGCATTAGATCGTCGGCTTTGTCGAGCGGTTGCGCGACTTCTCGTAACAATGGCGTGGCCCCCACTCGGCCGAAGTACTCGAAACACCTGGCAAACAAGGAAACAATGCGCACGAGCCGCACTTCGACGGGATTTCGCGCATTTGGGGTGCGCGCATGCTAACAAATTATCACCCCCACCTCCCTTCTCCACCTCGCGGCACCCTCTCCCCCCTTTCTGCACCCCTTCTGCCCTCCAACCGCCGCGCGCCGCCTACGTCACTTTTCTCCCGTTTTCTCATTCCGTTTGCCTCCTCTCTATGCCCGTGCCTGTAAACCGGCTAAATACTTTCCTTGCTTTCGCGATTACACAGCAAACTCGTGTCGGCTAGGTTTAACGACCGCCTCTCCAAATCACTTGCAACTTTGGCTCGAACGCGCCAAATTATACCGGCGAGATATTCGGGTGTCCCAGAAAATACCGGGCTATTTGCACAACTGTGTGGTTTATTGGTAAACTGCCGATGCTAATGCGAATTTGCGTTTTCGCAGACCGATGATACATCGATCTTCGCTTTCTACTGTTTTTCAAACGCTTATCTCTGCCGCCGCGCCGGTTCACTTTCTCTGTCTGAAATGTTCATTTTTCAGAAATCCACGATACTTAACAATTTAATGAAATGCGTCCATAGTCCATAGTCCATGGTACAAAAGACATTGGTTTCTGCAATGTCCTTTGCCGGCCTGTCCTCGTCGCAATTTTTGAACGTTCACACGTATTAAAAAACGATATTTGAAAGAGGAAGGATCGTAGAATACGGACCGTATTTTTTTCAAATTTGTTCACTCTTGACCCGGGGGTCAAATTTGCAAAACATAAATACTTTCGATATTTTAATTATTGTATAAAATGTCTTTTGTGATCGTGATTATTTGGATCTACTAAACTAGTTATTTATGGTAAACTAGAGAAGATCTGCTTAGCGTCGATCCGCGGGCGACAGCCTTTCACGCTGGAAAACGGTGATTTAGATGAGCAGAGGTTGAATCGATCGTCTGAATTTCATTTTATTTAACGCACTTGTTTTGCAAAAAGGGATTGAGGGTTGCGAGCCATCCTGTGCGCCGTTATACTAGCAGTTGACCCAACTCCGGCGCAACACTGCGCTGAAGGTGACGCAACGAGAGCGAGAAAAGGGGGAGAAAGAGAAGAAAATCAACCCGCATGTGCTCGGACGCACTTGAAAACGAAAAGTACTTTTGGACCAAGAGCGATATGGAGGCGGTGTACGTCGGAGAACGTGAAGAGTGTACCGAGGGTGCGTGAACTATGAAATGCACCGTCTATACAGGTTCCCTCTTTCGGCGAATGTAGCTCTGAAAAGCCACGAGAAATGTTTATAATTGGGATCGTTGGCCCGTTGTGCTCTCCTTTCTTGATACCGCGAATGTAGGGGACATAATACGTGAATACATTCACGGGCACACGTTCATCCGTTTCTTTCTATTGCATACACACTACACACGTATCGAATGAATAACTGGATCGATCAATTTCGCGACAACCATCCATCGCGCAGTGCATCAAGACTGATCAAGAGCAAAAGACTTAGAAATCGAATTTGTACTTTTTATCGGCTGCACTGTCCCTGGAAAAAATTATTCAAGCGTCTATCATAATTATTCGTATTCTACAACTGAAAGATATTTTATATTTTCAGTTGTGAAATATAATATCTTTCAAATTTGATTACGTCATTAACTGCCCCGATGAGCGAGCATGCAAAAATTGGTGTACTCGATAAGCGCACTGTTTGAAAATGTGACGAGACCTTCTGCATGAATTTTCATTCGACGGAAACGACGTCGTCACCGTCATCGGCCGCCATTGTAAAACTTCGTTGCACGCGTGCACGCCAACGGAAGCCTATCAATATTTCATAAGCCTGGTAAGAAGAGACAAGTGTTTACAGCACGCTAAGCGACGAATCCTCGATCTTGTTCGCCGGTTAGCCATAAGTGTCTTCCCCGTCAGGATATTTGCATCGAATTGAATTTCAAATTCACTCCCGGTGTTCTCGCGAACGTAGTCTCGAGCATGTCGTGTCGGGCCCTCTTCTTGCTTTCGATCCGCGTGAAATGAAATTATTATTAATATAGTCTACCGACCGCGACCGTGCGATATTTCGACAAGGTTGCGACAGTTCGAGTTCCATACATTCGACCATTTATTGTTACAAAAAGTAACGTTTCTTTCTGTCTATCGCATTTGGTAATTTCCTGCGACTTTTATTTATATTTTTTTTAACGTACCAGAGAGATTTTTTAAACTGTAGTAAAATAATTAGCAGATATTTTATGTTGCGAAAATTAAATTTTGCAAACACAGACTGACTGAATTAGCTCTAGTTTAAAATACGCCGGGTCATCCACCGAAGATAAGGATGATTGATCTTTATGACATTATGGTAATCGTTACGAACAATGTGGTTTCACGGAAAACACATTTAACCTTCCGTCTGCAATCTTATGTTTATCGACGCCGCGCCGTCGGCATACCGGGTTGTTTATGTTCACAAACTGCCGCGCCGGGTAATTTTATGTACATGTTCGTGTAATAATTATGGCAATCTCTAAAAGTGATAGTAAACTAAATATCCACGTAATAAAAATACAGAAATACATATATCGCACAACTAGATCTTGAGATATCCCGTTAGCCGTGCCATAGAATAGAGTAAGGTTTCGAGACAAATGTATTCAATGTTTTGACTATCAGTTATACATATGCATGTAGACAGCTGCGTTCTTCAAACGTCCATCGATTCGTTATTCTTAGGAATTAAAATAAAATCCTTTTGTCGGAATATATTCAAAGACAAGTGCCTTAACGTTAACCGTACGGCGAGCACAAAAAAAGATTAGGGTACATTGTTTTATAGAAATCACAAGATTGAATTTATATAGACTACTCCCAGTTTTATTATCAATATGTGCTGTTATAAAACAAAAAATGTGAAACGAGTCGTTTGACCGGTCGTGGTACGATTAGTGGTAAGAGAAAGTAAAAAAAAAAGAAAGATCGATTTTTGCAACGTTCTAGACGAGCTACGGATGAGTTTTTCCCTTAAGCAATTCGAGATGTCGCGAGGAAGGTTTCCGCTCGAAACTCGAAACGCGGCCAGCTTACGTGTTCGCGTCGCACAGAGAAAATCTGCCACGGCTGCTCGCTAGCCGTGAGGAGGAAGCTTTAGTTTGCAGTCTCTGAGTCGCGTAGGTAAATGGCTGTTCTCTTTAACCACGTACACGAGGAGCTCGCGAGAAAAAGACCGTGGAGAGGGTACGGGTAAAGAAAGAACGAAGGAGGCTCGTCGTAGAAAAGAGAGGATCAGAGACACTCGGAGGAGTTCTCGAGGAGGACGTTGCGAGGTGAAAAGAACGACGTGGGGTGGCAATGGAGTCGGCGTTGTCGACGACGATGGTGGTGGTAGTAGTAGTTTGCGGTGGTGGTGGTGGTGGCTGAGGAAAAAAGGTAGAGCTACTGGCGGGAAAAACGGTGTCTTGGAAAAAGGTGCAAAGCCGACAGTATTCTTTGTAGCGGGGATATTCGCCTTGTGTGCCGAAGACCTCTCGCACTTCTTTACCTTTTACAAGCCCCTACTCCGGGCCCTGCCAGCCACCCACCGCCCCTGTTCTTTGCGTCCTGTTACGTCTCTCTCTCTCTCTCTCGTTCCCGTCGACGATTTCCACTTCCTTGCTAACTCTGTCTGTTTCGGCTACGACGATTACAGCGCAACTACTGTAGCGTCGAACATCTAGTAGCAGAAGCAGCTACAGCTACAGCAGCCAGCTTACTTCTCCGCCCATGGCTGGATCCCTTACTCGACAGGGGCTCTTCTGCCACGAGATATTTACCAACATCCAAGATGGCGGCATAATCTTCCCGGCTTTCCGTCGAAAGCCGACGAGTCATCCACGCAGCCAGTCCCTTTTTCGCTCGTAAACACTTTCATCGTTCTCGTTTTACCGACTCCGCCCTTAGCCGTTTTCTTCTTTCCTCTCTCCTTTCCTTTGCTTTCCCGGTTCCTCGGGTCTACTCGCGCTTTCTTCGCCCTCTGCTCGGACCGAGCGCGGCTAACCGACACAAACGACGAATTCTTCTCCCTCCGGAATCGATCCGTGGACCGTCTTCGCGGTTTCTTTTCACTCAGCTCCTGTGGAATGTAACTCGAAGACATTTTCGCGGAACTTGTTGAGGGACTTCGGAACGGCGATCGGTTTGCGATCTTAATTTCGAGTAATTAGCCGACTCCCGGGGCTTGTTCGTCGCGAAACTTCTGGATTCTTCTTCTTATTCTCACTGCTGTGATTTAATTAAGTTGCCGGACTGCGGATTATTTTCGATTCGAGGAGTAATTCCGGCTGAACTCTTCAGGGACTGGCTCTAGAGAATATTTCCAAATTTATTACTCGACTGCGGATTTTTCTGAAATATAAAAATTGTCTTCGTCAATTGCAAGAAACAGGAACAACATAAAAAGTTCTTTTTATTGTCTCTAATGATTTCAATAAACTAGAAATTTTTCAGATTTTTTCCTAAATTATATTCCTATTCTTTCGAATAGCACCGTTACAACATTACAAATACATAAACGTACAAGAAAGGAAGGGAGTCTTGCAACGAAATGCAATAACTGCGGCATAATTGTGGTCCATTTATTGAGTGGAGAAACCAGTCAAACGAAGGAAGGAGCTGTTTAACTGTTTATGAAGGAAGTTATTTGATTGTAGGATTCTCCGATAAGTTGAGCGACCGTAGACCAGAAAAATGTTTAAAGGAATCGTGTAATGAGTACAGGATCTCTCTTTAGGGGACACGGTCGAGATTTGCTCGAAGGAGATCGAGAGGGAAGAAATCAGGAGAGGTAAATACGTGTCAGAGGGAGAGAGAGAGAGAGAGAGAGAGAGAGAGAGAGAGAGAGAGTGAGAGAGTGAGAGAGTGAGAGAGAGACCGAGTCCAGGATAAGAAGCAATCGAATCGAATAGTGGAACTCGTGGAATCCGCAATCCGTCGCGAAGTGAATGGCGAACGCCTAAGGGTTCTATAGTAGAGTATACCGCCGTCTATTTCTCCCTTCGACGACCTAACCTAACTTAGTCGGAACCTCAGATTAAAGCGGTAATCGCTGAATCGGCAAAAGACATCGGAGATGAAGGTGAAAAGGAAGGGAACCCGTGAACCTTAGATTCTTCATACCATTGACACTTTCCGAAGAAAGAACCAAAGAAGACTATGGGGATTCTAAATTATTCGTGGCTTTCTGGTCTTATATTTTATTTACTTCCTATATTTTATTCAGTTTCGTTAGTAATAATTAGACTGCGGATCTTCATGCAAAATAAAAATTGTCTTCATCGATTGCGAGGCACAGGAGCCAAGTCGAAATTTCCATTACAAATTAGGATCCTCTATTCCCATTAGTCTTTCTACCATTTCAAATTGCTCCTACTCACAATCAGTTTTTCCCATGAATGCATAAAACTTGCAGTCTAGTAATAATCGTTTATAAAATGTTTATGTTCCTTTCATTTGGTTATTCTATCTTATTGCTTACACTTTGAGTAAGAAGAACAAGTATACAGAGGTGAAACGCTAATTTATTAAATGGTTTACTTTCACTATAAATTCTGTACGACCCCACGCTGTCCGTTTCCCTTTCAACATTCACATTTCTTCTCTCCTGCAGGAAGATAGTATAATATTATAATTATACCTTCTATTCTCTGTGTCGTAGTTTTTAAAATACTAGATGCGGTATATTATCGAATAAATCTGCTTCGACTTATCAACGGAACGATAAATATCCTTGTAATTTGTAACAAAGTACTGAAATCGGTTGGAAGGGTCGTGCAAGGGAAACATGGGATCGCGATCGAAGCAGCTCGGAGATACGATAGTCGGCGAGACTTTGGCTCGCGATCGTCGATGGAAAAAGCACCAATAACAGGATGTTTCGATACGCAATGAATATCGTGTAAATAAATATAACGCGGAGGGGAAGAAAGCAGAGCAAAGCGCGGGGCTGGTAGTCACGGAAGAGCTTCGCTGGTACGCGGAGTAAGTGCAATAATACCAGATTATTTGCATCGCAAAGCCGTGCGTATGGGTAAACACAATATTCGCTCTCTGCTCGGCTCTGTGAACCGATAGTGCGCTCAGGTAGATACGCATCCGTCTATACCACTCCATTTCTCTCGGACTCTCTCTCTCTCTCTCTCTCTCTCTCTCTCTCTTTCTCTTCCACTATGTCTCTCTCGATCCGTTTCTCCTTCTCTCTCCCGTGATTCCCTCTTCCTTGTACCTATCGTGTCCTCTCTTTCGTTCGCTCTCCATCGGCCGTCTCTCTTTCTCCCTTTTATTGTATTCTGTTTATCGTTGTATCCTGCTCTCCTTCTCGCTTCCTTGTTCAGCTCTCCATCCCCTTTCTCTCTATCCCGCTCGGTATTTCTCTCTCCCTCGCTGTTCCTCTCTGTCCTGCTTTCTCTCTCCTCTGTCATCCTCTCTCGCTCTATGTACTGCCACGGCGTAATACAGATTCTATTTGAGCTGCCTGAGGGAAGTTAACTCGTGATGCGTGCAGCCCGGCTCGCTCTGTTGGCGATACCACGGATCCCATCGTTCTCCATTTCGAAGCTGAAAATCCAAGGACCCGGGACTAGCGAACTCGTTTCCGCGCGCCGGCACACACCGTTTCAGAAGCGGAAATTGTGTCGTTCGCTATGGTTTCTGAGGTCGCCTCCTAAATAACCCGTGTCGCGCTCTCGCACTCTTCATTAGTTTCTCGTACCCCTTCCCCGTTTCTTCTGCTTCTTTTCTCATTTTCGGGAACGGGAACTACCGGAAGTCGAGTGCGATCGTTATCGGGGGAGCGAATTATTGATTTTTGCGGTCGCGCGCGCGGAATCTGGTAATTATAATAAGGAGATTTGAGACAATTGATGACAAGCGCTATTGATTTAAACACACAAAGGATTTTGTTTCAGCGAGCCGCGCTGCCAGCGTTTACGCGATTTCATGTTTTTATCGATTGATATGGGGGTGGAACGAGGGAAGTGTTGGTGCCGCTTCCTCCGAGACCGCAGCCGATATCGATTTCGTTCTTTCGAATGGATAGATTCAGTTCGAGAGAAGAATGAAGTGATATCTGTTGTCGTTTCGGGGAAAATCGCTTCTCATGCTTATACGACAAGGGAGAAGGAAGGTAATAGTACGTGTAAAACGTACGTGTCCAACGTAAATCTATTGAATTTTTTGTTGAATCGATTGTGAAATCCATCGTATTAAATCAGAACGTGCATAGGTCGAGTTTACTTTATTAACCTAATTACTGATTGTATAATATAAAATCACTCACGAACATACGAGGATGTCCTGCCAAAGCAAACTTTATAATCGCCGGTCTAATCGAAAAGACTAAAGTCGCTGCAAGTTAAGATTCACAGTGATTTCGTTTGACTACGTCCGCCATTACACGCGGAAAGTCTGAGAACGGTTAAAACGCCGAGGGCGCTTACAGGAAAAGTGAAAAATTTACGACGCTGAACTTACTCGACTGATTCTTCAGTGGCGTAATTTGAAGTTCGCGAGGAGTAAAGGACGTATTTTTGATGAAAGAAAGTTCGTAAGAACGAGAAGTTTAGTAATAGGAGAAGCAGTTCCGGCCGGGCTTTAAACACTGCAAAACATTATACTCCATATCCAGGAAAATGGAGTTCGAAATTATAAACTTTTAATCACTCCTACAACGATGCGAGTCTTCGATCCTACTATCATAATTTCAGTTTTCATTAAACGTTACGTTCAGCTAGCACTAATTAATCCATGAAAATTAAAATCAATCAGACTACAATATTTGCTTCGAGCGGTAGAATTTCATTTGAATAACAAATCTTGAATTTTGTAGAAGCAGCGAGTAGAAGTATTTCATTAGATTCTATTGTTTAGTTTATTTATTGAAAGATCTAGAAGACACGCATAATTTGATTTAGTTTAAAAATATTGCCCGACATATTCGGGGAATTCTCGCCACCTAATTTTCGTTGGAAGCATCCCGATTCCCGTACAGGAACAACAATCTCGCGAACGAAAATCCATAGGGCAGCCGAGTATTTCGGATCGAGTATCGATACGGCCTCGGTTCATACGTTCTATTAGTATGTAACGCCTGGTCCCTTTACCGCGCCGCTCAAAGCAAAGCAGCCCCCGGAGTGTTACAATTTCGCCCTCTCTACCCCCAGTCTGCCTCGAAAGTCCCTTTATCTATCCCGCTATTTTCCTAACTCCGACGTCCCCTCCGGGGGTTTCTCCTCGTTGGTGGTGACGACAACGATTCCTCTTCTCCTGAAGGAGGATGGAGGGAGTCGTGGATACCGGGTGGCGATGGTGGGGACGCACACCCCGCCACCCCTTCGGTAGGGGTTGAAATGCCCGCCCATTGGTCCGCCCATGTAGGACCAAAGCAGTCACTTCGAATCAATTCGACCCACGATTTCGCTTCGTAGACGGTCCTCCACAGAGCTGGCACACTCGCAATCGTGCTTCATAAGCTTCGACCGCATTTCGTACACCTAACCTCGAGATACCGCTATCATCTCGCGCGACCGACATCAAAGTTGACAGGCCAGAAACCGAAAACCGAACATCGATGATCAGTGCTACCGATTCGCCGGGGTTGTAAACCAACATTTTATCGTTTCCCATCAGTTCCTGGTATCTACCGCGCGCCTTTGTCCAGAAACGGAAAGAGAAGAGACGAGAAGAGAAGGAGAGAAAGAGAGAGAGAGAGAGAGAGAGAGAGAGTGTTGTCGCAAAGATAAGAATAGTCAACGAGTCGAACATCAAAGATAAGTTGTTGCAAATAGTCGAAAATCGGGGGCTGACAGTGCGGGGGATTCGCGGAAGATCGATAAGCGAGTATGACGGAAGTCTCTGGTCTCTGAGGATCCCGAAAGATGACTAGTGACGATAGAGCCGCAGAGTGCGCCAGTTCAAGTAATTGCGGCCGATATCCTTGAGACGCTCGCGAACAGGTGACAGAGAGAACCGGCCTAGAAAAAATCGGCTCGTTATCGTTGTGGAAACAAACTATTAGCGTAAGATAGCATTTGGTCGGAGCTGGTGCGGTGACAGTTGCTCCGATAAATATGTCGGAGAAGGAACGTTCGTGATACAACATTCGCGGCTATTCGGTGACTTGGTGGCTCGACCTTGGTTGAAACGGTAAACGGTATCGTCGCGAACCGATTTCTTCGTGGCTCGATGAACGCAGAGACGCGTGTCCGCTACCCGTAGACAACGACCGGCGCGCTAATCGCGTCCTAATCGCTTCCACGGAAACGAACGATGCGAGCCAGTGCTGATTTCAAAGAGGTCCCCGATGACCTCGAACATTAGTCTGCAACTTCCGTCCCGTGAGTCGTCTGCCCATGAAGCGATCACGATGGAACCGCACGGGATGATGATGTCGAACTTGTCGTGCGACGGCTGCGCGGACAGCGATCGGGACTCGGACAGCAGCAGCATGATCGTGGACCCGGTGAGTCTCGACAAGAACGATTCGTCACGGTCCCAGTCGTCGTCGAGCCCCATAATACCGAGCTCTCCGGTGCCCGCCACGACTTCTTCGAGGAACCGCGGTGGTAGTCGCAGCAAGAAGAACTACACGATGATGTCGGCGAACGGCCAGCAGAAGACCAGCTCGTCCGGTCAGGCCTCTACGTACGGGAACGACAAAATGTCCTCGTCCCTGATCAAACCTCCTTACTCGTACATAGCGTTGATCACGATGGCGATCCTCCAATCGCCCCAGAAGAAGCTCACGCTGAGCGGCATCTGCGAGTTCATCATGTCCCGGTTCCCCTACTACCACGACAAGTTTCCAGCCTGGCAGAACTCCATCAGACACAACCTGTCCTTGAACGACTGTTTCATCAAGATTCCCCGCGAGCCCGGCAACCCGGGCAAGGGCAACTACTGGACGTTGGATCCCCTGGCCGAGGACATGTTCGACAACGGCAGCTTCCTGCGCCGCAGAAAGAGATACAAGAGGCCCACGCCGCATTATGTCCTCCGCGACAGAGCCATCATGGCAACTTTCGCTATATGCGGCGACCGAGGACCTTGTCCCGGCGGCGGCGGCGGTCATCCGGGTGCGCTAACCTATCCGAGCGCGGCTTACCTGTCTCCGCCGCCCGGTCTGCCGTTGCTCGACTTTTCGCCCTCGACCTTGGAGGCCCTGAAGCTCGGAGGATTCCTCGAACCGCCTCCGCCGCTGTACAAACCTGTGCCGATCACGGCGCCACCGATCAGGCAGCTCGACCCGACGCCGACAAGGACGCCGACGACGATACCCACCAGTCATCCTCCCGTCAACAAGAAGAGGAACTTCAGCATCGACGCTCTGATCGGCAAACAGGCCGCCAACGATCAGAACTGCGGCGGATTGCTAGACCTCAGTCCGACGGAGCACAGAGAGATCAGGAGTCAGGCGTCGGCCTTTTCGCCACTGGTCTAGACTCTAACGCTAGAGGATCCAGAGATCGGGGGCCACCAAGCTTTCGGTCGAACCTCGGATCGGTAACTTGTAATCGGAGAACTATTTTTCCATATTCGAGGACTATGATCGCAGACACGTTTTAGTATCAGACCTGTGACCATCTTAGATTCCGGGTCTGAGAATGTCGATCTCTCGCGATCCTTCGAGGAAATCGTTGTCCTCGGGAGGACGTTGTTTCTTCGAATCGCGCTCGGTTCGATTTCCGCCGATCTCGGCAGGCAGCGGAACGACGATAGTAGAACGTGAAAGTACGAAAGCGAACTTTGAAACGGTATCGTTGAGATTCGGTCGCCAGTTTTCCTATCTCTCGCGATTCTCTTGGTCCGTCGCGTCGTGGACTCGACCGCCGACGCCGACATTAGAAGACTTACGAACAAATCCTGAACCTGTTCGGTGATAAAAGTTGAAAGTGAAACGATCCTACAGGTCCGACACACCAAAGAATAAGCGACGATCGACTCGCCACCGAAGTAAATATCACGAATACGTACGCTTTGTGTAAAAAGACTCGGATATATTTGAATAATTGTATAAAACAAAACAAGTGTAGTGCAATAGTGTAGTGGTTTGTTTAATATACAGAAAAAAAGAAAAAACGCACCTCGATGATATTTCGGGAGTCGGATCTGAAATCTTTCGTCTCCGTTCCCGAACTTAGCGGTTTTGTTTCTAGCTGAAGAAATAGCTCCGTCGCGTCGAATCGTTTGTAAACGATTGATTAATATCGGCACTGTAAATATTAAACACCCCCCGAACAAATCTTTGCTCAGCTTTCTATTGTTTGCGTGGGTGTGAGCGAGAGCGAGAGAATGATGGAACGCTAGATTTTGTGAGCGTGTGTGAGAGAGAGAGAGAAAGAGAGAAAAGTGGGGGAGGTCAATTCTCTTCGGAGGATTTAATGTAAAACTCGAGTCGTCGTGTGTTTTGGTCAAGTAGACGTTTATAGTGCACATAGGGAACGAATTGTACGACGAACATTTGTTATATGATGAATGAGAACATATACCGATGCATTTTACTTGCGTCTTCCTTTTCGTTCGATCATCGTTTTGTTGGTGCAATGAACGCGACTTTTTATAGGCTGCAATAAATGAACATTAGACGTATAAAGTGGTTTCTTCAGCGATGACAGTATTTCTTGGTAAGAGAGAGAGAGAGAGAGAGAGAGAGAGAACTTCATAACGCGAGAGGATTTGCGTTGAATCGTTTGGATCGGCGAGCGATCGAAAAATCGAGCATCGAACACCGTGTTCGAAACGGCGAGCGCGTCGCGGATTCAAACGATTGCATCGTTTAGCATCGAAAGCATGCGATGCCTAATGGACTCTTGGAGCTGTGTAAGTCGGGCATCGATGAATAATATTACGATAATAAATTGATAAATCAGACGTCTCGTTCGTTCTCACGAATTCTTCGACGGCGTGGTTTTTGTACACACAGGATAATTAAAACCGGTGGAATATTTCGATCGATTTAGCGAGTTTGTCTGTGAGATCATTTCGCAGCCTCGTTCATTTGAAACTAGATCCTTAATTCAGCTACTACTATTACGATAATCATTTTTTAATCACCCTGTAACATGAGCAGCGTGCGAAATAGTCATTCTAACGCGTTGAATATCGCACTATTCGAGCTGTTTAATGCAGAAGCGATGTAAGTCAATATTTGTCTGGTTTAACACCGCGTCTCGGCGGTTTAATTGTCATTACATAAAATAATTGTAATATAACTTTAGCGTGGCTTGTAACATCCTTCCATAAGGAAACCATATTACATTTTCTAGAACTTTTACTCGATTCTTCGTTATCCGACATCCGACGATGAGCTTTGACTTGCAGCATTTTTGCATTAAACCGCTCATTTAGTAACAAATGTGTCGTCTCGTTTAGAAAACAAATACATTAATAAATTGTACAATCGCTTGTACATTTCTTTGCGGAGGACAGAAGTATTCTTCGTTGAAATATTTTTAAGTTATTGCACATTTTCTGTAAATAAGGATTATTAGGAAGTGCAACTTAGATATATCGTTACCAACAAAAATTGTCCAATGTTTTACAATAGTAATTACGAAGAAGCAATCCTTGTGTTAATTATACCGTTTTCCTACATTAGAAAATACCCATTGGTATTAATCGATGGACACAAACGTAGAACGAGGGAATATTTACGAAAATAAAACAATTTCGCAAGTTCAGATTTTTCAACGATTCAACTATGTTTAATTATTTTCTCAGTGCGATTCACGATCCTGAAAAGTCCTTTCGGTTTCAGAGTATGACAGAAGCCGGAAGAATGCAATAAAATAATTTGTACAATTCCGCAACCGTTTGAAATAATTTTTTCCCGTCGATTACCGAGTATTAATCGAAGTCTGGCTGATCCGAAAATTATTTTAATGGTTCACAACGGAGGTTCAATGGATGGGAAGCCTTTTGTCCCGTCGCGTCGCGTCGTATATTGCCTTTTCCTTGATTTTTTTCCCGATCGATCCGTGAGTATTAACGCGGCTCTAAACGGTCTTTCCGGTTCCGAAAATTCTGAACGATCCGATACAATCGCGTGTACAAAAACCGGGGAAAAGAGGAAAAAAATCGCGGACTATTTGAGCCCGTCAACGATTTTTAATGGCGACGCGCGGCGAGCCCGCCCGGATCCGCCGCTAACATTTCGAAACGCACGCACAGAGATTCACGAGAAAAGAGAATGGAATAATTTGCAATTAATCTCCTCGACGATATGCATTCGTGACGAGGACACGAATATTCGCATAGATGCGTGTCGAGCTGCTAATGAATTTTCCCTGGTATAGGATCACAATTGCGAGATAAGGTTCATGAATCGGTGTAATCTGCATTTTAGTTTTCTATCGAAGAAATCGAATTTCTATTATTATCCTTTTTCCATTTCCGACGTATTTTCGCTCTGTTCTCTGTTCCTTCCTTTCGTCGAGTACACGTGTATCATCGACGATTTATTTGTCTTCGCAAAGTCACATTTAATCATTTCTATGAAAGGGTCTACCGCAACGGAGAGAATATTTGTTAAACACTTTCGCTTTATTGTACTTCGCGTATGTTATGTATTCACGACATTCGCAGTCTAGTTGTCAATAGTTACCGATCGAATTGTATTAAGTGTACCAATAAATAATCTATTATTTTCCTAATAACATGGCATTGCAGTTCAAATTCAATATATTTTCCCACCTTCCGATGTAATGTTAAAGCCTCGCGAAAGCTACGAATATCGCAAAGCATGTTGCACTTAATTAACCTATTATTTGCTTATTGGTACACCAAATATCAATCGTTGCTTCCAGTCCTCGCGCACTGTTCTAACGATTGTTGTATCTGTTTGCGTGAATTTGCGACAATATTACAAATAACATAGAAACGCGCTAATTTATCTAAAAATTTATGTATTTATTGAAATACAAGAAAAATGATGGTGCACGAGGACTAACGTCATTTCGATTAGCCATTACTTCGTAAGGGAGGATACTGGTAAAACACTATTTTGTAACTGTTCACAGCATTGCGTACAAACCAGATCTACTAATTAAGGGGAACGAGTATTTGCCAGAATGTTTGCACGTCAAAAGTCTTGAGAAATCGTGAAAATTTGTTGCGGGATGTTGAGCGCTTTATTAGCATTGGAAAACTGGCCTTTTTCGTTTCGTGACTGCTCAAGGCGAGCCGAGAATCCCGTGTTATTTTCGTTATCGTCAACATTTATGCAAAACTGATTACGTTGCTCGTGTGGTTGCGATACAGCGCGATGTTCGCCACGATAAGGAAAATTATTCTCTTAGCAATTGTGTGCACGTTTTCCTCAAACACATCTGGCTCTTAGCGCGACCGACAAGATCGCTCGCATAATTTTCCGCAGAAAGTTGTTCCCCGAATATTTTGCAAATCGCACGGTCGCTGACTCCATCTGTTGGAGAAGCTAGCAGAACATTGTCGACGTTTGGATATACAGAAAATAACACTCGCGAATATGTATTTACGCCCGCGCCCGAGTAATTCGAACGAGTCTGCGACGGCCGACGGTCATGTTTCTGTTCGCATAAACTATGTATAAACTATAAACGATATGACAACAAACATGTTTATCCAAGTTCGTTTTGCGTGGAAGAGGAAATAGTTAGCGAAGAGGAGAAGTTTGACAGAAAAGGGAAAACCAAACCACGATTACAAATATTCTTTGAACAATGTATATTTTACTAACGGCGCGGCGTCGAGTCCCAGATATCGTGTTAAGCTATTGTAAAGAAAAAATCATCAGCGATACGTATGTTTGTTCCTTTACCGAATAAGTACCGCCGCCATATTGTACGTTTAGTTATAGGTTTACCGTTAAACTTGTCTCTGTAGATCTAGTAAGTATTATACGTGTCAAGATGATAGATTTATAATAACGTGTAATAATGTCAACAATAAAGTACTGTTAAGTATACGGATCGCTCTCATTTTGAAGCACGTACTTCGATCGAATTCAACTTACGTAAATGTTTATCGCGCGGAACGGCTACTATTCGGCGAGCTTCTATTTATTCGTACTGAAGTTGTTCTCTTGCCGGAGAATCGAAACAATTATTTTCATTTAATTAACAATGAGCCTCGTTTTTAGGTGAAAATGTCGGTGATCTTTTCTCGGAAATTTCAATAAACACGTTTCATAGTTCATCTTCCACGCGGTTCATTGATACGTTCATTTTATCATTGATATCAATTTTTGGTATTTAATATTTCTGATTAGAACCTCGATTATCCGATCCGATGATGCCCGAGATCTTTGTTATTCTTCTGACAAGCTGGAGCAATTCTTATTACATTTTATACAAGGATACAGATTGAATATACAAACTGAATGATACTTTGTCTGCCTATTCGAATAAATTCTTCTTCGATTGAATATTTGTTCCGTAGCGACGAATAAACTTTTATCGATAAAATGTATAAAAATGTTGTCCAGTGATTTGAAAAGCCGTTGTAAGCGAACAATCCGTGCGAAGATCGTCGAGGTCGAGTATCTGAGCCGCAAAGCGACGCGCGACGGGTTCGCATCGACACGGGCCGACAAAGTAGGAAGAAAGGCCACGGTCGTGTTCATCGTTGTCACGATCGCGGCACTTCAGCCGTGTAGACCCCTTTAATCGTTCGTCGAGTGTGTGTGCATTCGGAATGTAATATATCCTGACCGACACGTGCGGCTCACGTGCCACCAAGTGTTTGTTTCGGTTTGTATTGTCACCACGGATACGGCGCGGTGCCACCGAGAGAGAAGAGAGCGAGGTGTGCCCCGTGTTTTCGCCGAACGGAGAACAGAGGGATGCTCCTCTCCCTTTCATAATTCCATGCTCGTTCGAGTAAATAACGCGCCGGCAGTTGACAATTAGGACGATGGGAAAGAGATTCATTAAACGGAACAGACTAATAGCGAATAGAATCGATCGGGGGTAACTGTGTACTCGCCTGCTACGCGAGGGACGATTCACGCCGGCCCGCCATCTTGGACCCTCGTCAATCGAGGATACGCGCTTCGCACACAAATATCCCGGTATTTAGCGAATTTGTTTCGCCGTTACATCGAAAATGCCCCGATCTTTGTAATGCCAAACTCACGGAGCTGAACGAACCCCTGCAATCTTTATCGCGCACCCTTCTATAACTCAGAATTCTAATCTTTGAGCTTTAATCTTCAGTCTTTCGTTTAGACTGAACTTCTTGAACTGCTAACGGGATCTGCTAACGTACCATTATCTTGGAAATAAGGAACGTGGACCATTAGTGGCCAATTAGAACGACGCTTGTGCAACGTCTGCTGGATTATGTAGAGTTAAGAGAAGCCATAGAAGATCGTTGCCTGTAAGGCAATAATTAAGATCTTGATCTATTAGGTTTAGGGTACTTAAAATGTAACGCGTCAATGTTTCTCGCCGATTTGTTACATTATAAACTCTTATTTCACCGTTCAACGCAACCAAGGTTTTCATTTGTATAGGCATTTAGCAACCTCCATGATGTCTGACATGACAGTTTCAAGAGCATCTATTCATTCCGTTATCAACCATTCTTACGAATTTATTTCTTTGAAATTTTCTACATTTCTTATCTCTCTGATAGTATGGTCTGTCGTCGCAGCAGCTTATCGTTACAAGAATTTATTATAGAGATTTTATGAACATCGTGAGAACAGATCAATCTTGCATGGGTGCGCTCATTGTTTATTATTTCCATGTAATACAATATTATAATATGAAATTGCAAAGAAATCCAATTAATGCGAATCTTAGCGATGAAACAAACGATGACAAGTGATAGACGAAGCCTCCGCGAAATAGTACCTCACCTCGACCCTGAATCTAGCTGTTATCATTTGTTTTATCATCCGCGATTTGCTTACTTGCAGCAAGATTGACACAGTGCAACAATGGTTACCTCTTTAATGCGACACTGTCGTCAACGTGTCACGCGATACTTCATAAACTTCTTAGGCAGACGATATCAAACAAAGAAGTTGAGCAAATTCAACGAAACGCATACAAGCAACAACAGATCGCACAATTTCTTATCCTAATAAAAAAATTGATGAGTAAGTTCCTAACAATAAATATACGTATGTAAATAGTTGATTCATGAAATGCTTTACAATAAGCAAATAATAAGTTTAAAAATTGTTTTGAACTTGTAATAAACAAATTCTTCCAACTCCTTGAAAGTACTCGAGTCGTTTAGTTAAATTTTAAGAAATTTATTGTATCGTAAAGAGTGTCCGAATATTGTATTAATTCCGGCCACTGTTTGGATAAATTTGTTTTTCTAGAGAAACGGAAGGATAAGAATAAGGATAAGGATAAGAGTGAACGCGGAAAATATTTAGCCGAAGAAAGACGCGGAGGTTATCGTGGAGAGGAATTAAAAACACGTGCGGAAGAGCATTGGGGTGGTTGACAAAGCTGCATTGCTCAGACTGTTTTCGTCACGATCGAGGAATGTAATATCGTCACCCCAAGCGACAAGAGTTGCCTTCGAGAGTATCGCCGTTTAGAATACCGTCGACGGCGCGACGGCGGGGGATGCACGGGCCTGGATTAAACTGCAATGAAAATCCACTCATTTTCTACTCCCTTCGCTTGTCTTCGTTCCTCGTCGCGCAGACACGCCTGCACCAGCACGGGTAAACAAGTTATTACCTACATACCTGCTGTCTGTGTCTCTCCCCATCGTTCTCTCGTGCTGATTGTCCTTCGCGTTTGACTTTCATGGCAACTGGAATTAATATCTCCGCCTCAGAGTCTCATAAAAAATCTGACACAGTGTTGGAAATCATTTTGAGCGCGCTCCGACAGTTCTCTGTGTCCTCGAAACAGTTTCGGAGCTGTTCCCAATTTTTTGTCGATCTTTATTAAACTTACAAAATATATACATATACAAAAATGGTGCAGGTCGTAATAAGCATTCTATAAAACACTTTACGTAATATCGAAGGATGTTACGTTTGTCTTATTAAGTTACGTTTGGCTAAAATTAAATGTATTACAATTGTTTAATTTAACGATAACTAAACATTTGAGATAAGGTGTTGAACCCAACAAACAAATATGATTTCCGCCCCTGTCACGTTAATCGGCTAACTTTTGTCATAAATCCATAGAATCTGCTGTGGAGCGATCGAAAATTTTTGGTCAACAGTGTATACGCGCATCTGCTGAAGTCTCACCTCGCGTCGCATTTCTGCTGATCGTTTCGTGTTAATATCTTCGCGTGCAGTTGTACGGGAATACGACACTCGGCTGATAATAGCGCACCATCGAATTTTTTTCTTGTTGGAATATTAGCGCGATGCGTCTTCAAAACGATTACCAGACTGCGGATTTTCTACGCTTATGGCAGAGGTGAATAAATGAAATATGAAACTGCGAATAGCATTCAAAGAATTTAGTAGAATTTTTACGCCGTATTCTGCTTATTAAAATCAATAACAGCTAAAATATTTTTATGGGAAAGATAAATAAACAATGTATTTGCATAACGTTTTAGACTGATAGACTGTTTGATGGATACCATATATAATATTATAAAATTAAGATTGCTCATTTGTTATGTAATTTCCCATGAAACAGACAGAAATCTGTTTCCCGTCGCTTTGCGGTAATCCATTCGAGAGCCGTAAGCATTTATAAAACTGCAAATTTTGGATCCACGAATCTTACATAATGTTGCAATGTAAAGAAATCGTATTAAAAATATCAGCGAAAATACAGTTGGGACACATGCAGTAACTAATTTATTCGTTCGTTATTCGTATCGTGCAGAGTAGAGTGGATTAATGTTCATGCGAAGATAAATAAATAAAACTTTTTTACACAGAGTTTTGGTCGGAACGAAAATAGAGTTTACAGTTTAGTCGTTCGTTGGACACATAGGCTTGTAAATGCTGCTGGTTGTATGTCTGACAATCGCGCGCTGTTTCTACTTAAAGTACACACTGTCGTCTCTATCAATCTCCGTGTTTTAAAACTATGTATAGGCTGATATTCGATCATCTTTGTGAATATGTAACACAACGTCGGGGACAACGTTCTTAAACACTTTCCGAGATAAAAATGATGTACAGGCGTATACGCTAATTCGGAGCGAATTAAAAATGATATTAAATTATGGAAATGATTTTCAAAGTAAAACGAAAGGTAGAAATTTTTATTTTTTTACAAATCATTGGGTCGTCAAAACGGACTCAATGTTTGTTATTGGATAATCATTGAAAATGCATTTCTGGAAAATGACGAGACAGATTTCCTTATTTAACTAACTAATAGTGCTCGCTAAGTCCAGCGCCAAGGAACATTGAAAAGAATCCTCTACATTGAAAGCGAAGAGTTGCGATATAGCCAGGAAGGATACCGGGTCGAGAACGCGGGAAACGAACACCGCCGGATATGCGAAATATTTCGCGGGCTCGACGACACGACACGACGCGACACGACGACTGGTCGGAGGAATGATGGCGGCATGGTAGTAGTTGGTAGCTAGTGTCGCGTGTGAAAGATTCCCGTTGAAGCAGCTACTTCGCCTCATCCAGCGGAACAAGCAATGACCAATATTATGATAATTCTAACCCCCTCGCGTTTTATCTCGCCACCTAGCCGGCAATTCTGTCCTGCCCTCGCCGGGATCCCACTTCCTGGCGGTGCTCGGGGGGGTTTCGCGGGTACATCGAGGTGCACGAGTCGCGGCGGGTACACGGGCGGCCATATTGGAGGGTGCGGGCGTGGCTTTCCGGTTGCCCGGGGTAACCGGCACCAGCGTTATCCCGATATCGACCTGGGAGCAACGAGAAGGGTGGCTAGGCTTCTGTCCGGGAGGGAAAATGTTATCACTGCTTTGTGGTGGCTAAGATAGCAACCCACTTTCCCTCTAACCCTTCTTCGTCCCTCTACGAATCCTCGTCGTCTCACGCCCATCCTACTTCCCTTTCCTCCCCCTACCCCCACCCTCTTTTCAACCTTCCTCCCTCCCTCCCGCCCACCCCCCTAACGACCTCACGCTCTTCCTCTCGATTCGTGCTACCAGCATCTTCCGAACGCGTAATATCCCGGGACACCGTGTCGATCGCCGTCACGATTTCCCTTCGTTATTGTCATTGACACCGTTTTCACCGTTTTCACCGTTTTCACCGTTTTCACCGTTTTCACCGTTTTTACCGTTTTTACCGTTTCCGGCAACGGCAATGGCAACTTTCATTACCGCGCGTCCGCGCGGCGCGCCACTACCACCGACGCACCGCGCCGCATCGTGTCGGTCGACTCGTTTGCCGAGTTCCGCCGGAATTAGTTGCGCCGCGAGGACAACCGAGCCAATTTAAATTCGGACGACAGACCCGCAGAGAGACCCCCGCTTTTATTGCCAGCCGACGTCGATGAAATTTGATCGGAGAACCCACGAGAACGGTCCACCGAGGAACATTCTGTTTCGCGGATGCTTACTTTGGCCAGACCTTGCCGACGAGTTATCGCGTTCGGACCTCGAGTCCCGTTATTTTTGTTTCCAGCGGAATTTTACATCGACGATAAACAGTTCTCGATCGCTGCTTCTCGTTGAACACTACTTCTAATATTTTTAATTTACCATTTTCGGGGTTGTAAAGACACACCCGTGAGGAATTATCGAACCTATGAAGTTTTAGCTAAAAAATGGTTAAACATTTGGATAGATGTTATTGTCATTTTTAGTTTTACGTATGTTTTATGTCTACTAATTATAAATATATTTGTATGTTATTAATGGGTTCGTATCGACATCGACGAATTCCTTGATAGGTAATCCATTCGGGTGTTGAAACGCCGCGCCGCGCCGCGCCGCCGAGACAATTATGTCGACGAGTTATTAAGACAAGGGAAGAATCCGGTCCGAGGGATCTCGCACGATCCAGATAGAGTATAGAGAAGTTCTCGGCGCGGCGTGTCGTAGTCTATGATGGAATTTTGAGAATGTGTGCGAACCAAGGATGATATTAGATTCTTGGACAAAGTTTTCGCATGGTCGAGGTCTCGAGAGCTGTTCCGGAGGCTGCTCGTCCGTGAGGAAGAGAACGCGTGTTAGCTAGCCTTCGGCATTGATTTCTTCTTGGTGCTTTTGTCTTCGTTCTTGCCGATAGAATACCCCGTCCCCGTTAAATTAAACCTCTCGTCTCTTGACACTCCGCGTATCTTCCGCCAACGCGTTTCCAATGCGGCCTAATTAATATTTAAACGGCTACTCAAACACGGAGAACGGAAATGTCAACGAATTATACTCGGTCAAAATGTATTTGTCGCGCGTCGCGTCGGCTAGATACCATAGAGTTTGATAAAGTCTTCGGTAAAAATTTGTGAACCTTATCATTTTATGTTACTTTAGTAAAATAACAATTCTCTTTTTATACATTTATAATATTTAAATATTTATACATATACCCGTAGATCGGTATGCAGAGTATCTGCTGACAGGCAATCCACGCAGGAGCAGCGGCAAGAATATAGTTTTGCTGTCTTCGTCGGAAAATGGGGAACGATGCGGCGGATAAGAAAGTACGACATTTATAATGCATAGGTTTCTTGGGAAGGTGCAGGCATGTGCCTTAAAACTTTTGTCCGCTTTTGCGTCGCTAGCAAAGTGGTTTCGAAGGAAGGAAATAAGTGTATAAGAATACGTATACACTGTACACGTGTACGTACGTGTGCGGTATAGGTAAAACGCGATGCATTAGGGAATAGCTTTCAATTCTTCCCTCCTTCTCCGCCTTTCTCCTGTTCCGCGCCTACTTCAATTGTTAGTTAATATAGCGTGCCGCTCAAAAGTTTTCGATCGCTCATATGATATTCACACCGTCTTTAAATGTAATGCAGCAAACTTTGTGTTTCACTGTTACTTCGCATATTATCTGCGTTTATTTCTCAGCTTGTTCTATCAACACGTACACCGCGATTGGACCCTTGAAAATCCTGGTTGGTAAAACACTGGAAAAATGCGGATTTTGCATTCAAGTTTAAAAACGACATCTATAGAAATGCGAGTTCGCAGACTTTCGACGCGTAACTCTGCGGAAACGCGAATTTCCGTAAAGATCCGTCTGTTCGTCGTCGTGCGTCCATGGAACAACACGGTTCGGCGTAATCGTGCTGTGTATGCAATAAATGAAAACAGAGTAGAAAAATTGCACCGATTTACTTCTCGACGTTGATGACAGAGTCGCGGGAGAGCGAGGGCGAGGACGAGGGCGAGGCAAGACAGCGGTAGAAAGAGAGGATGTACAGAAAAGGAGGAGAAAATGAGGCAAAGGACGAGGAGTTTTTCAGTTTCCGGCGTTAATGTACCTATTAAGATTCCACGAGTCCGCGGACCACGACGTCGGGTGCTTGCGGCCACGAAGAGGACAAAGATGGAGGACGCGAGCCCAGAAGATGGAATTAAACAGGGGCAGGAGGGAGTAAAAGGCGGTAAAAGGGGGGTAAAAAGAGAGGTAAACGGGGGAGAAGCCCCGCGGCCGCGGGCCCTGCAACTCGGTCGAATTATTACGGAGACCGAAGTTTAAATCGTCTTGGGGACGTTACGGGCGGGGCGGGGAGGGGGGAGAAGGGGCGCTGAAGGGGGGTCGGTGCTGGATGGCTGGCTGGCTAGCTGGCCTGCGGGCGGTGCCCACGAACCGTCAAATTTAAATCTCGCTAAGCTCGACCATTAGTACGAAGTGCAAACAGCAAACAGTGCATTAAACTACGCTTCCAGGGCCAGTACGTGCACGCGTACACCCCCGAGAGACGATCCGTCCCCACGGGGTCCCGTGCCCGTAAACGTAAAGCCAAGTGTCTATTCCCACGGGGATCTACGGCGAATAACGTTACGCTTTTATTTAGACTCGTTTGTCCTCTGTTTACCTATTTCTACTTTAATGCGTACGCCGGACGATATCGCGCGACACGGGATCTCGCTTTGATAAATCTTCGGGGGAGACTTGTGTTAGTTGTTCTTTCGGGACACTCGAAACTGATACGAGAAAAATTTCTAGCTGAGATCGGTAATCTATTTTCTATTGTCCGATAAGCATCGTTATTGCGATCGAATAGTTTTCATTTTAACGACTCGATGTTTCAACTACGCACTTTTCTCATACACACATAAAATCCGCAGTCATCCAATTGTTACGATGGCTGAAATATACTCAAGTTATAAAAGGAATAATTATGCAAGGATAACGAAGTTATCTTATTATATATATATATAATAACGAAGTATTGAAATATCAATCTCAGTCAGCGTAATGGAAAAATTAAAATATACACTGTAATTATTTGAATCTTTATTAGAGAATAAACTATATTTTCACTTCTTCGTTTATTCTTTCCGCACAAAAACGATATGCATGCGAAGAGATATTAAAATTACAGTTGTTCATTTCATCCATTTTGAAAATTTCGCTGACGCTGACCACTCTTTCCCAAGCAACATTGAATTTTCACTCTTTTTCCGAGACCGAAATATCACGGTTTTACAGTTATTATTAATATTTTAGATTAATGAAAATTTTTTATGAGAATATCCAGTCTCCAAAGAGCAACAGCTTTTTTAATTGTCCATTTAATTCCCGCTTCAATGTATAATACAGTGTAACAATACAGTCGATCTGCAGCAATCAACTTAATGAAATATTGAATGCGCATGAAACTTACTTCTACTACCATCGAGAATATTTAATCGAAAGAAAAGCTTACCGAAAGCATTCGATTCATTGATTTACTAATGTCATTAAAGAATTTCCAAAGATGTTACTGCATTTATTATAAACCGAAATGTTAGTGAGACAATTAAAGATCACGTATACATATCTATACATAGAATACGCTCGTCTTGCTTTACTCGCAGTTTATTAAACTTTCTCAGTTTTGTCAACAATGGTGTCACAAAATATTTTTGAATTTCTTATTCGATATGGAGAATCTGTTACTGCAATCGTCGAATTATTACTTTTCTCGTGGAATTAAATGGTACGTAGTTCTTCGAGAATTTCCGACAGTGGAAAACCATTTTCGCGGAAATTTAAGTTTAATAGATTTCTACAGCGAAAACGGAAAAATTTGCAGCAAATCTGTGGTCGGGACAAATTTCATATAAATCAATCCTGTCGCGAAATGTCCCGGAACCCGGAGTATTACGAAATTTCATATCGTAATTAACAGTAATTGCCGATCGCAATTCTACGATCGTGAAACGGTTTCGATGTCCGACGAACTTCCACCGCCGCAACGGGTAAATAATATTTTTGTCGGATACGGCACGGGATTCGTTGCATGTAACGCCGAGCTTCGATTTTCGAACGCGCGCCACGCCGGGTCTCGTTTAATGCCCGGAACCGCAATGTTATAAGGGGGGTGTAAAACATTATAATTATTATTGCACGATTGATAAAGTCCCCGTATAAGCTTAGCTCGCACCGTCCACTGAATTACGCTCTCCGTAAAAGGTTAACAGAACCGACGTTTGTAACCCGCGACAGTGTTCACCTGACAAATTTGCAAGCCAATCACGCGTCAAATATTTAGTATAATTAATAATCCTCGAAGCCCGCATACTCTTGGCCGGACTCCATTTCTCTACACTACGGAAATCACTATATTTCGCGCGGCCCGGCTACGTTGCACGATTATTAATCACTATCATTTCGTAGATAAACTCGCAATTGGACGAAAATATTCGATATTGTTCACTGAATTTCGCGGACCCTTCGGCCCTTCGTCGTAAAATATTTAAGCGAATTAATATTAACGTCCTTCGACTTCGTTTTCATACTTCTCTGACTTATTGCCAGTGTCCATTATTAGGCTTTTTAATAAAGCCTAATCACATATTCTACTATTACAGATTACCGATTGGCGATTACAGACTGCCAAATGTAATCTCGATTGCTGATTTGTTAGATTATGATGTAATTACTTTTTACAACTCCGGTTCAAAGGCGAGGTGTAAAATCTGTAAGAATAATCTGGAGGCATAGGTGGAAAGTGGTACGGCCCGAAGCTGTTCGAGTTAGCGGGCGACGAGAGAAGGGTGAGAAGCAATAGAATAATCATGCGAGACGTTAACCTGTTAGAGCATTAGCAGCGCATGATAGGCGCTGCGGGTGGCGTCACAATGAAATGAGAGTAGCTGCGGGGATACGGATGAAATAGATTGAGAGAGGACGGCCGGGCTACGGGAGTAAAACAATTAGGGCTGCGTCGACGTACACTCGACCGAGCACCCCTCATCGTGCTCAGCAACCCCCAACGCGTTCCAGCTACTGCTGTACGCTGTACGTTGCTACGCCCAATATCTCGCTGTGCTCCTCTTGTGTTTCTCTTCTCGCAAAAATTACTGACCACGCTTCATATCCGCCGCCGCTGCCGTCGCCTCCGCAAATTGCCCGGCTTTGGATTTCAAAGACGCGTCCTCGAGTTGCGCGAAAATACTCGCGAGTTCCACATTGCTAATCCACGGTTCAAGAATCATACAAAATGTGTTCAGTATTACCTACAACTATTTGGTTGTTAAACAATGCTGTGTCTCAATCCGTCGACACACGATCTGATTAAACCTTTCTCGTTATTCATCGGTCCCTATGCAGCATGCAGTTTATTATATCAATAAACATATGAAAATTTTTACTACATACAATTGTAAATTGTTTCGTTTCATTGTTCACAATTAACGGATATAATTTACAACTTAATTAATAAACGTAGACATCGTTACGCGAAGCACTTACGAATATTTCCAATGCAGAACAAGGTTTCAACATGAATTTGATTAAATTATTCCTAACAGCGGGTTGTATAAAAAGTAATTTAAAGAATTCAACTATCTTGTTCATCTTGCTCTAATTACTACAGAAAACATAGTATAGTCTACTAAACATGGCCTCTTTTAAATTATTCGCACTTCGTATATCCGTTTCGAAAAACGGAAGCGGCCATAATTCTTTAGAAACACGGTCTAATCGGCGAGGACGCGGAAACCCGAATTTTCCAAGACAAACGAAACAATAGGGGACGCGTTTTAGATGGAACGCGAAATGAAATTGATAGAGAATGGTTGCTGGCAATGCGTTCATCGATCCGTTTGGCTTCTTTTCGCTCCTCGCTTGTCGCATTTAATTCGGTAGAAAATACTTGGTGTGCTTGGGGCACTCTTTTCAGTTTAAAACTGCATCGCGTTTAATTCGAACAACAGCGAGAAATGGCGCGGCAGCATGCAGCCTCTCGGAAAATCGAAGTGGAAAACTTCGCAATTAGTCCTCGTCCCCTCGCCCCCCAAACCCCACCTTTCCGCTCCCTCACAGCCCCTGCATCGGTCGTCTTTGTCGATGGTAGACGGAGTAATTAAACGTCGGCTAATTAAACTCCTCATAACATTTTTATAAAGTTCGGTTCACCTGAACAATCCACGATTAAAGGCCGCCCTCTCTCTCTCTCTCTCTCTCTCTCTCTCTCTCTCTCTTTCTCTATCTCTGTCTCTTTCTCTCTCTTTTCAACAAATTATTGCGAGCGATGTATCTTTATTGGAAACAATAGACGGGAATGGGTTCCATTTGCTTCCTTTAACAGCTACTAATCAATTCGATACAATCCACGAAATTATTAACGATTGGATGGTTATATTAAACTTCGGTTAATATAACTAATTGCTCCTAATTGGAAAAAGTTGAATGGAATATCGCTGGAAATGTTGTAATATTTGTAGCATAAGTAACGCGGTAAAAGATGTGTTGAAAAATATTTCCGCAAAATGCAAGATATTTTGCGTTCAACGAATAATAACGATTTCAATTTCGTTTGATTCTACAGTCTTACGCGTGGCTTAAGAGATCCGAACAATAAATCTTTCGAATACTCGAAACGTATTCACCGCGGCCGCAACAATCGGCATCCTCATTGCCAGAGAAGCCGGTAAATCGTCGTGGCGTCAAGTAAATCCTAGTCAATATAGAAAATCATCCCCTCTAAATTGACGGTCGCGCCTCCCGGTTTCACGGTCTAATATCGAGCGTAATTTATAGCCATAACCCGGACCCCCGTGTATTTGTTGGAGGGTGATCGCAGCAGCTATCGTTTGCCGGATAGAGCCACAAAAATCATCGATTCCACTGCGTCCCGCCGGTGCCATCAGTCAAACGCTAAACTATCGTAATCGTAAACGATCGCAATACCGCAGCCGAACTTTGAATAATACACGCATTCAAGAGCACAATATACGCTCCGTTCGACAAATATTTTCGGGTGATTCGGCGGAAATGCAATAATCATTTCGGGAAAGTATCCTCCAGAAGATTAGAGACATTCTGACTCACCACTCTGCAAACAAGCTTTCCGTATGTCTATTTGCTTAAACAATTCGTGTTAGTTAGCTTAATGAATTTTTCGTGAAATATACGGTATTTTTAATTTGGGCCACAAAAAGTCACTTTCCAAACATTTCCGATGGCCTGGAAAAAATGTTTCCAACAAAAGTTTATAGGTATTCGCTTATCTAGAAATTTCAATATAAAATTTTTTTTTATAAAAATCCAGGTCATTCCAATTTTTTAAATCGAAAAATAACGCACAAGGAACGACAGATAATTTTCACAAATTACAAACATTTCATTGTAGAAAATGAACTTTTCTTCTCAAGAATTTCAAGCAAACGCGTTTTTAGATTAATTACTTATAAACTACTAAACGTTTAAACGATCCTGCTCTGCACGAAAACAAAGCTTGAATAACCAAGAATTTTAGTTACTTCCTCGAATCTCTGGCAAGTATCGAATTGTAAAAAAATACAGAAATTCAAGCTGGACATTCTTTTGTTTATGAGTTCTCCCCAACGCATCTCTACGAGTCTCGTCAAAAACAGACAGCATTTTCCACCCTAATTAACCGAATTCTATTTCGCATGCTCGCATGTAATTAAAAAAGGGAACGAAATGGAAGGCATACATTTACTCTTTTATTCTGAAGCGAAGGCTATTGTTCATGCATTTGAAATGTGCACGACGAAAGAATGCAGCCCGGTACCTGTACCAAATTTTTCGTTTTAATTACCTGCTACTGTCCCTCGTTGCTTCTTGATGAATTTCGTTTAAAAGTAAAACGTAATTGTTTAGCGAACCCGATGTTTCCTGTGCCGATTTAACTCAATTTTCGCGTAGAACGAGCAGCTTCTTTTTTAGAACTCCTTTACCAGAAAAATGCTAAACCTTACGCCACACGTTATTTTATAAAAATTACAACCCTGAGTTTATTTAGATTTCTCCCAATTTATTTAGTAATTACTAATGGATCTTGATCGTTTCGATAATAATGAAACAAAAAATGTGAAACGAGCTGTACAACATTCGTAGATGACAACATGTAGATTTTGTTTTGCTTGGTTTTTATCGGCGAGACGCTACGACGATTTCAGTTATACTCCTTTATTGCTTTTGGAAAGGGAAGCTCGTGCCCCTGAATACATCATAGAAAGTAATAAACTGACTCCGTATCGAGCTGCGTGACAGGTCTCTTTACGAATGAATGGTAATCTGTTGCGGTAAACGCATCTGTTCTCCCGCCAAGCAGGTGTTGCGTTTCAATTCGAATAGGAGAGACAGATTTAGGGTCGGAACGTTTTTGTTGGGTCACGTGCTCCAGTCAAAATAAATCTGTTCGTGTAATCGGATTTTCGGGGCGGCCGATATAAACTCCTCTCGCGCGATTATGAACTTTAAATGCGAGTTACGTGAGACAAGTTCTGCCTGTCGCGCGTCGCGCGTCACTTCAAAACTTCAAACTTCAATCGCGGTGACAAAAATTTTAACGCCACGTACTAACTCGTTGACAGAGGTAGAACATATAACTCTCCGTTTCATTACTACGCTTTATATTGTACTTACTCGACGATTATTTACAAATAATAATTAGCATAAATTTGAGTAGGACCACGTCGGCTCCGGTTCACTTAAGGATTGATTACCTCTTTGATTATTTTTCTTGTAACGAAAGAATTTGCCAGTTCCATCAAATTCGACTGTAAGGAGCTGGAGAATTTTTAGGGTTGCTCGAAGAACTCGAACCTTTTTAATCAGAAATTTATTCATTTGGTGAAGGTAGAAATAAAGCATCGATCCAATTTCAGAGGCCGGAGTTTCCTCCCATGAAAAGTCACAGAAATGGCGGAGCGCCCAGTTTTCTTGGACTTTCCCTGCTTGGTTACTCTTGGGGTAGTGGATAAATGGCTACCTCGTTTCTTGTACACCATTGAGGTTGATTGTATCAGGGGAGAGGGGTTAGAAGGGGACGGAAGGACTGTTGAAAGAGGGGACAAAGGAAGCGAGCAAAGGACGCGAAAAACACGATGCCTTGAGGAAGGCATCGTTGCCTTGCTCAAGATTATGATACGGCTATCTCTCGTCGCATGCACACACCAGAACGCAAAACTCTTAATTACATTACTTTAAGCTTCGGCTCACCCCGGCAGAAAGTTAATTATTTATTTCGTCCTCGTTCACATCAAATACAATTCTCTCCTGGACTCGGAAATTTTCCACCAGTTCATACGAAAGGAAATATTAAATTGTCACTGTTTCGAATCTGTTATTTAGGCAGATTTGTTTTATTGTAAACGACTCTAAACGATTCCTATGTTTCCTGGAAAACATCATTCCTAAACATTTATATTGAAACAGAAAAATGGGGAAAACACAGAAATTTGAAGAGTTTAAATAGAAACAATTACTGAAGATAAAAAAAGATAGGAAATCTTCATTTCCTAAAAACGTTTTTACGCTGTTTTTTATACATTCGCGCATAGCGCCTCAGTGTGTTTTTCGTGTCGCTTCTGTCTGAACGTTCAACGCAATAATACACGCTTGACATATTGCGTTTTTTAATTGCCTATCATTACTTCTCCGACTTCTTATTTTCATACTTAACAGGAGTTTGCATTTAATAGAATATTGTAGCTATGAAGGCTATTGCCGAAATAAATGCCGAAATAAATGCCGACAGTGAACGCGCGTCAAGTGCCTCGCCGACAAAATGGTGCGCGTCAGTTTTGAGTATCGCGTTCGAGCATCGGAACCGCGCAGCGATATTATCTTACCTTCAACCCATTATAGGGATAAGACAATTTGCGAGTGCGCAAAGTGAATGTCGTCGAACACTTCGCGGCGGCGTTGTGTGCGTCTGTCGCTGCTGTGTACGTTAAGCTACGTAGCTTAACGCCCACAATATCACGTTGCCGGGCGACCCGCCGCTCTAGGAGGAAAATTTAATTTCAGCTGACAACATCCTGTTTCGCTACACACTGTGCTCAGCATTCTACGAAATCGCATGCGAGACGATACCGACTCGCTGTAGCTGTAAGCGCGCCAGCGCGCCCGTACCGTCTATCGATGATGACTCCGGGTTACATGGAAACTCTCTCGATCGATATCCGTTTTTCCGTTCAATTTTATTTTTCTTTCACCCGTTCAGACGAAAATCAAGCAATTCCCAATTCAACGAAATTCCTTTGTTTTTTCTGGTCCTTTCATCCGCACGAGAAATTTTATCTACAATTAAATTTGCTCCTACTTGTTCTTCGTTTGATCGCTGGAACGCTTTATTAAAATGGTAACATTAAAATATTCGGTTACGTTCGTTATTACTTTTTATTTGTTACCAAAGTACAGAATTATATTCGATCGCGGTAGAACCTCGCTTGTTGCACGAATGGGGATAGAAAACACATGCAAAAATCGAGATTGCGCAAGGATGAAGGTAACCAATCGCGCGATATGTTTTTCCATTTTCCCGATACGTATTTCCCCACTGCTTAAGCTGTTCGGGATATTATGTAGCCGCCACAATCTCCATTGCGAGTTCTAGAACTTCTAACAAGTCGTGGTGGGCATAGCTGGTATTCATCGAACGAGGATTTCGTGGAATAAACGAAGTTGCAACTAGCGAGGTTCTACTGTATTTTTATCATATGTGGCAAAGTAGCTTCTTTTCAATCACATTCATGTATATTGAAATCAAGATAGGAACGATCGAAAGTACATGCAGGGGTTGCTCTTTTAAGGGTTGAATACAGATCCCTCAGGTAATCGGTAAAAATGGTGGATCGTTCGAGTATGGATGCGGTGCAGCCGAAACGCGGCGAGTTTCGGCGTTTTCCAACGACGTGACACCACCACTATGATCTCCGACAAAAGCCACAACACGGCCTGTGCATACAAACGTTCCATCGTTCGCCGTGAGCGAACCCGGGCCGGATCCGAATGCGTACAACTCGCACGAGTGGAAAATACCTCAGAAGCTGAGGATGGCTACAACCACTATTTGTTCTAGTCTAGTCTCCCTCGCATCGCGTAGCCACCCAATTTCCTCTGGCATATCTCTGTCTCTCTCTGTTCCTCCCGTGGCGCGTCCGTCTCGATCTTCCTACGGCAGCGTTTATACCTTGTCCTGTTCCAACACGCTTTGTCTCACCCCTCCGTCTTTCCGTCTAACCCCCTTGAGTAACCCAGGCTCGGTGCACGACCCTTTCCTCATTTCCTCCTTCCCCGGCGGCGCGGCGTTCTACTACCACCACCGTTGCTCCTGCTTTCGCCCTCTCTCCTCGGTCCATGCCAGCATGGTCCATCATCCTCTGGTTACTCTTTCCAGGCAAGCTTCTCCGGCAAGCTTGAACCTCCACCCTGGGTTCCCTTTCCTCGTTCACCCTCGTGCCTCCACCCCCGTGTACACCCGTCAACCTCCGGCAACCCTCCTCTTTCTGTGCGTGCTCTGTTCCGTTCGTTACGTCCCCACTCGTTCCCTACTAGTTTCGTGCGTCTATTTATCCACCTAGCGGTATGATATTACACCCCGGGGCACACTTCGGCATACCCCCACGCGGTGGTCCCGGCATCGGTGGCGTCGGTGGCGTCGGTGGCGTCGGTGGCGGCGTTGGCGGCGTCTACGGCACCCCTCGGCCCCGAGCCACGCCCAATCGTAGCCCACCGAACACCTTCTCTGTACCAGCCAGTCCATTGGCCCAGGCTGACTTTGCGTCATCGCCACCCCGGCACTTGCACCGCGTGTTTCACGGATGAGGGTACGTGTGCCCGCCGCGAGTCGACTCGACTCTCTGTCGGCTGATTGCGGGGGCAATGGGGTGGTAGCGCACGGACGACAGAGACCGACACCCGGCGAAAGAAGCGGAAAGAAAAGGAACAATCGGGAACGATCGAGAGAGAGAGAGAGAGACTCGCATTCTGCACCCATACCACCCCCCCTCTCTCTCTCTGTCTCTATCTGTATCTCCTTCCGTCGAACGCGCAGCAAGGGTGGAAAAACGGAAAAAAGAGAGAGGAAACAAAGGGAAGTTGAAGTCGGACAGAGAGAATGACAGGAGAGAAAAAGAGAGGGAGGAGGCTGGGAGGAGAGAACCCTGGCTACCGGCGAAGAGGGTGTTGAAAGTTAGGAGGCTTCATTTGGACCATTCTTTTACCGGCGTATCACGGTACACCGTCGTCGTTATTACGCTTATACTGGAATTTCTCTTTCCTTTTAATCTTCTCTCTCCGCCTCTTTTTGTGTTTCCTTCTACATCCCAAAGAATTCTACCATTTTCTTTTTCTTTTCTTTTTTGTTGTTCCCCGCCGAAAAACTCGTCGCGTCGTTCGGTTGACAGGGAAAGGGATTCTATGCCGCGTTCGCTGCCGTCGCGTTGATGCTCGCCGATAAACGAGAACCGTGTGCACATGGAGAACGAGTGTCTTCGGGGAATCTGGGTTAAGAGGCTGACCTCGGCTCGATGGCTTTTGTCGAAGGAACAGTTTTAACGCGCCGGCCGTGCTGCTCTACCCGCGATCCGTTGCACGTACAGAATAAACGACCGAGGCTCTGGGTTAGATCTCTCCTTTTTCGGCTTTCTGAAACTGTTACGGTCGATCCTCGCCAAAGATTTGACCGTGTTTGCCGCCTCCGACACGCGGACTTAGCTTGATCCGTTCATCTTAGGTTCAGTTAATTAGATTTATCGTGTCCGTCGAATTCAATTTCTTTTCACAGCTGATCAAATCATTCTTTATCCCAATAACATGAAGGGTTTAAATATTGAGCTACCGTATAATACTTGTATATGTATACATACTAAGATGGCATTCCCATTGGGGAGAAATCACTGGACAGACATAAAGAAATCGTTCCAAAAACACAATTTGTATTCACCGCGTGTCTACGTCTTCGTTAATGCTTAAATATTGATTATGAAAAGAAAGACTTGGATAGAAGACTTATTTGAATAAAAATGGGGTTAATCCATCGCAGTTCAAAATTCTTTTTCGGCCCTAAAAGCAATAATTGAACGAATGCATACCAATATTCGCGATAACGCTCGCTTGTCTAATTTTTAAATGTACGTTAAGCGTACGGAAGAATATAACATAAGTAAATATATGTATAAAAAGGACTCGCTGAAATATTCTCAACAAATAGTTTCCCGGTCTATGAGAAGATGAACGGATTTGCGGTCGGATTAGAGGGTGAACGAATTGGAACTATAAAAAAAAGTCTTTGTGGTATGGTGTGACTGTAAAAGCTCGTCGCATTGTATATGAGAACCGACTTGTTTACGTGAAGATATTCTCGAGACACGTATCGCAAGTCGTTTTGAAGCGCGGAGGATTGAACGCTTCGGGGAAATGAAAAGCATGCTCAAACGCAAGCCCTGGTCGTAACGAGCCACTTGCAGACTTATCTCGGTAAAACACACGGATTTTTCTTGCGGGTAATAACCGGTCGCTGTTGTTCTCTCTGCGTTACTTAAGAACACCAGAGCTTTGATCAGGCTGGGTAATGCATCGGCAGCGTATGAGAAAGCTCTAAAAAATTGCTACTCGTTGGCTGCGTACGAGAGAGAGAGAGAGAGAGAGAGAGAGAGAGAGAGAGAGAGAGAGAGAGAGAAGATTTAGGGTGTACGGTTGAGCCTTGAAAGGCCTAATCGTCCCAGCAGCCTCTTTGTACGCAAAGTTAATAACGTGTATTTATGCATTTGCCACGTTTAATTGCCTGTGCGGCTATTACACCGCGCTCTGAAACGCTCGCCCCCGCCTTGAATACACGAGGGAGGGTAGTATTAAGTACTCGCCCAAGTGCTCCGCGAGTCTGGCAATGACACGAGACCTTGATGTTGTACACCGCCATTCCATGATTGCCGGCATGCTCATTGGCTCGTCGATGCTCGAACATTTTGCAATTGTAATTACATCGTTGAATGCGTTCCGATTGACTCGCGAACCGTTCTTGTCGGTTTAACCCTGGACGCACCGCGCACGCGGTTTTTCAATCCCATTCACACCCCGCCTATGCCTTCTTTCTAAAATAATAGACCTCCTAGAATCTAAAAATCTTCCTTATTTAGTAAATATAAACGCCCCAAAACTTAGTATTATTTCTTATTTATTAGATAGATTACCCAAAAGCTTGGGTAATACTTCTTATCTTAAGAATACACCCCTTGGAGTTTGGAGTCTAATTTTTCTTATTTTTACATATATATTTTTAAATACGTTTTTCAAGATTTTCGAAATTTAGTTTATTTTTAAACAAATTGATCGCAGGTATTCCTGTGCATCCAACAATTAACTTTTTAGGTTCATTTAAGAATTACAAATTTTATTTTTGGTAATAAAATTATTTTTACCTTTAAAATTTGAACACATTCGAAATATAAATTATGTAAATGGCGTAAATGGATAAATAGAAATATAAGTCGGACGGCACAGTAAGCGCTATCTAGCGATAAATCTTGGAAATAAAATTGCCGTGAATATTTAAATATGGCGCTGCCCTTGATACAACGTTATTAGTTAACCCTGCATAATTTTCGTTCATCTATAAATCTTACTATATACACAGTAACAATGTTCCCAATACCTGATAAAACTTAGAATATGTAGTTTATTTTACTAGCATGATTGAGTTGTATCCATTGTATAGTAGGAAATAAGTTGAATACAAGTGTAAGTGTGTAGAGTCAACTAGCAAGAAAATATTAATTTATTAAAATGTCGATACTGCGAACAGTGTTGTTTACTCCTTACTTTAATCATACACAGAGTCCAAGGTACGAATTATATATAATCATAGGATCTTTCATTTATGATTCTTATTAAAAATGGGACAGAAGGTGTCGACGGTATCGCTGTCTTTATCGATTGTTTTGTCAATAAAATATACCCATTATTAAATTTATTTTTGCAGAAATTCATTGTTGACATTCATAATAAGGCAAAGATGTAAGTCGCTGAATATACCAAGAAGAAATTTTAATTCTAACGTAAAGGAACATATAGCCGACAAGAGTACCAAATTCAAAATTATCCCATCCGTTATAAAATTTGGTTTTGGTGCTATAGGCATAATAGCGACATGTATAATAAAATCAAATAGTACAATTGTAGAATGCAGAGCGCTTAAAATAGTTCCACAAGATCTCGAAAGCGACGAGAATTTGGAGTTTAAATGGAAAAAATTTTTACAATATTTGTATCCATATTTATGGGAGTTGCTAATAGCTTTATCGGTAAGTATAGATGTTCATTGTTACATACATGTATATCAAAATGTTGTATTATACAGAATGTTATATATCATTTTAGAGTGCACTGACGGTAGCTATACTAAATATTTGGATCCCACAGTATGTGGGTAATGTGATAAATGTGTTAACAAAAGTTTCTAAGAGCAACGGAGACGATAAGAAAAATTTGCTTCTGCAACTTACGCAGCCTGCGTTTGCATTGGCACGTATGTATATTGCACAAGTACGTAGCTATCGAACTAACAAATAATTAACCTTCAGTTACTTGTAACTAAAGATTAATGCCTTCTTCTTTTATTTATTGAATAATTTCCAATTTTATTCTTAGGCATTTTTCACATTTATGTACATTTATACGCTTTCTCACATGGGTGAAAAGGTAGCGATGAACTTGCGACAAGATCTTTTTAAATCAATTATTATGCAAGACATCGCTTTCTTCGACAAAAATCGCAGCGGTGAAATCGTCAGTCGGTTAACAAGCGATATACAAGATTTTAAAAGCGCTTTTAAGGCATGCATATCCCAAGGATTAAGAAGCACAGCGCAGATTGCTGGGTGTGTAGTTTCTGTAATAATAATTTCACCGGAATTAACTGCTGCGATGGTGATTTCTATGTCTACTATTATTTTGATTGGTACGCTATTTGGAAAAAATTTACGACAATTATCGGCAAAGGCGCAAAGTCAGACTTCTAAATCGACAGCTGTTTGCGAGGAAGCCATACAAAACGTTAAAACGGTATTTGAAATATGCCAAAGCTTGTTCTGCGTAAAACTATAAATCAAATTAATACTGTTTTCAATTTGTTGAACAGGTCAAAGCTTTCGCAGCAGAGGATAAAGAAGTAGAAATGTTTTCGAAAGAAGTTGAACAGGGATGTATATTATATGAAAAATTGGGTTTCGGAATTGGTTTGTTTCAAGGGGGAACAAACTTATTTTTGAATAGTATTTTACTTTGTACGTTATATTTTGGTGGACATTTAATGTCGACTGGACAGTTGACTCCGGGAGATTTAATGGCGTTTTTAATGGCTACTCAAACTGTACAGAGGTCTCTGTCGCAAATATCATTGCTGTTTGGAACTTATGTCAGAGGTATCAGCGCTGGCGCCAGAGTTTTCGAGGTATACATAGAAACTGTCTTAAACTCGCATATACATTTTAACGTTCCTTAAAATATTTGCTCTGCTCTATATTGTATCTTAACAGTATCTGGACATGCCACCTTCACCGATGATGGTAACTGGAGAAATTATAATGGACCAGTCTCTTGCTGGAAATATAGTTTTTAAGGACGTGAAATTTAGCTACCCTACCAGACTAGAACACGCTATCTTAAAGAATTTTAATTTGAACATTCCTGCTGGAAAAACGGTAGCTATCGTTGGTTCTAGCGGTAATGGCAAATCAACGGTTGCCGCATTATTGGAAAGGTAACTTTTACGACGCGATGAACTTGGAAAGACCTTATTTATTAAATACAAAATTACATTCTATTTAGACTTTACGACGTTGACGAGGGATCAATTACAATTGACGGTAAAGATCTAAGGACGCTTAATGCTGGTTACCTACGAGGTAATGTTTTAGGGTACATCGATCAGGAACCAATTTTATTTGCTACAAGTGTTATGGAAAATATAAGATACGGGAAACAAGATGCTACAGACGAAGATGTATTTATTGATCGTTTTCAAAATTACATATGTTGCGCGTTCCATAACATTTTATCGAATGTCTTGTTCGTTTTATTTCAAGGTCATTGAAGCTGCAAAGGACGCAAATGCTCACGAGTTCATCATGAAGTTCCCGGATAAATACGAAACCCAAGTGGGTGAAAGAGGAGCGCAACTTTCTGGTGGACAAAAACAACGAATTGCAATTGCCAGAGCTTTACTCAAACGACCATCTATATTAATATTGGATGAAGCTACAAGGTAAGAATAATATACAATACTGTTACTATATTGCACGTTTCGGTATTGGAATCTTTCATAATTTTATGTCTCCTATAAATCTGTAGCGCATTAGATTATAAAAGCGAGAGAATTGTTCAAAAAGCATTAGAAGATGCTACAAAGGGTAGGACAGTTTTAGTAATCGCTCACAGGTTAAGTACAGTGAAAGCTGCTGACATCATCGTTGTATTACAAAAAGGAGTTATCGTGGAGGTATATAACAAACAACAAAAATCGTCTAATCATTTTCAGCAAAATATTTATTATCATAATTTATACTTACAGATGGGTACCCATACACAGTTATTAAAAAAGGGGGGTATATATCATAATTTAGTAAACGAGCAAGATAAAGAGAGTACATAACTATAGCGAAATATCGAAGTATACATGTAGTACAATGACTGGGATCGGTATTTACGATACAAAATATTCACATTGTATGATACTATAGTATATGTGTTTAGAAAAGAACTTTGAAGACGAATATTGAATTTTCTTGGCTGAATATAAACTAAATTAACTAACTATATATACATGAATAAATAGATATTTATATTTTTAAATAATTACAACTCATTTATTTGCATCCTTACGTCTACATCTGATTGAATTTTATGATGTCTATGTACGAGGTTTAGGAATTTTGTTCAGAATATTTCTTAAACGATGCTCGAATCTGCTCGTGATATTTAATAGTCTCGTCGCTAAAGGTAATGCGATATGTGATGATATTGTAGGGTTTAACTGGTGGGATGCTGTTACATCTTGCTTCTCTGCGGAGGTTTCATTCTTCAACAATGCTTTGTTCTTCTCCAGTCGTGCAAGTAAAGACTGTAACAAGTCTTCGCACGATTGTTTATTTACTGATGAATTTGATGAATCTAATGAACTATTTCCGTTAGCCTCTAAAGCTGATTCCAAAGCTGATACAGCATTTAAAGTCGACGTGAAATTCTGTATGATTTGCTCCATGTCGTTGGAAGCATCGTTTAGCGCGCCAGGTTCGTAAGTCGTATTTTCTGCAGATCCTGTACTGACATAATTCGCTGCGTCGGTGCTAGTTGAAAACGCAGCGTCATTAAAAGCGCCTACGATATCAGGCACCGATTCACCCAACAACGCAGAATTTGTAAAACTTTCTACGGGTGTAGTACTGGCATCTTCTGTAGAAGCGAACAATTCGTTTTGATAACGTGAATTGCCAACCAACACGTCAGAATTGGAAGTTGTACTTTCATTATCAGATCCGGAAGATGTAGATAATTCGATTGCTGAAACTGTGGAAGTAAACCCAGCCCAACTAAATTCGGTAGTTGGATGTTCATCGCGTTCTCCTTTGTTTAAACCTGGCGTTCCTTGCCGAGTTGAGGAATCTACCGACGGTTCATTTGTATTAATTTCTGTAGACGTGCTTATTCCCCCTCGAGCTGTAAAGTCGACAACGATTTGTGGGTTTGCAGCTCCTACTACAGGATTCGAAGATGTAGAATAACTTGTACTTCTTGAATACATATCTGGTATATCTGATGTAACTTCATCATTTTGATCATTTGAATACTCTACTGTAGCAGTCGTTTGTAATGGTTCTTCGCTTGTTAAGGAATCTTTGGTAGTTGTTCCAGCCGCCTCAAATTGTTCATTTAATATTTCTTTGTCCCAAGTAGAAGTTTGCAACGATGGATCAGTGGTTTCCGTTCGAAAAGATAAAGCAAGATTCTCCGAAGTTGTAGTGCTTGGAGTGGGATCAATGATACTCAAAGAACTTAACATGTTAAAAATATTTTCTGTCGAAGTCGAGACATTGAAGTCATTCAATTCATCAGATTCAAGAGGCATCTGTACTATATCGGAATCTGTCGTCGGTATAATTTCGCTCTCGTAATTACTTGTGGTCTCGTCTATTAATTCAAATTCTCTATGTAACAGAGCTATTCTTCCTTCTGCGTTAGGTTCACATATCGAAGGGACGTTTAAATATGTGTCATCGCACGTAGCAGAAATGCTGCACATTTCTGTTTCCGCATCGTAAACCATAGTCCTTGGACATTTAAAAACGGTCTGGGACATCCGGCGGTCCTTAATTTCGCAAGTGTAGAATAAAGTACAATCGTTCAGCACCGGAAATGATCCAGATTTCTTGCATACAGGCAATTTTATAGAATCAAATGTTCGTTGGCCAGAACTGATTCGTTCGGCGATCTCTTCCTGACGACTAACGTGGACGCATTTGTGCAAATGAAAGCTAAAATACTGATCTCCTCCGCACTGAGCCAGGATTGCTTCATTTTTCTTGCAAATGTAGTAATGTTTAGGGTTGCCACAATGGGGCTTTAATACATTTACACCGCACGACATTGTCTTATTCACATAAAGTAGCATACCACCGCCAAAGATCTCTAAGCAACGTTCTCGTTCTTCGTCAAAGTATTGAGTGCTATTGCAAAATGGTGGTTGAGAGTTCAAATCTTTCTTATATCTGTACTCGTTGCTTCGAACGTCTATGTTACCAGTGTCAGAATCCTGTAGGCAAATAAACTTTCATTTATAAAATATGAAGAACAATTTGTTTTATGACAATTAACTAACAGAAATGCGTTATTAGAAAAACGTAAAGGGAAATAGCACTTACGAATGGATTCTCTACCGGTTGATTAACGCTGCCCGATATAATTTGTAGAATTAACAGAAGTATAGCGTAATCTCTCATATTAGATGGTTATATTAACCGATTGGTAAGCACCGATCAGGTTTCGTCCTGTCTTGCGAGTCAGTGTACACGCTTTTTGGTCGTTCTCTAAGTTTTATGGCTCTCATACCGCGCGTTCGAGCACTTTTATATCGAAGACGTGCTCGATAATAATTGCGCGTGATAAATCCAAGCGGCGAGATTAACGTCACTTCGTGTCATTTTTCGACAACGAAAAAATGCGAGCAATCAGATCCACTAATTATTTCATGGAAAGTGTGTATTCTCGTGAGCGAGTAAAGTCTTTACGTTGCTGTTGCAATTAAGGCTTGTATGTAATCAGACGCGGCAGAACGCTTCGGCAAGCACGTTCTATGATTTAATAAAAAAAGATATGCATTCAAGGGCGATCGAGATTTCACGATAGCGGGTACTAATGAAAAGTACAAAGTAAAATAACGCGATGCAAACGCAACGTTCGTTATTAGATAGTTCTTGGGAAAATGGTGGAAGGAACAATGAGAAGCTTAGAAATAAAAACAAATATTTATTATACGACTATAGTGGCAATAGATATAATAAGTCAGTAACAAATCTGTATATACAATGTTTCGTTGAATTACATATCTACAAGGTGATTTGTTTTGTTTGCTCATTAAAATAGCATACACAGTAATTTGCTTCCAGGTATGTTGAAATAGGACTCGATTCTAGGATTGCGTATCGTTGCTCGCGATAAAAGCTGGGACTGTACAATTTTCGTTTCTTTCGGAGTAATCATCGTTTATCAACTGTTACGAACTCTTTTAGCATTCGTACTGCGTGACTCTGTACGTAAAGTTATTACTTGTTACGATATGAATCCCTGCACCAAAATATGGCATCACATAGTGCGAACCATCTGCAGGTCCTACGATTTGTGTTGCTATAAGTATAACATCGACAAACTGGCCAAGGAAGAGGAATCCCAAAGTACTCAGCTTAAGTAAACCCAGCGCTGGATACCCCAGGTAAAATCTATCTGCTCCAAACATGCCAAGAAATATAGAGAGTAACAACGATGTTGCAAAGGAATATCCATTTCTGTAAAAAGATAACGCTACGTTACATCGTGGTAATTAAACGCAAGGAAAATAACAACGCGATTTAAGAACTTGGATCGCACCCACAGATCGTCAATATTTAACAAAATATCGGTGTAATAGCATGTACTTACGTCCATTTACAAGGAATATCCTTCTTGAACGTGTTATTTTTTGTTTCTGTACAAATGAGGCCATCTGCAGCCAGACATAACACTGATAAAGACAGAAAAAGTATACGAGTTACGTTTTTATGCTTTGCGGTACGAGGTACATTAAAATCTCAACACGAAACTGAACGCGATAGCGATAGCGATACCATTGTGACAGAAAGGAAGAGATAAAGTAGAAGAGCGCTGCTTCTATGTATATACGAATTTTGTAGCAACGAATGAGCTGTATAGGTTATGTCACAGTATTTTTCTAATTTTTAAATGAACAGTAGATTTGAAGAAAAAGTTGTTTCACCCTTGGCCTTATTCTCCTTGGTGCAACCTTTCGGTTGTTGCGTCTCCGGGTCTATGAAATCATAATCGGGATGAGGACAGATGTACTGTCCCATTCGTAGGTTACTGCAGTCGATCTCATATGTGTTATCCGCACCATTGCCCAGCGGTACCAAGAGAACAAGCAACAGAAGTCCGCTAAGGAATCGCATCAGATGGAACATGCCGTTTCATTTTATAACAATTACTTCGATCACCAGACTATCGCTTGATTCAACGTCTCCAGTAGTTCCACGATATCCCGTGCATGTTTGTTATATTTTGAACGCACTTGACGCACTGCCATTAGAATTGCTATACGCTGGCGCCAACTACTCGAAACACGTACGAAACACGTACGAAACACGCTTCGTACTTTTATCGCCATCGAAATAAACTTGATTGTGGTACACTTTATCATCGATACGAGATGGAACTACAGACAGTACAGACACTGTATCTCTTAATCTTAGTCTGCTAAATCTTATGAATTCTCTAATATTTTATCGGCGGGTAATTTATTGTTTGACAGAAGAATTTTCCAACGCGACAGGACATCCTGGTTATTCGAAGGTCTGGGTTATGTGTTTATTAACTGATGTTAATGAGTACCGACGAATGGTTATACAAATGTACAATTGTGTAAATTGATTAAATATTTATTTTACTGTAGAATAAATGCACATGCTATTGCCACAGCTATCACAGTATTTGTGCTTGTACCGCGAATTAAACAATAGAAGACGGCTACGATAGTCTAGCACTAGCATTTATTTTGATTAAAATGGCTGCTTCGTCGTTGAAGAGCACTCGAAAAACGTACAGTTTCGAGGAGCGGGAAATATTGATAACGTTGATTAATAAATACGAGGACATCGAGGAAAAGAAATCCGATCCCGTATCAATGTGCAAACGAAAGTCAGCCTGGTCTCAACTTGCCGAAGACTACAACTCGATGGTAGGTCCTCAAGGTGTACGTTCGGCTGTGCAATTAAGACGCTGTTGGGAAAATATGAAAGCTTGCAAACGTAACCGGGAAGAGAAAAAGTTGCGGTAATTATGACTCACTATAATCACGTTTATTCTTTACGTAAATTTTCTCGCTAAGCGTTTACGAACATTCAGAAATAAAGAATGTTTGATGTGACGCAATAAATGTGAATTATTTTTGGTACGACACTCTCCGAGAGAAATTCTACAAGTTCCTCAAGTCATATTTTCTTTTACTGGAGCCGATTTCTAGAAAAATTGAAATACTTTTAGGAGTGTCCAATGAAAGACACAGGATAATCAAGGGTTGCTATAGATAAATTTATTATTTCTAGCTGGCGCATCGAAAAAAACTGCGCACGCGCATCTAAAAAAAACTGGGTAGGTCAGGGTAGGTCAGGGTAGGCCAGGGTAGCTCTAGACGACCCCTTGTTCACCTCTGGTAAGTCCCTGGTCCTGGAGCCCGACCGCTCCTACTCGACCGACTGACAAGCCCCGTTTCATAGTCGAGCGGACTGTCCGCGCGCGGATCAAATTACATTGCGGACCATCCGCTGAACTGTGAAAGCTCCCACAACAATGTAGGTTACGTAGATACATAGTTTGCTCCGCGCGCGGACGGTCCGCTCGACTGTGAAACGGGGCTAACTTGGGCTAACTGGCCAACTCAGGCTAACTGACGGAGCGTTCTCGTTCGCGCCGAACTTGGACGGCACGTGCGCAGCGATGCGCAACGCTCCCCACCCCCACCCCATCAAATATCGATCGATGTCGATCGCCGTGATGACAATTATTGATAAATTTATTATTTCTAGCTGGTTATAACAATTCCATTTTACAGCGATGTCGACAAGCATTCCCTTGGCTATCTGATCACCTAATTTTTTAGTAAAAGTGGCTAATATTTATAATAGTATTCGAGATATGGAATAACTTTTAAACCATGTACATACATTCGCACGCATTAATTTATTCAATAAAATTTACCGATCGATTTTTATCATTTCACAAATTCCTTCTGCGAACGGTTTCGCTTTATGTTTCTAAGAAGATAGTCTGATTGAAATAACGACATTAAATTTTCTCTTCCTTCGCTATGACAAATTCGAAAATCGTTCGAACGCTGTTGAATTTCTAAGAAAGAACGTAAATACAGAAGTGCCTGTACACGTTCCGAATCTTTCCAGAAACATTTCGAAAAGTTTCTGCCATCTATCTAAGGACCATTCATGCTCTAAATTCTGGGAGAGTAGGACTCCTTTGTCGGAGCTTCCAATACCAACCGGAACTGTAGGATTGCCCCCAAACGTCGTATTCGAGCCAAAAGAATCGGAACCGTTCACTTTGCAAAGCGTTTGTACTTTGAAGCCTCCGAAACAAACCTCGAGAGATGAGAATAAAGATTCAGGTAATTTCAGGTTTCTCGAATTTTCGTGCAACGTATACGAAGATTCATAATTTACTTATTGCTACATCGAATGTCGATGTCGATCGATCCACGTTCGATGCACGGCGAATGCACTGTATTTAAATATCGATCGTTTTCAGATTGTTTTGAAAAGTCGACGAAAGGATCGTATTCCCCAATCGCCAACAGGTTGGATAAAGAGAACACGCCGGAGAGAAGTCGTTTGATTTTCAAGTCGAACGGGACTCAAACGGCGATGTCCCCGCCGTTCTCTGCTCACGAACAACCCCGTAAAGTGAAACGATCGCTTCACAGAGAGGAAGAGCTGCATGTGTTGGCTCTTTCGGAAGCGCAAATGAAGGTAGACATCGCTGCCATGTTGAAAGAGGAGGCTAGAATTAAACTGGAGGAGGCTCATTATCGCAAAGAAGAGGCTAGGCTCAGGATGCTTCTTTTTACGTACAAGCTTGATCGAATGAAAGAAGATTAATGTAATGAACAGTTGTTTCCTCGAAACGGATAAATCTCGAACTAGAAATAAAGGAAAATTCCATCTCTTCTGTTGTATCTATTTATTTTCTCTAGCTACAATTGAAACGTAATAATCTTAATAAATACAAGTTCGTAACATTAACTACTTGATGATTTTCGTATAATAAGGATAAAGAGAGAATTTCTTAAACCAGTGTTGATTGAAAAAAATGTACCGTGTAGTAGCCGTGTATGGAATAGTTTTGCCGTAGGTAGCAACGAATGCTTCGTTCTAAACAATGATTGCGTTGTTTTAGAGTAGATTAACAAATACATGATCATAGTGCTTGTGCATGTATACGAATTACGAATGTTATGTATGACAACGATGAGTAGCGGTTATATTTTTATAGGATTATGTATTGTGATTTCAATGCATCGTTGATATGTCAACAGTAAAAGAGAATTGTCAATTTATTGACATGGCAGTCGTAGCTGATAGCGGTCATTGAATTTGACTAGCACTGTAATCATCATCTTTCGAGAAGGAAAAATAGAGTGGCAGAATAAAACGTAATGAGTTATTTAAAAATGCAATTGATGAAGCTTATCGATTACGTCAAGACCAAGTTGACATCTCGAGTGTTAACGCAGATGATTGCAAAAAAAGTAGTGTCGTTGAGATCAAACCACGCACACCGAAGACGTACAATTAACACTTTTATCGTTCGAATTTGATATCTAGCTTGTAAAAATAATTTTTGGTTCGGATAGAATTGCAACGGTGGAGTACCGCTTTTGATTAGAAAGTATTGATCGTTTCGAGTGTCTCTACATCAAATGGAAATTGTCGTTGAGTGCAGGCTTTGGGGATGAGCAACGAGCAACCTCGAACAGCGATGGATCGGTATAAATCGGTTCGCTGGGATCGAAGCCGGTTCTTCTGTTCGATGACAATCCGACAGCACCTTCCAAACCCGTGGATGATCTGCTTGCAACTCGTTGGCCGATCACGTTGCTCATCGATCTGGAGATCGACCTGCGCGTGGGCATATTTTTCATTTTGAAGTAAACTGTTCGATTTAACATTATCAACAACTCGCTCCATTCGTCGTGTAGCAATTTAAGATAGATTTATGTTTCGAATGAATGTTTCGAAATTGATCCACAAGATACGTACGTCGACTGAAACGGTTTCTGAAGTCCACTGCGCAAGAAAGAGAAATTATTCGCCCGACTGCTGTAGGCGTCATCCGAATGACTGCTACGGTTGCATGCTTTATCAACTCTGCGGTTCTTCGTAATCACCGCGTAAGCGTATTTTCTAAAACGGTTCATGTCGGTCGGTTTAATTTTGTAAACGCCAGGCGAATCTGCAACCTCACCAGGGAGACATACCTATAAATCAGCATAGATAAGCATACGACCGAAGCTAGAAGCACTACCAGCACAGCCACCGCTGTCACTAGTCCGTAATACTCGTTCGGAGTTATGCAAACGTTCTCCATGACCGTGGTCTGCCTTTCCACCATTGTCTCCTCGTCTATATCCATCCTCGAATCGAGCACCTGCGTCAGAAGTGAATTAACTCGTGCTTCTTCCGATAGGAAGTAATTCGGTGACAACCGAAGCGCGCATAAACATTCGGATTTAATTAACGCTAGACCTACCGAGCGCTGAAAGCCATTCAAATGTTTTAGCTTAGAAAAATGACGAGACTCCATTTATTTATACATATGTATAAGCAATTTCATCGTTTCAATAATTGTAAGATGGAAAATATAAAACCGGTCGATTTGACCGGCAGTGGTTGGTTTAGCGTTAATACGAATTATGGAATCACCTCGATCATTTCTCTGACGTGTTCCTCCTCCTCCTCTTCCTCCTCGCCAGCGTCACTGTCGTCGACAGCGGTGGAATTCGAAGCGGAGGACGTGTCGTTTACAGTGTGCTCGATTATCGTGCTTATTTCGTTTTCTTCGGCTATTGTGTCGTTCAGCGACACGTCCCTTCTCCTCCTACCGAAGGATGGCTCGCTTCTCCCGGTACCGCCTGAACAGTAGGCAGGCTGGCAACCGTCTCGACAGGTCCTCACGTTCGCCTCGAACACCAAGAAATTCGATTCGGGGATCTTGAACGCGTTGAAACGTGCCTCGAGGCTGTCCCCCTCGCGCAAACGGTCTAATCCGGGGAACACGTAATTATCCACTGGACAACTGTACAACAAATTCACAGCGAGTGTTAGTAAAGTTCCTAAAAGAAAAAGTACATTTTTATACAGTTTGTGTTTGTGTAGAATTCACTTGGAAATGTTTATCTATCTATCTATCTATCTATCTATCTATCTATCTTCTATCTAATATACATATATATGTACATAAAATAGAAAAGTATATGTGTATGTACACGTATGTATGTATGATCCCATCGATCTGATTCGGTGGGTCTGTCGCACGTGTTGTCTATCTGTCGGGGTTGAAGTTGTCGGAGCGCGGTGGTTGGAAATAATCGGCCGCTGATAATTCGGAGCTGATCCCTGCGCGTTTTTTGTCTGCTATAACAACCTTTCCAGGTATATGTATGTACCGCCACTGACCGCCAGTAGACGGGCGCAACCCGCCCGGAGGGCCTAGCTGCGGAGGGCGTGCGCCGCGAGCTGCTAGTCTTCCATAAAAATCCGCAGTCTAGTGATCGATAGACTCTCGATAGATCTCGCGTTAATAGATTGTAGATGGACACGTGCGAGCTAAGAACGAAAATGTGTATCCATTCAAGGAACTCTGTTCTGACTTTTCGCGAAGAGTTTGGCCTACTCTCTCGGTCAACGTTTATTCGAGCTACACCCTGCAGCGCGTATCACGAAACTCCATTATCCCCTAGTTGTTAGTAGATCTACATTCGTTTTTGTTTCGAACAATCGAAGACGAAAGAGTCAGAATTACGCGAAGATATAATTCTGTATTTTTTCCAAGGTATCTTAAAATTTTGATACGTGTCTTTACGGAAAACATCTGTGTCGTAGAATATTTACCCATATCTGTCGATCAATTGAACGCTTCTGCCCGAATAAGGATCTCTGGCGATCACGTTGGTGGCGAAGATGTCGGTGACATAATTGTATCTGCAAGAAAGATAAATAGTTCACTAGATAGTATCAAGTAAATCTTAGAATTCTGAAGAATTATAAAAGCAAAATATTGTACCCGTCTTGAGCTTCGAGTCTGAAGGTGAGCGGGTCGCCCACGGCAATGGTGGTCGTAGGCCTGCCTTGGTAAAGGATCATCAGCCTCACTCGGGAACTCAGGGTATTTTCTGCTGGAAGATACTCGATGGGAATCGGGGACCCTGCTCTAAACCATACAAATTGAACGACTGTTAGCGAAACTGAGATCAATCGCTGTTTCTCTCGCTAATCTCGCTGGTTCCACTAAGAATTACTTATTTAATAAATAGCGAATTGTAATTGTAAATTTAAGGTATGCGTTTTCAAGGTAAAAGAGTGCTTTTCATAAAAAGAAAATTGTTAGAAATATTAAGTAGGTTCTGCAGGGTTCATAAAAGAAAATTAGTAATTTTTTCGAATTTTTCTCTAATTATTTTCGGCATTGGAACTGCTAGATCGGCCGTCCGGAGGACCACCGCGCACGCACCGTGCGGTGGCTCGATTTCGATACTGACGCATAGACGATACTAAAACAATCGAGTAGGCTTGCACCGGGGTCGTAAGCAAACGAATGCAACATGGGCTGCATTCGGTGGTTAATTGCATACACGGCGAGTGCACCAGGTGCAAGGCACGATTTCTCAATCGATATGACCTGGCATACCCGGCGCCGATGTAGCCGGACGTGACGACAGCTTCGCCAGGGCCTCGAAACAGGCAGGTGAGGTTGAACCGTTTGTCTCTTCCGGTCTGCACGTAGTCGGAAAATTGTACCACCACAATGTTGGTCATTGTGTCCCCGTACTGTAACAATTCAGTCAGCATAACTCCAATTTTCAGGGATTTTTGCAAAAATTTGACGCGTCCGGTTGTTTCGCAATTTTTTTCACGTTTCCTCGGCAAATTGTCATTCATTGTCGATTCACTCGATTCACTAGATTGCCGCATGCGAAACTTTCTCGGTTCTTCGCTGACAAAAAGGGCCGAGCTAACAATGGCTGACGCTAGTTTGTTAGAACGACACTGTTCCAGTCGAACTGCGGACAATCCAGAAGCTAGAAGTTACAAAAATCGCATCTGGCTTTTAACCCTTTGCGGTTCAAAATAATGGATGCCTTTTACCCAGGACTTGGAACAACATCGTTTAGCTCAACTGTTTTAGTCTGTGATGCTACGAGCAAATTTTCTGCTTCGAACAGATTTATACAGAAATGTCCGTTTAGGAGAGCTGATTTTAATTAAACGGCACAGTCGTGAAGCAAAAAGATCCTTTAATCGGAACTCCTACATATGCGAGCGGTAATTTTACGGGCACCAACGTAATACATGCCGGAGGAGTATATTAAGGTAATTAGATTCCTTACTCTTTGAGTGCCGCATTCAGGATAACCCTGTGGACCGCTGATTCGTAACACGTTCACGGTGCCGCCGTTCCCACGGAAGAAGCACCGGTCATAATATCCGTAAGTGTAAATCCGACCGATGAATCCTTCCGGTGTTCTTAAAGTAAATTCCATCCCGTCTTCGCTACAGACTTGACTCACTAAAACGATCAGATATATAGAATTTACTATTATAACTTTGCCTGCCAATTGTAACTTTCAATAAAACCGCTCTTAAACTTCGCTCCGACAATTCGAACTTCGATAATATCTCCAACGCAACCGGTACTGGGTTCGTCCGAATAAATAGTCCCCGGACTACCGAACACGTAACAGAGCACTTTAGTCGTCGAAATCTCAAGAATATCTTCGAATCTCCAAGCATTTTCTCAGCAAATGTTCAGCATCCATAAACGGTTCGAAAAACTCGTCGATAGACTGCAGATATCTCTTTCTCAGTTCTGAACTGATTGAAATCAAGACCGATCAAAAGAATTTTTAGTTTGTCAATGTACGAGTTCCAGCTGCCTTGCCTCGAATCATCGAAAGAAGTTTGTTTGTACGAATTTCCGTTGAATTGGAAAAGTTCGGTAAACAGTGGCGGAAGCATTCTCGAAATATGGTCGAATTACTTTCGATGGCTCGGAAAAAAGAGAAATTTCGCGGTGAAAGGTTCGGCCGAGTAATCTGAAAATAATCGGATTGTCGGAAAAGTTTGAAACCAGTTCAAGTTCGTTGCCGAGACCGCGAAGGGTTGAAGCGTTCGGACGTGCAACAAGAACCAGTAGGCAAAAAGGAGTGTGCATGTGTCACGTGGAAAAACAGACGATTTATTTCTCCAAGCTAGTTCGACAATGTCTGTACAATAATATGGGGGCTGTATCAAATCATTTCCACGTGTCGAGTATTCCATCGCGGCGCGAACCTCTGCGCAAGACCCACGAGGCTGGCATCCTAGATCGGTCACGACGCTTACCGTCGAGACACTCCGTGTCGGCGCCCTGTCTGCCGTTGTTCCTCTCGTAGAAATCGTAGTCGGACCCGGTGTCGTAGTAGACCGGATTGCCCATGTCCATGTCCCTGGAGTCTCGGTCGCTCAGCTCGCAGTTGTCCCTTTCGGCGCCGTAGGGAGCCGCGTACGGCCGGTAGTTGAAGGATCTGCACACGAAGTCCCTTGCGTCTGCGCACTCCCTTTCGCACTGGGCCAACGACGAAGCCGTGGTGTACCGTCTGACGAATGGTTTACGGACCCTGATGTGGGGTCCGACTTGTCTGAAGTTATCCTGCTCGTCGCACCGAGAAACCAACGGCGGTCGTCCGATGATCGGCCCACCGGTGGTTCCGAACGGTCTGGAGTTGAAAACGCCACCCTCCCCGATGTATCCGCCTCCGATCACGCTACCGTCGTTGCTGTACCCGCCGAAACCGGGCCGAGTCGGTCCTCCCGCACCCCCGTAATGGGTCCGGTCGGGGTGAGGCTGAGGGTACGCGTCGTCGATCGGGTAGCTTCCTGGGTAACCGGATGGGTGCGAGGGCTGAGGAAACCTTGCGATAGAAAGAACAGACAAAAACGGTTGCTTATTGCGTCAACAATTATTCGAACTGTACCCTTTCGCCCCGCTTAATTACAAAACAATTAGTCGAAACGAGATTATTTTATACTTCGTAACCCTTCTTCGAGGCTGAACGGTAAGCTCGGCTGAATGACAATCTGTTGACAATGGGGGGACAAAGCCCCCCATTTCCCTCTTAGCTTACCGGCTCGGATAAATGTCCTTATCCGGATATCTCTCGCTAATGGGATATCGATCACCGTGAGGCCTGGCACCGCCTAAAGCCGTAGGGTATCGATCCAAAGGATCCTCCGGAACCGGATACCGATCGATTGTATTGGGATAGCGGTCTGTGTCGCTGGGATAACGACCAGGAGATATCGGGAATCGGTTCGCGACACCGGTCGGATACCGATTACTCGTGGGATATCTGTCTATCGTTGGATCAGGGATAGGGTATCGATCGATGGGCACAGGACGACGATCGCCGCCTCTGACTGGGAATCGATCGGAAATCGGGTACCTGTCCGAGGACGGATATCGATCGCTGATAGGATTAATTGGATAACGATCGTTAACGGGATAGCGATCGGTATGATAACGATCTCCTCCGGGATAACGGTCGCCGACGGGATAACGATCGTTGACGGGGTACCGGTCTACAGGCTCGGGGTACGGATCTGTCGGAGTCATTGGGTATTGACCATTCATAGGATATCTCTCCGGATATCTGTCGCTTGGATAACGATCCGGGTACTTGTCAGGATATCTGTCTGGATATTTGTCGGGATAGCGATCTGGATATTTTTCGGGATAACGATCGGGATACTTGTCTGGGTACCGATCTGGATATCTGTCGGGGTAACGATCGGGGTAGCGGTCTGGATATCGATCGGGATAACGATCAGGGTAACGATCCGGATGACGGTCTGGATAGCGGTCCGGCTTCACGCTGCTGCTGTACCCTTTGTCGTAGTCGTCTGGATACCCTAAACGAAGAAAATGTTTCTCTTAATGTTCCTCTTCTTTCATCGTTTCAGAATTGGTTACAAAGTTTACATTGGTTAAATCAATTCGAGTTTGCTTCTTTTTGAAAATTTCGTGGTGTACCGGAAAGCAGGAAAATAGAATCTGTATCGAAATCAGTCTAACCAGGTCTTCCTAGAGATGGCCGGCCAAAGTTCGTATCCTGGCCCACGGGATCTGGCCTGTAGGCAGGAGTGTCTCGATCCCCATCCAGGTATTGATCTAACCAGAGAATACGAATTCAATATTATACAATATTACTACAAATTATGCTAGATCCTCGGAGAGGACATCGTTTTAATCGTCTCTGTAATCAACGGATTGCGTAAAAAATTTTGAAAAAATCTGACGTATCGCGGTTGTCGAGCTCCGTTATTCAGAATTTTTTTCGATTTTTCGGCTGATGGTTCGCAATCGGTGTCCCCAGAGATAAGCGTGCAAAGTGCAAACAGAATTGAATACCGTTATTCAAGAGCTGAAACTCACGCATAAGGTTTTCATAGTAATCGTAATCGGCGTCGTAGATGATCCGGTGGCCATCGCGTTGATTGAATCGACTCAGACGACAGGTGTGGTAATGCTCCGAGTAAACCGCGCTCCGACATTGAAAGCTGGTCTGTCGAAGACACTCGTCCAGACATTCGCTCAAGCTGCGACCCGTTATTTCCGAGTGAAACTCCCCGCTTAGACGAGAGTTTCGGTATCTTTGGAAGGCAGTGTCGGGACGACGTCTATCGGAGAACAGATGCGACGTCGAGCTGCTGTCTGGATACTCGGAGCCACGTGCTATGGATGGATCTACGCTTCGTAAGTGATTCGTACCGATGCAGCTTCGCGAAGTACGAACTGATCTTTCGTCTTTTATTGTTAGCGAAGTACTAAAAAATCCTCGTTTCAGAAAATTCGCTTGTCTACAAACATATGTATACGTATTGGACTGGTTCTATCATTTTTTGCCATTTTTCAAGTAACTTACCATGTTATCGAATAAACCTATGGAGCTTTCGTTCCAACCCAATATTTAATTTGGACTTATATAATTTTTAATACGCACGTGCAGTATTGCATGGTGCTACACAGTTGTCAGTGCTTCAACGTGACCAACGAAATATGTGCATACATACACATGTATAACGATGCACTCAAAATCGAAACGTCATAGAATAAATAAGTATCAAAAATATACTCACGATTGTCCAGACAAACCAAATCGTAGAAATGATGGCTGGGGCTGCTGCTGATCCCGATATCGTCCTTTTGGGAGACGGAATCCTCCTCGGAGATGACGCATTGTCGCGTCTGTTCATCGAATTCGACGCTCCGACAGAAATATTTCTCGGCTCTCAGGCAAAGATCTTGACACTCGTCCAGCGTCAAGTTCGTGTAAATGTCGACTTCGAACGGCCCTCGAAGACGCTTGTTCTCCTCTTTCACGAAAACTGCTAACCCGTCGCAACGGCGTTCCGCTGGAGGATGAGAGAATCGATAGTATGTACTCGCTTCTTCGACCACCGGGATTCGATTAAGGGGTGTTATTGTTATAGACTTATAAATTCTTAAGTAATCGGTTTTTTCAGAATTTAAAAAATCATACACTTATTTCTAGCTTTCTAGGAATTAGTCACTTGCATATAACCCCTTGAACGCACCGTTCAGACACGTGTTCTCCAGGTAATCAGAGTTTGGATCGTCTTCTAGCAACTCCGGATGCGTTCTTCTCGTGAAACGACTGATGGCGCAGCTTCTTAGAGCTGTGTCGTACGTTGCGGATCGACAAATGAAACTGAACTCGTTGAGACATCTTGAACAGAAAGAGAAATCGTTCAGAGGTCGTTCAGTATTTATGTATTATACTTGTATATAAATGTTGTTAATGTCTTTTGGTTTGATTTTAAAGAATGCTCGACAGTCTTACCTGTCTTCGCAGTCGGTTCTATTCGCAGCGCTAACTTCCTTGATGTCTGTCAAGGGCAGCTTCAGTTTCTTCCTCGGATGTCTTTCGAATACGTAGCGCCTATTGGGGCACTCCCTTTCTATCCTGTCAGCTTCAAAGATAGAAAGTATCGTGGCAATTATTACCGATACAATCGTGAACTATCGTTCACGTATGATGAAGAGGTTGATAACAATTCTAAGATGAAAAAGTAATGGGCAAGTAATAATGTAAAGATTGAAGAGTGGTTGTATTGGTTAACCGAATAATCTTTAGAGTGTCTAATTTCCAGTTGACAGGTGGAGGCAACGGGACATCTTAAAATCACAAAGAAACTCACAGCCAAGACAAACTTCCGTGAAATGGACGCTGTTCGGCACCAACATCAGGTTACCAATCCCTTCCGGTTGCGCCTGTTCCCTAGTCAAATAGCAAGTGCTCTCTTCGTACTCGGCAGCGCCGCTGAAAGACGCGATTCTGCTTCCAGGCTGAAAGTCGAAGCTAGTGCAAGCTCGCACTAAGTTGTTCGTCGCTGTTCTATCGCGTAAACAGAGCTCCTGACATTTCTCCAGTACCCTAAACGGCGGGGCAGAGTCTCGCACCTAAGGAAGTCGTCGACGAGAGAATTACCATATCTCGAGAAAACAACATCGAATTCTCTTCACGACAGTTCGCACCCGAGAAGATCGTTTCCAAGAAACCTTGAACCTTGAAGCAAGCGGAAACGCTTGACTGGCACTCGATAAATGCTTAATTAAGACTACAATCGATTTCCAAGAACAACGAAACTGTCGTAAAAGAACATCTAAAAGATTTACGACTGCAGAGAAATTGCAACGCTATAAGAACCATGAGGTAAAACAGTCGAAGATTTTATTTCTATTCGTTGATAAGTTTAAACGCGTAGAAGTAGAAGGACGTTACGCGATCCTCGATGGTTTCTCGTAGTGTTGCAATTTCGCGTGTCAGTGCATTTACCACGTCATCGTCAAAGCCCTGAAGCTGCTGGTCCGGAAGTCTCTCATAGACGACCCGACCTAAACCGGTATTACACGTTGTTTGCCCTGAAAACAGTCCTCTCGTTATCGTGCGCTTCGGAATGCGTTTAGTGGACAGTACGCGTGCGTTCTTTTTTTTGTTGTTGTTCTTTTCTCGCGAATAGATTATTATTTCCCCCCCTCCACTTTCATTCCCCGCTTGTTCGCAGCCAGAAAAACCAGGTTATTTCCTTTGGGGACGAGCGTCATACCGCCACGATTTTATCGCCGCGACATTTTCGTGCTACAAGTGGCACGGGCAGCTGATACAATGGAATAAAACTGCGTCATTTCGCAAGCACACGAATGACATCACGGGTTTTGTGCGATCCATCATTAATTAGCCTGCTCGTGGCACGCGTGGGCGTAATCATTCGCGGATCCTAGGCGACAAAAAGGATTTTTCAGAGCATGGACCTCCGGTTCGAATAAAAGCCGTGGCCATTGAGCTAATCTCTCTTTCGAAGGATGCTTGATAACGTAAATCTGTCGTGCAATTTAACAACGTTTGCCGCGCGCCTTTATTCGGTAGTTCGTTATCGTCGTTCGTTTTATTAATGCCCGAGGATTAATTTCGTTCAATCGGAAGAAACGAACGTAGCTAGACGCGAAGGTACATTTTAAGATTTTAAAATAAAATTTATGAAGGTAAAATTTTAATAGAAAAATGAACTTACCGTTTACGGCTACCTTTAGGGTAGCGAGGACAGAGATAGTCTGTAGTATATCCGATATGTTTCCAAGTTTCTTCATTTTCTTTTATATAATTGCACTATCAAGTGGGCATTCCAACCAGAATCCCTGAAATCAAACATGTTGACCGTCACGCGAATTTTATGCGATCCACACGAGATTCGTCTATTTTATTCGTAGAGGCAACCGTTTATTAATAACAATTACTCTTGATAACGAAATTTTCGCCTTACACTACAATCTAGATGATTTCTAAAACCGAAACTATCTATGCGTATGGTACACATCGACCTTTACAGGTGATATATGGAGGAATTCGATTACTCCAATCGTAATTGGATCGCTCCACGAATCGCTTCATAATTGACCGCGGCGGCGAGTTGCGGGACCTCGTCGTTTCGGTAATCAATATTTCATCGGATAATTTTGTTTCAGCGACGACGTGTATTATCGATGATAACTGCAATGGTAATGGCCAACTAATAATGTAATGCTCGAAAGTTGGAAACACGGTTCGTTGGGTTTACGGGCGTGTGCTAGTCCTGGTCCATGCGTCGGTGTACGTTGTGTACGTGCAACATTCGCGTTAGAGAAAAGGTTCACGGGGGTGCGAGCGTGTGGAAGTGTTCAGGGTGAGTGCAGCTCAGGAATTCCATAAAACCTTGCACACTGTCTCTGTACACTTTGAATGCTCCTGATCCCATCTGGACTTCAAAGTTACTTTTTCATAAAGTAGACGCGCGAGACGCTCCGCGTCAACGAAGCTCCGCGGCAAAGAGCATCTTCAATATTGTTTCTGGACCAGGAATATTTAAAAACGAAAAAACACACAAAACCGAGGTCATCCTTTCGGGATAATTAAAAACGAGTATATGTACTACGAAGAAAAAGCATTTTTCAGAGGGAAACCACCAAAAAGTGTGGCATGCGATTATATTATATTTTCTTTGTTACTCTTTTCTTTGTTTACTCCAATCTAATCTAATTAGTGCTACTTCGAAATGCCTATAATTTATGTAATTTCATGCGATTGTACCGCAATTGGAGATTTATAATATTATTTAATGTCGAAATTGAATTGGATTATTTTCTAATTATGAAAGCATACAACCAATTAATTATTAAGGGATTAACCAGTAAATCCTAATTATTCGTTACCAAACTGCATATATTATTCATTAATAGATTAAATATATATTTTTTATAAATTAAGTTAGATTATATTGAACTTTTTGTGCTCCTCTATAAATAAATAAATCTCCTCTAGTCTAAAAATAATCAACCACATCAACTTTAAGTTTATCATTGAATACGTCGTAGAACTCTGCATAGTAATTGTAATTGGAACAAATTCTCGATTGTTGCACACGTGGTTTGCCATTAACGGGCATTGAATGTTACATTATCATATAGAAATGTCGCTTATTAATTACGCTACGGTTTATCGCCTCGGTAATTGCTCTTGTCTGTCCAGAATGAATGCTTATTCAATGATTAATATGTTACGGTCGACGAGTTGAAATTGTAGGTCTGCGCGTTTATGTATACTTAACATACAAGTATACATATACATATGTATGTACCATATGTGTAATATATTACGTTCGAATGATATAATAATTGCGCGTATGATATCGTGGTTTCCATTGAAAAATGTATTTGAATATTTCGCTAATCTCCGATTAGTAATCAGTCATTCGATTAGACCAGAGATTTTGCTGTTGCGAAAGTATAACATTTCTTACGATTCTGTTTAATGTATTCGGTCGAATCTAATTGCAAGCAGAAAAAACTACTTCGTCCGATGATAAAAACTAGTATATGCCATATGTTAATCATTTTTACGTAAGCTTATTCTGGTAACATCGATTTTATACCAAAAGTACAGTTGCGTTATGAAAGTTCAGTTCTTGTTTTCTAGACCTTTTTTTCTCCACCTCGTTATGTAGTACAAAACAAAGCCATTATCGTGCTCGGTTTTCATTTGAATTCCAGATGATACATGGATAACATTGTTGCGTGTCTCGAATCGCCTCAGAATTCTTTGATTGTTGCGCGATATTAACGCTAATACAACGCTCCCACGCAATGACAGATTATAATTACTCGCCTAAATGGTTTCTCGAGAACGATCCCGAATAAATTCGAAAGCCGCCGCGCGTGGAATTACTACGTGTAGAAACTTTTCGAACCGAAGTCATTCCGGAAATCAGACAATTTTATCTTGATTCGCTACGTATTATTTGCAGGAAGCGTTTAATTTGCAAGTGTTTGCGTCGATGTGTATTCTCCAACTGTGTATATAAGAATATGTTGCTTAACTATGCTCATTTGTTAGACGCGTTATGAAAAATCTATTATTGTCTTTATAGGATACGGATACAATACTAATATGTATATTTATATTTCTTTCTTTGTCTTTCTTATTCGTAATTATTTTGCTGGACAAATGGTGAAGAATTCTATGAATGAACGAAAAAAAATTTATTAAGACACTGCAGAATTTTATTCCTCAGAAAATTCACTGCATTTAATTATTAAGAACAGGATTTTTAATTGTCCAAATTGTTCTGCATAGAAAGGAATTTTAGTAATATGATTGTGTATCTTTTGGGTATTCTTCGAATTGGTATGAGATGTTACATAATGATGAAATGTTATGTGTTATCCAACATAGTAATTGCAGTATGAAATGAACGACTAAGATTTTGTTTCAAATATACGAATGATTATGGAACATGTAATAAACTATGGATGTTCAGGCTTTCAAGTTATACGTGATTAGACTAGACTGCCAATTTTCTGAGAAAAATGTGTAGAAAATCGAAAACCTAAAACGGTAAAAAGATGTCGAATAACCGGCAAACTGCTTGGTTGCTCGACGAATAGAAACACGATAGCTGTACTCACGCACGCGTAGGAAGTTTCGGGTCGACTTCCGGTTCCGGGGATCGATCCGGGCGAAGGGATTTCCTCGATCTCTAACCGAAGCCTCTGCTCGTGAACTCCGTGAATTTCTGTTGGTATCCGAACAGCTGCCGAAAAGTCTGGCCTAACATATATCGAGGGATCGTCTGTCCACCGCGAATGGCACCTGTAATCAAACTGGCGGTCAAAATCGGCGCGAACCGTGGAAATAATGGATAACACCTGAGCCGTGTAGGGAAGGGGACGAGATGGAAGAACCGTTTCGATGAATGATTCGTATAGACAAGCCGTAGGGGGCAGAACACAGTGGAGAGATGTACACAGTGGGATCCCCACGTCCGATTTCTGGCCTTGTGCTCGCCGGAAGTAGCTCCATTGTGTCCGGTTTCCGTGGGGCCATCCGGGAAAACGATCGACGTGCGTGCAAACGCCAGGACCACGGGTTCTCAAGCATTGATGTAACGCGTGCTCTAGCATAATCATTCGTTCACCCGTGCGTTCGTCTCTAAACACGATTGTTTCCCGTTCGGAGTCGTGGACCAAGTCACCGCGCTTGGTTTACAATTAGTTTCGACGATGACCAGCCAGGTTTTTTACAATGCGACACCAGCCGAAAATTATGCGGATGTTGTCGACGACCCCCCGGGGGCTCGTCCTTCGTCGTTTGAGAATCGATGCCGCAGTCCACCGCCATGTCGGGTTGATTGTGTCGATGGACGATCGCTCGTAGCGGAATCATGGATTAGAGATTCCTACCCGAGGTCAACTAGGATGAACAACGAGCAGGGATAGGTGCTCGCCGACTGATCTGACCACGACCAGAACACTGTTCCCAGCTATTTTTAGCGCGGTTTTTATTTTTATTGAAATTTTTCGAAACCACAAAGGGGACCGTCGACCCTGGGCACCATTAGCGATCGAGCGATTGCTGCTAGACCTTGGATTTTTATGATTAATTAGTCTTCTTGGCTGCTGTTCCTTGTGTCTTGTGTCTTGGCTCCCAGCTGTTTCTCATTCAATCCAGCATTATATAAACAATTACTGGAGATCGATGTAACGATTGTGAAATTTGCAACTAAAATTCTATTGTTTGCGAGATACGTTAAACATTCTTAATGGACGATTATTTTAATATCGAAATAATTTACATAGTCACTTTTACATTTCTGTATTCGCTACCGTATCTCTCTCTCTCTCTCTCTGATTTTTAAATATATTAATTTTTTCATATTAAAAGTAGTCTTTATATATATATATCTATTTATTTCGGCTTCACAGCCTAGAAATGGACTTGGTTTTATTAACGATAGGGCAGGAAATTTTCAGTAAATTGAAGTCTGGAATTCCATTTTAAAATATATTGTACTTTAAAAATATTCAACAGACATTCTCAACCATTAAGAGGTGCCGAGTAGACTTGACCTTGACGGAGTTACTGATCGTCATGTTGCAGTTTCTGCGAACGGTCAGTAGACGAAGCTGATTACTAAGATTTTCGATCGATAGGTGGTGTAAAGAAAGTAATCTCTGTATTTATGATTGGGATGCCGAAGCAACCCGAGTGTTTCCGAATCAAGCCGAAGCGGTTCTTGTTCGAGTAATAAAATTGTACGCGTGTGCTGCGTCCCGTGTCAGGAAAACTTCTTCAGAATGTTGCCCTTGACAGCATATTATTACATGTGAAAATGGTCATCAGAGTTCGGTCCTCTTTTGTCAACATGTTTCTCGTTCGTCTTTTTCGTCCAGGTACAGTCTTATAATATTTACTTGAGCAATGCACCGTAAAATTTGCGAATACGTTTCTATACGTTAAAAGATGTTTACATTTTGGGTATTGAGTATTTCGATTAATAACTTGCTTGTTCATTAGATACAGTAATAGATCATTATAATTATATGTTGAATGCAGAAATTCGTGAAATGCATTGTATTTGTAAAGAAAATAAACCCTGTACGTATGACAGGGATGCGAAGTAACCCGAAAGTTTCCGAATCGAGCCGAAGTGGTTCGTGCTCGGTCGGTACTTGCACGGTCGTCGCTATTCAAATTTTCCCGCTCTAGCGCCGCCATTATGATCAAATGTATCGTCACAGGTCGAAGTCGATCTACCCACGTTCATATTACTTTCTCTATGGTAAGAACTGTCAAGTGCTCGATAGTTTGGTACAGTCAGCTGATGGCAAAATGCAATTACACGCTTTCTGTAATATTTAATGAAAACGCTTGTCATTTTTGTGCGCAACTGTGGAATCCCGTGAGAGGATATCGATTCGCAGCTGGTCTCTCTTCTATTTGAATTTCTTGAGAAGATTTTCGCGAGGTAATACAGTACTATATTAATACAAAAAATTCTATGAACAGGCGTATTGATTTACGATAAATTCATGGTTGAGCTAAAGTTAACGACGATTTATTTAATCGTGAATCTTTTTTGAGTAACAGTACGATGATTAATCGAAATTAAAATTGAATGTACTTTAATCACTCGTTTCTGACAATTGTCTATTGTAGAGGTTAAGATAATACTCCGTTTAAACGATTTTAATATATTTCATCAAAAGGATGCATTACGTTTAAAACATTTAGTACCATTTTGTACCATTATTTTTATGTAACATGTGTGTTACTTTTTTACAGGTAGAGGAGCAAGAATTTTTATACTCTGTTAAGCGAATTGGAACTGACAGCATCAAGATGCCTTTGAATACAGGTGAATAAAATGCACTTTCACCTTGGTACATAGTTAAATATGTTAATTATATAATTAAAGCGGTACCTTCCGTTAGAAATTAAATTGCTACAAATTCGTTTATTGTCGATGAATCCGCATTTTGGATACTTGATCTTTTTTCTGTTTAAACTTTCAGATATATCTACGGCGCTTCACTTATTAGAGCATGTGCAAGACAGAGTGGAAAATTGCGACGATCCTAAGCTACAGATGCATACTACTCAGGACATAAAGTCTTTGATTTCCCTCCTGGAGGATCCAGTATTTCGCAGTATAGTGACCATACAAGACTCTCTCATCGAATTGAACACTCAGTTGGCTCAGCATCCGTCTATCCTACCAGGAGACTTTGATGTCAATATCAGCGGACACCTGGAACTTTCTGTTCCTAGCACGCCGGTGCAACCGCTCGGGCCAAACATGTATCAGGACTTGTATCAAGACAGTAGCGAACTAGAGGATCAAAGAGTTCCTGTTGCTCCATTGGTACATAGCAGCAGCGAGGATACGAGCGCACAAGTGAGTTATTTTAATTAAAACTAGCAGTCGATCGAACATTAATTGTACAAGATGTAACGTTTGAAATTTTTGTTACAGGTTACAAGTCCAAGCTTGGTTTCAGAAGTTATGGGCATGCCTCCGATTACAACAACTACATATGTTAAAGAATTCAAGAAAGTTATCGAAGCTGCAGCCAGAGGTCGTCAGATATTCACAGTGCAGGTAATTGCATTGTTTATTTTTGAAAATATACAATGGAGAGGACAGTCTTGCGATTTAACGATACCGCTTCCAGTTATACAAACCCGAAGGAACCAGCCTGGGGTTCAGCGTCGTTGGGCTTCGCAGTAAGGACAAAGGGGAGCTCGGCATATTCTTGCAAGAGATACAACCGAATGGTATCGCCGGCTGGTAAGTCATTCTGGATTTTATAAAACGTATTTGTAGTAGAAATTATTAGCGAGCCCAAATGTTTCGGTAGAAAATTAATTATGAGCGTACACTGATTCACAATTATGTTAAACAAATCGAAATTGAGCACGAATGGCGTTTAAATATCAACTACATCTTTTCATATAATTTTAGCTCTTGTTCTCGCCTGTTTGTAATAATGCAATAATGAATGATCGTTTATCGATAATGTATGCCTCAAAGATATAACTAGTGTATAAATGCGACACTAATTGGTCATTTAAGGTCGTTAAGGGACAGTGAAACTACAAGTCCCCGATCTTTTAGATATGTCCAGAAAATTATTTACAAATCATCGACTCGGTTGATTCATATTACATTAAAAAATTCAATGTTTCAAGCATTAATCGCATTTCTATTTTGTCTCAAATTCGAAACAAATTTTGCGCGCGATCAAAATTTCCGAAAATCCCTACTAGCCTAATTATTATATTATTGAGGTATTCAAGGAACACTGTCCATGTTCCACGTGTCGAAACGCTAGATCTTCTCAGCCAGAACTGAATCCGAGAATCTTGATTTCTGCCCTCCAAGCCCATTTTCACGCTCGACTGTCTTTTCGACTCTGTTCACGGGTTGAGCAACCCTCGGGCGGCTTTAACCCCACGTTGTATCCGTGTACAGGGTGTCGAGAAAGTATTTCTACATGCAACAAAATTTTATATCGAATAAATTGTTCGACGCTCTTTTCAAATCTCCCAGAAACGCTTAAGCGGCTAAATTAATAATTCTGCATCTTCATGATACCCTTGTAAGTAATTAAACCAAGAAATCTGTACCACCAAAGTCCACTGATCCAGAGATATAGATTCACCCACTTAATCGGCAACCATTGTCTCTGCCTCAGCATTTAGCTCCCTTCGTCCCTAACGTAACATTACTCAACATTCCTGTACATCTCGATAGCAGCCCAAGTAGGGAGGGTAGCTCGTACAGTTGACTGTTCTAGCGAGTTTGCAGGATGACATAATAATCGCGTGTCATAATAATTCGAGCTTCTTCATAACTGGAGGTTCCAATGGTCGCCTGTTGGCAGTTCGCGGGCTCTCTCGCGTATTTGTTGGTACACCCTGTGCACAGTGCGTACTAAATCCAATTCAGAGGTGTTGATTCAGCCTCTTAATCAGCGACCATCACCTCTGCTTCGGTATATGTATAGCTCCCTTCGTCCCTAACGCGACATCACTCGACGTTGTTGTACAACTCGATAGCAGCCCATGTGGAAAGATTAAGATCTTTTTTAAAGATTTAAATCTTTAAATTAATCTTTAAAGATTACTCAGCGACCATCGTATTTGCCTGAGCCTGTTGGAGTAGATATATTCTTTCTCTCACCCCTCTAATCAGCGACCATTATTTCTGGTTCAGCCTGTAGGGTCCGTCGCGTCGTGCCGAACGCGACATTAGACATTACCCAACGTTCCTGTACATCTCGATAGCATCCCAAGTGAGGAGGGTTAGCTCGTACAGTTGATGACGGTATTCTAGTGATTTTTCATGGTGCGCGGTGGCATAATAATCGCGCGGTGTCGTGTCGCGTGTCGCGTGTCGCGTGTCGCGTGTCGCGTGTCCGTTTTCGATTGTAGCCGCCTCGTGAGCGAAAGGTCGAAGGACCTCTTCTCGATTGCCAAATCGAGCTCTGTCGCGCATTTGTTGGCACACCCTGTGCACAGTGCGTTGATCGGCCGGCCCGTGGCACGCATGCCCGGTTACCCGTGTCCGGAAGCCTCACCACCGTCGAGAAAACGATGCTTTCGAAAAAGAACCTCCCACTTTCCGGCGAGCAGTCTTCGACGGGTCCTCGGTGCGAAAGGAGGCGCTCCGCGCTCCCTCCTGTTCCGGCAACACGTTTCTCTTTGATTATGTTGCCCAGTTGGTCGTCGTCGTCGTCGTCGCCGTCGCCGTTGCCATTGCCGTTGTCGCGAGAACCAACCCCTGTCGCGCTCGTACACGTTGACGGTGCACCAGTTCGCTTGTCGCGACCGATTCTTTCACCCTTCGTACCCGGTTCTCGCTACCACCGGAACAGTTCGATGCTCTTTTAGTTAAACGGCCTCCCAGGACGAGAAACGGCCGTCGACACGAGACATGTAGCTCTGCTATCCGTGTCCTCCGCTTTTTTTCTTTCTATATTTGTTGCACACATTGTTACGTTGCTGCGCTCCAGCAGTTCCGCTAGCCCGATGTTTAGTGACCCGGCCGAGTGAACGTGAACCGGACATCTATGCTCGTGTGAAGATTGATCGCGGCAGGAAATCTTCAGGTGGTATGTCCATCCCTGTCCTTCTTTCTTTCTTTCTCTTTCGCTTTCGTTTCTCGTACGTATCGCACGATCGACCCTATCGTTCGATCATCTTTCTCGTTAGCTTGATCGTGTGCAAACAACCTCGCTACCTTTTTCGCTTGATGTTATTTGTTGTTCGAAAGTGAATCGACCCGACGGATTTCTAGCTCGTGTGCGGGAAATGTGATTAGACTGTTTTATTCGGTGCGTAACGCGATATGTTGTTCGATGGATTCAATTTTCCCTTTGTCGCGCTTTTCCGAAACTGCTCGCGAATTTTTGCGAGCTTTGAGCATCGAACTTGTAATTTTCGTACGGTCATTCTAGATCTTCTGTACAGGGGAGAATGGTATAACGCGCAGCGTAAAAAGTATTCGTAGACTATTTAAAAGCGAATCGCTGTTTTAAAATTCCACTTAACTATTGAGTTTATGATTCACCAGTTAATGTGTAAATAATTTTTTGTAGTGCTTGTGCTTTTTGTAGATCCAACAAAGTTATACCTTCTGATATCTCAAAAAAACTCAAGCTATTTGGTCCAATTTTTAAAAAAGTTTTTCGTTTTTAAAGGGTGCACGCATACTTTCTACACCCACTGTAATTTTATAGTTATAGTTTCATGTGTTTCTAATTCACATAGTCGCATTTAGTGCTCGATTCTAGTGTTAATTTAAAATTGACATAGATTGTGATCTCTAACGAGGTGTTTATTTTTTAATGAAGCACACAAGCAAAAAGCAATTCCAAGGAATAATGTACGAGAATTTGTTTTAATCAAAAAATTGTTTGCGATTATACGACATTTCACATGCCATAACTCAGCGTCCGGATTGCGTCTTCTTTTGCAATTCATTCGATGCACATGAAATTGATGACTTTCAGTCATCATCAATAAAGTAATTTCGAAGTTTTCAGTTTGGCAGATGAGAAAATCTTGCGCATAATTACCGAGCCCATTAATACATATAATCCTAGTTTTGATCCATATGTGAATAACCGGATAGCCACTTTCAATTTGTTTTTTAAAACTTCATTAATATCCTTGTCGACAAATAGCAAAATAATCGTGGATTAAAATTGATTACAGAAATGAAATATTACTTGATTTGTTCGTAGGCTTGATTGGATTGCGATTTCGATTTTCAAAATTTATATTGAACTTGCGTTATGCCTTTTTTCGCTGCTGGTATCTTGGCGCGGTCTTTCGAACTGACTTCAAAGGGAACATTCTGATTGCTTTGAACAGACCACTCGAGTCTTCCAATAAATTCACGGTCTTCCTTTTCCTTCTTTCGTTCCGAGTGTTGCGCAAAGATTTAAAATGAACGCCATCGTCAAAGATTGTCGTTTCGGTGGGAGCCAAGGCTTGAGGGTATTTTCTTGATTCTCTAAATCTGATTCTACGATAATAGCGTTTTCATTGATCGCTTGAAATCACTTGAAATTTTTTGGAATCACCGCAGTGGAGAGACTCCTTGAAATGAGAGTAACGTTCGTAATAATTTTCAAATTGTAGACCTCGTCCGCAAACCGCCCTGAAATGCGATTCCGTAATTTCGTCGAAAAGCGTTTCAAGTGAAAATTATCATATGTACATATTCCAGTTCCAAAGGCCATGAGATCGTATTTTCAAGTAATCAATTTGTAAAAAAATGCAGTGATTTGTTCGAGTCAACACAGTTGGGAGATCCTTCGAAATCAAACCAAAGTAATTAATTGATTCGCGCGATTCGTAGCAATATGTGAATTGTAGACGTATCCCGCGAATCGTCCTGAAATGCGATTCGCTAATTGCGTCGAAAAGCGTAGAATGGATGGAATACGGGGGCGCAAACGTTCAAATTAGAAACTGTTCTCATTCACGAGCACGGCCGACTGAAAGTGTCAGATCGATCAGAATTTACGTAAATAGAATTCACCGGCACGCACGCTGAATGGGCTCGAACACGGCCGAAGTTTCCGAGTAACGAAACTTCTTTCACACTCGTTTCGATTTATACTCGGATCCGGTTGAAATATGATCGATGTTTCAAGTTTTCGACCTTGTTGCGTCCTGCAATTCGATTCGAGCCGGACATTCTTGTAGCTCGAGGATTTTCGAAACTGTCCGTTTCGTTTGATAAAAGGAATGTTAATCGTGTAATATTTGTTACCCGGCATTAGTCTGGGACACGTGTCGAAGAGTATGAGCGAATGTATATATGTGGGTCGTGTAATGCATAAAAATAGAGTACTCCGGTAGAGATGCAACTTCGTTACTTTAGATTGCACATTTCCGTATGTTTTTCTTCAGTCTGTTTACGTTCCAATTTGCTCTTGCGTCAAATACTCAAACTAACTGACATTTCCATTAAGATATGGAAAAAGAACAGAAATGCTCGTAGTCGAATAAAATACCAGGTAGTTTTTTAGAAAAGAAGTTTTTACGATGCATTTTCAGAAGGTGGGCGAAGAAATATGGCACACAATAACTTCGAATAACGGTACATAATACCAATTTCGGAATTTCGGAAAACTTTATCAAAAGTTCCATTAGATTATAAAATTGCGAATCCATTTACGTGCAAATTCGTTTATACGCAGTCATCATCCGATAGCGAATTTGATGCGTTCGTGCTATATGCAAATACAAAAAGACATAACGAAGCACAGGGATCGTGACGGATATTACAATAATATGATTTTTATATTACCTTCCAACTCGATTAATCTCGCGTTCGACGAATTCCTCGTTCGCCTAATTTTCTGTTTAAGTTGGGGATATGCATGTGAAAATCTCTTTATCAAAGGATTGCTTATCAACAGGATTAATCATGTTCCTGTAATTATTATTAGGGTTCATGGTCGCAATGTAATCTCGTTTTTAATATGTAAATTACTACAATGCCAATTCACCTAAGTACACAATTAGCTGGCAGATTGCAGATCTTTATGAAAATGTCCATAGGCAAAGGCCGCAGATTGTTTGATAATCGGATTAAGGAAAAAATTGATTTCTCCTGCGAATAGTTTTTTACAGTAAAAATAAATGTTTTCTCACCTTTAAAAGATTTGCAAATGCTGTATGAATATTTAGCAAGTGATTGTATAAAAATTTGCCAGACCGATGTCCGAATCGTTGTATAAAAATTTCCGAAATCTTCGGTTCCCAGATTTGAAGTTATAAATTTTCGTAAGACGTTCGGCTATGAAAAATGCGATAAATAATGTTTTTACGAACCTGTTCTCGCAGGAGGAGTCCCAGTTGGTATGAAATTCGAATTTCTAGATTTACCGCGTATTGGAAGGGATTGAACATGCTGTGAGCCGTACAGATAAGTGAAAAGAGGTGTAAAATCGGTGTTTTTATCGAGCTGCTTCCATTCCGCGGAAAAACTGGCATGTACACGCCTCGGAGGTGAAACTGGGTTAGATCGTCCATAGGAGTAGGTGTGATCGATCTTGGATTCGGATTCAACGTGAAATTATTCCGCTTTCTGGATTATTTATGCCCTCGGGCTCGCTCCTGGCGATTCAATCCTAGCAACGTGGCTCGATCGATGTCTAGACGCTGACTAGACAATTTGTTTTTGTTTCTTTGTCCATTTTAATCGTTCCTACGCCCAGGAGTATACCTTGTTAACGATATTCCCATCATTCTTCTCTCGGTTCGCTCCATGATCCTTCATAATCTGTAGCTGAGCTTTGTCATTATCGAATAAGTTTGGACAGCAAGTTTTTCAAAATTATTTCATTATTTGGGTAAAATAATAAAGTATTTGTATCTTTAATCATTTTAATTATTTAAAAGTAACACGGCCCCGTTGATTTTCGAGTGCAGTTTTTCGGAAGCCGGAATAAAAACATGCGCCGCGCCGCGCCCGGTTCGTCTGAAACATCCATTCAATTAAAAGCGGAATGAAAATTTCGCTGGTCTTTGTTAAAAAATTGTATTTGTCGCATTCCAAGCATTTATTCAAATGAATCGCGGTAATTGCATTCGTCTTCAAACGAAACAGTGGCAGTTCACCGCGGAAGCTTCAAAGCGACCACATATACAATATATTTTTATTCCGTGGAATATAATTCGCGGAAATTGATTTACAAGCGCGGGAGTTTCGCCGGTTCACGAATTTTCCCCTCTCGTTAGAAACAATCAATTACTTAAATTGAATCAATGGTTCCCGCGTTTCACACGGTCGCGAGCTTTACCGGTCTCGTTGTGGAAAATTCTCGTTATTTTGCTAAGAAAAAAATTCTTTCGCCATGCGGCAGACTCGATCGTCGAGTTCCACTTCGATTTTTGAAATTGAAATATCGAGTTATGCTCCGGTTCTGCCGCTAACTACGAGAGTTAATTGACCGTCCGTTCTCGGGTAGGAATTTTTTTCAAGCGTTTTTAATCGAACACTGGAATTTCAATCGATGAATTCAATCGGCAAAAACTCGCGTAAGAAATTTCCCGTTTGCCTTCACCAGACTTGCACGTATAGAGCAAATAAATGATTCGCAAAGTATTGTACGAGCCCTTTAATGCAAAAACGGCGTAAGAAATTAAGTAAAAGTTCTATTGACTAATAAATTATTTCGAATGATTATTCGAGACGATGCGATGGTTATGACGAAGTGGTTGGCTCGCGTGCCTGTTTTACAATTCGGTTGTTAAAGAGGGTAACAAGTGTTCCTCGCGGACGCGGACGCGGACGGTTCAATCTAGCCGGCAAAGTATACCGCTGCGAGTCTGCTATATGTATAGTTAAGCACATACAATAGAGATTGGTATCCGCGATAGCTCGGTCTTTCCGAAGTCAACGCGTTTCTACTTCATTTGTTCGAACCTCGAGGCGACAAATTTGCGAACGCTCTATAATGAGTGCCAATTCCACGTTTCGTCACGAAATACTTCATTTTATAAATTTTGTATACTCTACTGCTAAGGATTATTATTTAAGTTGAGAAACATGAAACTCAAAAACATGCAACAGTTGTTTGAAAAGTCTATGCTATTATTTAACATTATAATTGAACGTCGCAATATTTGATGAAAAAGGAGGGCGTTTGATAAAGAGACGCGCAGTGAACAAACTATAACTTTGTAGATTGATGGCGAAGTAAGTGGTGTTAGCAGGAAAGTTGGTAGCAAATAAATATCTCGACCAATTTGCGGTGGCAGACTCGGGCGATCTATTTAGCCAAGAACTACCCAAGAGAAAAATTCTTCGGGGTCAGAGGAGTCAAGCAAGTTCTCCAAAGTAAATTAGCCGAATGAACTGATTAAAAGGCCGACCGTGCAATTTATCCAACTTGTCCATCTTTTCCGGTGGTGTTTCGTCCTACTTGTTTCTTCCGTTGGAGCTATAGGCTAATTCCAGAGCTTAGGCATATTCCACGAATCGTTTTGCTGTCCTCGATATGCAACAAAATAAAAGTTTCGTCGACGCGACAGTGCACGTCAGCGTCGTTGCACTGGACAATTACGTTCGACGAGACTAGAACGATGAATGGAATCCTCTGCACAGTTGGTTCGTTCTTATTGTTAAAACAATTTCTTTTCGGTAAGCAGCTGAAAAATGAATTTTTTATGCTTGTCTGATCATTTCATCGTCCACGGGCACGGGGTATGCTTCTATCGCGAAAGTGGAGAGACCTCTCGGGGGACAGACGGACCACGTCTGTCTGCCGTGCGAATTATCCAAACGAATAATGCTGTGTTTCTGACATAGTCGACACACCGCGTTACATGTTACATACTGCATATGTACGTCGGAACTCGAGAATTGATTAACCCTTAACTCGTTGCGTACCCCTTCGCGGTGGTAGATCGATACAGTGTTTCATTCGTTCGGTAAACTGCCGCGCCGGGGCATTTATTAGGTTATCCCAAAAGTTCTTGTCACGGTTACTCGCTGGATTTTTCTGCGTCCGTTGACATCGTCAAAGACTGTTGCTCTTTTATCTATATCGGAAAAACAACGGTGCCTGACATTTTTATACAGGCTGTCCTGTTCATCTTTACCGTAAACTTTACCGTAGAAAATATTTGCTCTAGTTTTCACGATGCAAACGGAATCACTCTCAAACGAAACACGCGTACCATTCGAGACGAAATATTTTATCGCTGACACGTCTTTTGTGTGTCTGCGCGTTTCGAGATTCCAAGATCGTAGAAGGTTTTTTATTCAAACTTATCGTGCCCTGTTTTTTTCATTTTAATTACTCTAATCTTAATCTATTGTGTTTGAAAGGTTAAACGAACGGTGAACGCGATTCTGTCGCGTCGAATTGAAACGTTTCGACGAGTTGAAGACGAGCGGCTACGAGTATCTAGAATTCGTGGCACGTTTGTCGTTCGCCTTTATAAAGCACTTTTGTAGAATTCGATCGTAGTTCGACTGTCGACGAGTACTCGAATTTGAAGCGGCGGATTTCCACGATCCGGATTATCCCTGGAAATGTGATGGACGCGAAGTTTGCAGTGCTCTAGATCGGACTTACCGGACTGTTTTTTCCCCAGTACATCGCGAAATCGCTTCTTTTTCCGCTCGGCTCGTATGTATGCTATTTTTTGCCAGCGTGCCGTGCCGCACCGCGCCGCGCTGCGTCACTTGAATTATAATGAGAATCGACTTATCGCGCCGACCGAACGATTAATTAATTCATCATTTTTCACGTTCACTATCCGCGCAGAATTTCGCTTCACAGACCCGATCGAACGCTTTTATTTTAAGCGGTGCTGTGCTTACCTCGATTACAGGTTCAAATATTAGGTCACTTATTTACGGAATAAGAATAAATGTAAGTACCGCGGGTTTTTATACGAATTTTTACACGTGTAATAAAAGAATCTGGAGTTTAGTCCGTGCAGTAATGTACAAAAATACACGTACATACTCGATACTCGAAAGTCCACTTATTTATATGGGAAAACGCAGAAATTAGATACTGCGAAATTTTTGATCGGTGGTGCGAGTTTTTCTGGTGGAAATCGCAGCGCAGATTAACATCCGAAGCTCGTCTCGCGTCTCACCGGGAAAAACGCGAGGCTCTCCTTAGAGAGTGGCAATGGAACCACACGCACATACATACATCGAAGCAGAGCATTTGATCACTGCCGGACCCGTTCGCCACGAGACAAGATCCTCAATCGTGAAAGAGAAGTTTTTGCGGCTGCGAATCTCTGTCGATATTACTGGGAGCCAAGAGACATATCGGTGGCTCTTCTCAAAGGAGAACCATCGATCACAGATAAATTATTTCTCTGGGACGGCGGCGAACGTGCAAGACGCAAGAAAATCTTTCGATGAGCTGATAGAAGCTGCATTAACGCGATCAACCGTTTCTTATATTCGAACGTTCTGATCAAAGATATCCGGACAACCAAAAAACGCGCCTGGGTGCTCCTTTTTTTGAAGTGAAAACTTCTTTAGACGCACTATGTAGACGATTGCTGGCCAGTGAATGAGTCTGATCCGTCACGCTCCGATGTTAAACCGCCTTAACGTTCCAATTTATACTACCCTCATTTTCATCCGAAAAATTTCGTTTATGCTATTAATGATGCTGGCTGACCCACTTCCTGTGCTCCACTTCATTCTCGACGCGCTTCGTTCAACTGTAACGTAGGATTCGCACTGTTCGTTAACAGAGCTCGACGTTAACATTCGTCGTAATGCTATCTGACTATTTAATGAAACGTGGACGGACTAAGCACGTTGCTTCTTCGAACCTATTAAATGTTTGAAAATATAATCACATTCAAGGGTGACGAATACAGATCAAACAGGGTGAGCAGCAAATGGCGATCCACACAGATCTAGTTGATTGTAATACAATAGATTTGTGTGATAGATTGTTGATTGATATTTCTAAGGTTTTATACATACTTTTTAAAAATCCAGAAAAAAATCGATTTTTTTCACTATCTGGCGTCCGTGTAAGATTGCGCCCTTAACAAAGGCGAAGCGGCCGTGAAAAAGTCGAAGTCGCGGCGCAGCGGCATCCGGGACAAAAGAAGATTCCCACGGCGGAAAACAGCGTTTGTAAGCAATAATCAAGAGTGCCGATTTCACCGAGCGGAAAGTGCGAGGGATCGATTGGTTCTCTCTCCGTCTCGTGGGAGAGAGAGTATCGACCGCGTGTTCAAGGGGAACGTGTAACGGGCAACGGGTAACGGGTAACGGCATGAGCCGTCAACCGTCGAGTCACACGATATCGCCGACTTTGTGTCTCGTTAAAGTTGCATTAGCGAAGACAGGGACGGCGACTTACTTCTCGAAATACACACCCTGAAAAATGTCTTCCCGGGAAAAAAAAATCGCCGATCCGTGGGACATCATCTGCGGCAACCGTTCGCATAAATAACGCTTCTTTCACCCCTTTACAAAAATGTCGTGAAAAATGTCGCGAACACGTAGAACCGGTCTATTTTAAATTCCGGATGACAGTCTTTTGAGAGGTAGTTGCTGTAAGCAGTACGAAGGAAGTCGAAATAACCATTAATGACCACAGACAATCCACTTAAGCGGGATTCCATTACATGGGACGAATCGTCAACTTTGACTTTCTCGAAGACCAAGTTCCCATGAGAAGCAGTAACATTATATCCTTGTAGAACCTTCCCAAGTTACGCCGCTAATAATGGACGAACCTTGACGTTCAGAATTACGAAATATGTACATGCAGGAAGAACGAAGCACTTAAATGAAGTTTAGTGTTTCTCCGAGGGGGTTTGGTGGGTGAGAAACGAATCTAAAAAGTTCCTCGAAGCTTCTCTCCTTCCTTCATTTTGTACATTCATCGTTTTTATGGGCTCGCGAAGGGATTAGATGTATATAAGGGAATAGAGTACACGTGTCTCTTACTATGTATACGGAACATTTCATGGAACTAGATCAACGATTTTTATTTACCAATTGTTGCTCTCATATTATCAAATGTCTTTCGTGTATGTACCAAAGTATATTATGTATGTGCATATGTGTTTTAAATACGTCAAATATTGAGCGAACATGTTCAATATTATTCGCTGAAAAATTCCGGAAAGTCGTGCGTTTGTTTCTATCGTTAGACTAGAAGAGAGCCTCGTTAATTGTGCTCGTCAGACAACTTTTTTCTACATTTTACCACAACGCAACGTTAAATGAGTTGAACTTCTGGGTCGAGAGCCGAATATAAAATTGTATCAGGCCCGCGGCGCATTCGTCATGATGTAACCTGGCACTCGAAACTCAATTTTATCGTGCACCAAGCCCCACTTGACTTTTTCGGCCGTTCATTTCGTTAAGACATTCCACTCGTATTGCGGCTCCCAGCATTTCTCTGAACTTGCAATCGGCCTCATCGACTATGCATTCAACCGGTCGGCGATCTACAATTGATCCAAAAAATATCTCGATTCATTTGCACAAAAACTTACGTACGCGAAAGAGTGCATCATTATTTTCTTTTGCAATATTTTCGCCTCTTTGCAGGTTTTATTTCGTTCCTAGGGTGAACGTGCAGAATAAAACAATTTAACAAAATTATTTTTGGACATTCCACCCGTCCCCGATTTTATTCCAGTTAGAACTGAATAAAATCCGATTGATGCTAACGATCAGGCATCAGGCAAATCCTGACGGTCCGGCGAGTGGTGAAGAATATTTTTCACAAGCCAAACGTCACGCGAACTTTCCACATGGAGAAGCGAACGATGTCGTATCCCCGAACGACAAAGTTGCTCGTTGAGTTTCGACGTTTCCATTCGGACCGAGAATTTTTTTTACGCATAATGAACTTTCATTTAGCCGCGCGAGTAAAGCTAGAGAATAGCAGACGTTGCGCAAGCTCATCGTGCGGGAAAGAATCCGTTCATTTTCTCGGGCGGGAGCACGCATTTCTTTTAATGAAACGACACCGGAATATTCTTTGCTTAAATTTCACGAGCGATGCCTCGACGGTTGTGCTACAAGGGTATACATAATTGTATCTGCAATGAGTATGAGACCAGATGGAGGTTTGGTTATTTCTGCGGAAGAAAAAACGAAGCCCGTAAGAAGCGGGGCTTGAATAACTGGCGAACGTTTTTCACATTTTAACCCGGAACCGCTGTTTGTCAAACGCGCGCAACACAGGGGTTGTTTGAGGATAGCGTAAGCTAGCGACTTCGTCGAAACGTCCTTTGTGCAGAATTATTAATATTGTAACCAGAGTGCAAAATAAAAATCGTGCAAGTTGGTCGCGAGAAATATGTACAATACAATAGAAATGAAATAAGAATGAATTTTTTCTTTTAATTACTTTGATAACTCGAAAATAGTATGATATAATACAATAGTATTACTTTTGATTTATTCAACTTATTAAAAGAAGAAATACATGTAGTTCTTCTTATCTTACAATAAAATTATAATTCTAGATTAACGTGAACGTTAGCTACTGGCAGCACATAATTTTGATTTTAAATGATTCAAGTTTATAATATTATTAAAAGAGTTTTATGAAAATCGTTTTCCTTGATTTATGAAAGTATCCGTCGACAATGGCCGTCCGATTTTAATCCCTTTATTCATAAATTAAATTCGTATTAATATTCGCGTTTCATGTGTACGATGTTATGTTAATAAATTATACTTGTATTTCACTCCTCTGACACTTTGTCGATACCTTTCTTGTATAAATCTTTCACCTTCTTAATAAAATAAAAGAAAAGCGTTGAAAGGACTTTGTATCAACCCTCTGATCGAATCGGTGATTTATACTGACGATCAAAATTAGGGGATGTGTTTTTGCGAATGTTTTTGTTGAAGATCGAACGAAGAAGCGGGGATGGTTCCTTTTTGAAAGTTTTACGGATTCAAACGCGTCTCTGCGGCCTTTGAAAAATTCTCCTGGCAACTCGGATTACCACGAGTTTGTAGATTGAAGTCTTTCCTTTACGACGACCTCATCAAATTTAATGTACCGTTTTTGTTGCTGGTTTATTGCTCTTTGAACGAAAGACATGCCGACTGAAACTGAAACTTGTATACTGTGCGCGATCCAAATTCGTGTTATGCTTTGTTCTCAAGAATTTCACAGGTCGAATTTCACCGATTGCAATTTTTTCGCAATTTCTTTCTCACAGCATGTAGTAAACTAACTGTTCTAACTTGTTAAAAATATTGTACTTAAAAATATGGCTTTTTCCTGGGTCGAACCAATCTCGAAAACCGGGTGCACGGTTGCGTAAAGCATTCCCATCGATCTTGGTCGCATCACATAATCGCAACCAGTTGCCTGCCGCAGGACAGGAGTTGCGCAATCGGTTCGTTCCTTTCGATTTATCGAATCGCGCGGCCCGGCAGCGTTCGAACTGTTTTTGCCTCTCTGAAGCCTCTCATTGAAGAAGTCAGGATGAAATACCGGCCACTCTCGTTCGATCGCTTTCAACGACATACCCCCGTGATTGTGGATCAGAGCGCCGCTATATTGCCCGGCCGCGATAAGGCGTTATTACCGAAATTGCCGCAATATTGCGATGCACTTCTACCCATTTTTCGGTGTTGCCGCGCGTAACTCGAAGATACTACATACGCGTAACTTCTCGTCCACTCGCAAGAAAATGTTGTCAAAAGTCACACAGCATTTTCTTTAACAAGGCACGCCGATTTTAATGAAATTTCACTGCGATACAGCCTGTTGAAAAATATTTGACACGTAGCTCTTTTTATAATTATAAAATAAAAATACGAGACCGATGATTCGATCGGCGAAGGTAGGTTCAGTGTTCCATAAAGAAGAGCAAGGAGATAAATTGCAAACATTTTTCTAGGGGTATCGTTCGACCATCGTAACACCCGCTCCGAAAAATACAAAATTCAAGGGTGGCCCGCATCCTTCGGAATGTTTTCCTTGGATGAAATTTCATGTTCGATTCCTCGGTGCTCTATCCGTGATGTATGCGCGGCATACATTCTCGTGCAGAGAGAATGCAACATATTGCGCTAGCATACGTAACGCGAATATCAAATTCAGTCAATGCATAATTTGAATACAAATAGCTTTCGCCGAATTTCCGGTTGGATGGTGGCGGGGCCGGAGGATCGGTATCGATTTCGAGGTGAAAATATTTGGAGTCGAGGAAAAAGGGCTGTTCGAAAACGCTTTCGGTTGTTATTAATAGTCACGTAGGAACGCGGTTTCGCGGGAAACGATATTTCACATCCGCATCTGCCCGCTTCCCTGTAAATCGTTTTTCGTTAAGATCGATCCTGAATAATCGTTCGAGCGTGATGGACGCGCGCGGCTCTTGCGTGGCCTCGTAAACTCACTCCACCGCGTCACTCGTCAGGATATTTACTATTCTCGCGTTTCGCTGTTATAAGACTCGAGGAATGCGAAATTGCAGCCACGATGAGATATTTGAATCGTTTTGCCCGTGGCGATGAATTTATGGTCGGCGTGTTTTCGTTTTCGATCGATGCGCGCCACGACGCGATGCGACGCGGCGCGACGCGAACTGTGGCGGTCTGATTTCGGGGAAATTCTTAAGCTATGCCACCACCGACTCGGTGGCACCGAGGCAACACATTTCTTGTTGACGTTACGCGATCCTTCGCGTCGTTGATTGTTGCCAAATGAAATTTTCATTTCGTTCGAACTCCTGCGAATCAATCTCCGAGAGTCTATATTTGGAGAAACGCGAGCCGATGAGTACACATTGAGCTCGATTCCACAGCAGCTAACAAGCGATCAAATATTTTGCGGACGGCGCGGCGGCCCATTAACGGGAAGAAAAATGTTTTGTTTTTGTCGATCAGTCGGGGTTTGTGCTGCTCAGGAAATAGTCTATAGACGGGACGATGGTGTGTCTCGTTGATATCTTAGAAAACTAATGCTGATGGTCGATAAACACGGCCGCGTTTATTCGTGTAGAAGGCTTTCTTCCTGGCATCGTGACGCGTCGGTACGTGGGATAGACCGAACAAAGGCACGCAATCAGTCGTGTAACACACGACCCGGCGCGCTCCGCCCCGCCCCGTCCCGGCTCGAAACCCGCTAATTCGTTTCTCACGCGGAAGTTACTCCGTTCGAACCCGCTGTTGTCCGCACGAAATTGCCGGCAAATCTGCCGTAACTCGCGCCAGAACCGAAATATTTTGCTTCCGGCGAGGAAAGAAACGCTCGATGACGTCCGGAGCCAGATGCCTGGAATAAATACCGCACACTCGATAAATTTGATGATCCGCCGCTTCTCCGAAACGATCTCGCGAGGTAACGCCTCCGATCGATCATGTTCCCGTCGAGAATAAATTATTTAGTCTGCGTATTTCTTGCGGGGTTTTGAACGCAATTTGCAGTCGCGTTGGAAAAAGAAAAATAAAAATAAAAGGAAAATAAACGGACGGCTGAGGCCAATAATTCGCAACAGGTTCATTAAAATCTGTGCCCCGGGCCCCAAGGTGTACGGGCCGACATCAAGTTCCGCGCATTTCTTTCCAGCGCAGCGAGTAAGCGACCGCCACGCTCAACAAGAAAAACCGGCCAAGAAATAAATTCATTAAAGGCACTGCGTTAGCGGTTGATTTCCCGGGGGTATACTAATTGCAGAGGACTGCCTGTGGGAGGAATCGCGGAATAAGCTGTTAAAGGAACCTACGACTCTCAAGTATCGTCGACTCTCCTCAAGTTTGGTTAACAGTGTAATTCCGCAAGAAATCCCGCGAGAGGAATGAAGCAACTTCCGAGACCTAAGCGTTCCATCTCCGCTATTAATATATTATTCGACCCTAATTGTAGTCGCTAATAATTCACCACCGGAAAATAATCCGGAATCGAGTAGACAGACGTTTTGTCCCGGAGCTTCGTCAGTTTTCCAAATTGAATTTCCGAAACGAGAAACTCCGGAAGAACGCTCAATTTTCACAACTATATTACTTACATAACTTTATAAAAATAACGAGAACGCGTCTGGCCATATTTTTAACCATGTTTTTATAATTTGTTGAACAAATCCTCATGGATGCATCTTTACAATCTCAATAATTGTGAATTAAAAATATTAGTCATTTTGCCGCATACCCCAGTTCAGTGCACAAACATGACCATTTAACTCGTATTATTATTAATGATAATAATAATACGGATTTCGGTTACTATTGTTTCTGTTTATCTATTTGGTGCTTCTATAATGACGTTAAACATTAAACATTATATTGGTAAACTTTGATTATTATCCTAGGTTACCTCTCTTGTCAGAATGGCAACTAAAAGAGCAAGACGAGATAGTCAAAATCGAAATAATGAGTGGACGACCTCGATGTTCTGCAAGATTGCGGATGGCTGCCTCGAGCCCAAGGCCCATATATCAAAATGTAAATAACGAGGGAAACCGAGTATGTAAACACGGTCTCGAACAAATCAGCGAGCAAATCAAAATATTCGTTTTTCTCGCGAAGTTGCAAAGGGACAGGAAACACGCAGGAAACTGGTCGCGTTCACAATGGACACGCCACGTGGTATTTCGCTCGCATTGCCATGCGAGAAAGGAGTGCGAGAAAGGAGCGGGGAGAGGAGCACAGGAAAAAAACGAAGAAAGAGAGACAGAAGTAAAGAAGAGAAAACGAAGTAGACGAAGGAGGAAAAAAAGAAAGCAAAAATGAAGTCCAGGGAACAAAGACGTTTCTGTTCGGGAGATAAAAGAATTGTGTGATGGGGGCCTGGAACGAGAATAAACGAAAACTCCCGCGGGGCTGGGTTGGTTTCAGCGCATTAAAGAGTTATATGACCCGGGAGCGAGAAAAGCTGGTGCTGCATCTGCTGTCGCTCGGCGATACTGACAAATTTACAACGACATAAGCTACTGTTTGCAACGGCCGATTTTACGGGGACGAGAGGTTAAGGGGGTGGATCACCTCTTTTGTTAAAAGAACCTGTTCTCAATTTTTTTCTGCGGTAGAAACTTCGATATCTGAATTTTTTACTGTCTGGATACATTCCACGTAGTTTGGTCTGAAACGATCTGTATGCAACACGATTCATTGTACCAGTTAGTAAGGATTTAGTCTAGTACTAGATAGCTATCTCAAACAATTGAGATATTTGCAAAACTAGAATTTTTCACTAATTAATCATCTTCAAAAAAAATGTCTATTTTTAGATAGTCAAGGTGGTCATTGATGGGCACTGTTAAGGTGACGCGGGCACGAAGAAAACACGCCCCGCGTTGTCGGCTGTTCGAATCACGAACCCCGAAGTGTAGGTGAAATGTACGCGCACATACGGCTAACTATCTGGTATTATCCTCTCTTTATGCTTATCCCCGGCAATTTATTTGTTACCATCGCGCATATCCTTCGCTCCGAGGCTCCGGCAAAATGGAACGCTGGTTTACCACTTTTACGCCGTCGGCCTCTCCATTAACAATTTGTAGACCGATCGTTTGACGCGTTTATTGTGCGCGTGATTGCGCTGAACGAGATAAAATACGACCGAGAATGGAACCATTCATACCGGAACATTATACCAGGGTTATTCAATATTTAGAGGAACAAAGAGCCCGCGGTTCGAAACGGAAAGGCCACTCCAGAAACGAGCCAGGTTTCCTTTTATTTGGACATTCATCGGGGCTACCGGAATGCGCTCACCACTTTTTTCGAGTTAACGCCCCGATTGACGATCCATTTCGTTTCCTCCGAAGTAATAGAATGCAATGGGGGCATTGATCTTTTCATAAAAAGTGCCTATCATTTTCTTCCACAGGATTTTCCAAAAATGTCGTTCTTCCTTAAAAGGGTCTGAATCCTGAGATCATTCGAAATAACTTTTTCCTTTGCAAAAATGTTCTCCGTGGCTCCGTCAAGGAGTTACATATTAGCGAAAAACGCCGACCAATCAGAGCGCGGCTATTGCGGACGGATTTCGGCTCGGCCAATGCCAACGCCGGTTTGCGCCACTGCACGAAGAGTTCATACTATACACGTGTACTTTGATCAACTTTCCTCTTTTATTTTCTATTGATTTATTGAACTATAGTCTAGTTACGGTTAGGCTGTTATCGAGTAAAGTAATGTCTATAGACGCGGTATAGTATGTCAAGATGTCAATAACCTCTGGAACGAATTTATCGATAATACAGAAGAGTTATTTGTAACACAGAAAAAGAATTCCGCGATGGCCCTTATTTTTCAATAAAATTTCCGATAGTATAAAAAAATGCTCGAAATCCAGCTAACGGAGCCCCCGTTATTTCTGTGTGTTTTTCAGAACACAAGAGCCGCTCAGCTTCGTTAATAAGGAACACGCGAAACTCGTAGAACAGGGATAACCGCGCGTACGTGACAAGATCCGTTACGTTAACAAGCACAGCTCTGTGTCCGCAGAGCTCGCGGACCGATTCGAAACTTTCCGCGTCCACTTACGCAATTCAAATTGTCCATTACACCGCGGATAAAGACCCTAACATCCGCGGTCCATTCATAATTAACCGATTCGCCCGTGAAACGGAGAACTTTTTCCAGTTCGCCTGGAACCGTCAGAAACGAGATATTACAAGGTCTTTTGTCCTCCGGCCCGGCCCGGCCCGGCTCGCCGAACAGAAAAACCTGTTGATTAACTGAACCAATTATCGAAAGTTTCTCCATCATCGTGCTAAATTGCGTTCCGAAAAATTGAATTTTATGTTTCCATTATCCCCCGTCGATCGAGTTTCCCCTACCGCGTAACAGAGCGTTCTATTCGTTTTTTCTCTCTGTCCTCTGGCTATTTCTCTGCGTCTCCCCCCTCTCTCGTACCCTAAACTCTCTCCGAGGGTGGCTCCCTGCTTTCTCTCTTCGCTTTCTCTGCGCCCAGCGTTGTTCTTCTCCTCTTCGGGCCATGCGGAGTCACTGAAATAGAAATAGAAATAGAAATAGAAACAGAAACAGAAAACAGTTGGAACGAGGTTGTATGGTACAGGCAGAAAGAAAAGGAGGGACTGGCGGCCGGAAAAGAGGTGACGGGGAGGAAGCAGGCGAAGGAGAGAAGCGAGAGAGAGAGAGAGAGAGAGAGAGAGAGAGAGAGAAAGAGAGTGAGATTCGTTATTGATTCGAACTCGACACAGCTTGGGGTACAGTCGTAGCAGGCCGTAACGTCGATGCGCACACACGCGAATCAAACTGACACAAACGCGCGGGCGAAAACGTGCCCCCCGAACGAGTGACGGATGATCTCGCGGCTCGTATCGGCAAACAATCTTTTGAAAATCCCGTTATAGTACTCGAAGCAACAGTTCCACCTGGAAAGCGACCGGGTGGGTGAGCATTGGCGGCAGTTTCGGATCGGAGCCGCTGGATCTGCATTCTTATGAGATCGGTCCCCTGCATGCTAGTTGACTCGGTAATGCTATCGGTCGTCCACGAATAGATACAGTACGACCTCGATTATTCGAACCTGTGACGTCTGACATCTCTATTGACCTAACGAGCTTCAAATTTAAAATAAATTAAGAAGAATTTTTTTCTTCGTTCGCTATACCATGTAAACATTATAAAACTCCATTTTTATCTATTTCCGCTAACTGTCCACTTATTTTTGTCCGTGACTGTAGGATCGCCTGACTGTGCGACGCACAAAATATTTATTTCGCAGATCCGCGGTCTACTAATTAGAATGTACGACCTACACAGCAACCATTACACCCAACATCATTAAGAATCCGATGCCAGAGCGTCCGAGAAGCCGTCATTAAACGCTGAAAGGTTCGCAGCGTGGCTGGGACGATTCGGTGGCGGTGGCGAGTAATTATTCAGCGGAGTAATGACGCCACGACGCGCAGCGTGGCTAATTACTTTCGCCGATCGGTTGATCGTTGATCATTTCCGGGCGTCCCGCGTAATCAAATCAAGTATGGTGTTAAATAACGCTGACCTCGCGGCGTCTCCCGCCTAATCGTTACCGGGCGTAATTAATTCGCACACACGCGGTAGCGAGAGGGCAATTCCGGGAACGATTTTCGGGCTGGCCGTTCTCGGATGAAACATTCAGACAATGGAAGTTTCGCGAGGAAAGCAGTCGGTCCACGTTGTTCCACGGCGTCTGCATTTTTCATCTCCGTTCCCGAGCCGCTAAAAGAAGAATCGTGCTCGGAGGAACGCGGAAATCGCGGAGGAACGGCCCGGGGACTATCGAAAAAGTAATTTTCCTGTTGTTCGCGAGAGAACGGAGGCTGCGCCGCGCCGCAGCATGCATTATCGAGAAACAGTATTTTCTTGTTTCGAATTAATTATTCATTCGGAAACGGGGAGCATCCGCTTACGGTGAGAAACGAGGGCCACGGCGACCGATTAATAATTCGACCAGGCAAGAAACAACCCGCCCGTCGAGAAAAGCTTCGCGACAAGAAGATGGTGTCCCGCGTCCCGTAAAACGGATACGAGCTTGTTCAAGTATTCGATTAATTTTCTCGAGAGGTAGTCTTTTCTTGCCGGCTCGTTTGAAAGTAACTCAACTTCTGACACAGAGTCGCCGAGAGCACCGGAGAACTTTCCTTCCGTCCCGCTCTTCGACGAAAATTTTTGTCGTGCCCGGCTCTCTCCTCGTCTCCTCGTCTCCTCGACGCGCTTGAAAAATTAGCTTCGCAGAACTCCCTCGGATTTTCCATTTGGATAATGTGTCCCTGGAAAATACGGATAAATGAACAGCTTTTATAACTATTTTGCAGTGTGCTCTTTTAAATGCTTTAGCACCGTGAAGGCTTGACACTGGAACTACCGAGCACTTAATGTGGCTACTGTTACATTGCTTCATAATAATAATAATAATAATAATAATAATAATAATAATAATAATAAAATTGAATTCGTTCAGTAAAAGCAAGTCATTCCGAGTCCGGTAGTTCCAAATCAAATGTTTCTTTCTTAGATAATTGTTTACAGAAAAATTTTCGACTTTAAGGAAACGGTAAGCAACATCTTGATGTTGTGTTTTTATACTATTTCCTGCTAAAAGTTACAACCTGATGTAGTCATACAACGTTTTGTATTGTCATGTCTAGCGGGACCTTGCCAGCTGGCACCCGGACTGAATATAATGGGTATGTACAAAATAGGTTATTTTCTCAATTCATTATTCATTTTTTTCTAAAAAAGTTTTGCATGATACAGCAGGTGAAGAACCGAGGACACACATATGTAAAAACATTTAGAAAGTGTGTTGTAACTGAAACTACCGTAGATTTGTAGGTTGAAGCTTCCCCTTTATAACGAGACCTCAAACCTTGATGTACGATTCTTTTTACCGTTTCATCGGACAAAAACGAGGAACAAGTTTTTCCATGTGAAGCCTTTATTAGGTGTGCCTTATATTATTGCAATTCTCGCTTGAGGGACGTACAAGGATTAAATTATTCAGTTGCATCGTACAACGAAGCCGATAATTAGGGAAGATTGACTCGTTAGTGCTTGAACATTAACACGTAATTTTATCCTCTCGCGAAACTGACCCTAGCGGCGGGGATTTACCGAAAATTTGAACGTTTCGCGTTAAATCGTGAACTGTATAGCGAAGGGGATTTACTGCAGCTGGCGATGTGTCTCGTCAACGTCGTCGGGTAGACAATATCTCTTCCGCAACGTTCAAGCGCCGACATCAGCCTGCAGATATCTCGTTCGTCGACGCGAAGGCGTTAATACACACTTTCGTGTCACGACTCGCTATTAATTTCCCGTTCAGCCCGAACGAGTGGAATTACGTTAAGCATGCAACACTCAGAAAAGACTCGGTTATATATTTGTTTGTTTAAACAATTTTTTCGTGAGACAAATGGTTCATCAAAAATAATTAGTCACGATACGCGCGAAAAGTTCGTGAGAAGCATAATGATGCCAATATTCTTTCTATTCAGCGGACCACAGATTAGCCATGACGTGAGAACAAAATTTTGAAAAAATTGCAATTGGTCGGAATCACAAAGAAAATGATAAAAGTTGTTGTTTGCTAGATTTTTATGTGTCGTTTATTGCGGCGTCTTAGAGTATTGTCGCGGTGCGCATTGTCTGGCAAGGAGTTATCGGTGCAAGCTTCTCCCGGCGCGGCGTGGCGGGATCGAAACGTAGCCTCCTCGAGGCTGACATCTTAGCGACCCGGGACCTCGCAAGTTCCCCGCGAAACTTTCGAAGGACGCGCAGAATTCAGGAGTGCACGACCGGGATCCAACCCCATTTAAGTTCCGCGCTTCCGTTTCGTGCGATCGTGTTCACGGTTGAATGACACTGTGCTCCACAGTATACCCTAACCTAACCCTCGTGAAAAGTTGCGATTTTATCGTCCGTGAGATCGCGTTCAGGGGACACAAGAGAGTGAGAGAGCGGGAGAACCGCACAGCAACGAAGACTTAAGGCAGCGACGCGAAGGGAGGCTTCCGGCGGGGCATATTTAAAACGGGGCTTGAATGCGGATGAAAAGACCGCTGCTCGGGGATATGCGAATGAAAAAAATGTGTACGGAGCGTTTATTCCATGGTCACCGGGTAGCTTTTCCGCGTATAACGACGATAAATGAAAATTTATTTGCTCGGCTCTCGCCGGTCATTGTGACTTGCGCCGCGCTGCGCCGCGCTGGCTAAATACAAACCAATATTTTAGACTTGCTTTCGGATTTTATCGATTTTATCGTCAAGTTCTCTCGGACGCTTTTTTCATTGAAATTTTGTGTTATTAGTAATATTAAATGTCGATACGATTTGGTCACTATATTGAAACCGATCTTCCTAATGAGCCTAGAGCAAACAATCTTTGACACCGCGCGCCATGTCGAGATTAAATCAACGTCTGTCAATGGTCCCGGTGCGGTGGCACTGGTTCAGTTGTCGAGCGATCGATGGCAATCGCGTTCGAAAATCTATCGACAGTTTAGCGAACTATTAACTTCTGTCGTCCAGTTTCGGAAAATGTCGGTGACAAAGAGAATGTCAAACAGTGTCAGCAGATCCAAACGACGCGACGCGACGCGCCGGAGGAAATTTATGATGGAATGATATTCGCAGGAGGACACGTTGCTACGGGAAAGATCAAGTACGATCGGGTTCACCATTTGATATCGCCGTAAGCGGGACATTATGTAGTCGTATTAAATTATGAACGATGATGGATCGCTGTGATGGCGATATTGAACGGCGACGCTTTCAGGGTGCATAATTTCGGTTTTACGTCTTGACCGAGGAGACATTATATTTCCCGTGGACTATTCGCGATGGAAATTCCAGTTTGTCGGAACCGAGGAATTTTTCTGACGTCCCGACACGTATCACCTTCATGAAGATGAATTTCCCCTCCATCTGCGAACTCTCGCGAGCCAAAGTGACTGATTCGACCTGTTCAAACTTCAAATGCAGAGCACTTCGTTAATGCTCGATCTTTCGATCTTCGGGGGAATCGAGCTAATAATTGTTACCCTTAGGATCAACTTTAAACTTGTGTCTTTTGAGAATTAATTGTTTCTCTGAAAGTCGAACAAAATGTCCAGACTCGTTTTCAGCTCTGCTTTGCTTCTCAAAATCTGCTGGTTCTATTTAAAGTTAAGAGATCCAAATGCACGTTTGAACAATGTAACCAGTAATAACCAGTCCCTTTGTTTGGCCATAATTAATTAGCGATTTTATCCGAAACAGTTGCACCGCTAAGCTAGAGCCTAGAACGGCCTAAACGGCGGCGAGCATTAGTTATTTATGGCACAAAGTTCATTTAACCACTAAGTAGCATCTCACCCTTAACACCGATAGAGCAGTATGCCTATGTATAATTATGACTATGTTAACTATTCAGCCCCCAAAGCTAATTTAAACGCGAACACGGGCTATCGGTTTCCCATATTAATGAAGTTTACCGCTACATCGGCCTAGTTTTCAACAAATTTGATCAAAAGTCCACATGGGCTTCAAACCGACAGTGGAAAATAGTAATTGACTGGAAAACAAAATAATTCTCGTGTCTCCACCGTCATTAGAAAATGCAACAGGACCTGTCCAATTTGTAAAACGCGATTCAATTTCAGCGTCGCGTTTCACGGTCGACGGTGTTTCGTCGTCGAGACACGGGATTTCTCGTTTTCTTTCCATAGCAGTCAAGATAAGCGTCCCCACTCTAATATGCTGCTAAAACTCATGAAATATGTGTACGAAGAAAAGTAGGGTCACCGACAAAGATGCTTTTAAGAAGCCTTGTTACTTGCGAAACAGTTGAAAAGAAAGTTTTTTAAGTTACGACAGTGGCGCGACGTCCTGAATAATTAACGCGAACTTGTTAACATTTAACAGTAACTTACATTACATTCTCGGACGTTTTGTTTATGCTTGGACACGGTCAGAACGGTTCACTCTATAACCTGATCGAAAAAATTCAAGAACAACGTTTCGATACGATATTTGAATATGAAATAAGATTTGTTTAATGAATGATCTGATAGCTACAACATTAAGGAATAAAATCTGCTCAACCCTTTCGTACGAGTATCGTTAGCATCAACGGAGATGGAACTGGCATCGTTGTTACAAAAAAGTCAAAGCCACATTTGAATACCGTCGGTAACACTGTTTCTCAAAGTTCCCGGGATTTCTAGAACAGCAGCGCGTGCACGATGCTACACGGGAAAGTTGAAGGATTTGAAACCGCAACTTCTGCGCTGCATTTGCCAGACTTCTATAACTTTCTACGGGTTTTCCGAGCAACAACGAGGTTGTTAGCAGAGAGAAAAGAATTCTATTCTGTTCGCTAATTCGCTCGGAAAATCTGGCACACCGCGCGGACCTTACAGGAACGGGCCTGTATAATTTCCCTTCTGCAGGCGAACTATTATTTAAACATTAGATTTTTCAATTCCGTCCGAATCTCCAATGCAAAGCTAATAAATCCGCAGCGAGTCGGATGTTGTAGAGTGCCTCGGAAGCTCTCGTTCGCAAGTGGCACGAGAGGGGAAAAAATTGAGAAGCCAGTTACAAAATTCATGAAACATTCCTTCCGAAGTGAAACGTTCAATGTACGACAACGAATTGATTTGTTTATGCATAACCGTGCTCATCCGTATCCAGGTTAAAAACTGCGGGGAGAAACAGCGCCGTTGATTGCACCGCTAAATAACGTGTCTGCGCTTTATCATGGAAATAACCGTACTGGAAAGGGAACCGGAACTTAAAGTTTCGAGTCACGTGTGTGTGTATGTGTGTGTGCGGAATTTAACCCTCGAACTGGATCATATCGATCGAATTTATATATTTCCTTGCAACGCCACAGGAAGAATTAGAAAATGAGATGTTTAATAATAATGGCACCTCCAAAATTCGTTTTCGGTGAGACCATAAATCCATTCGAGTCGTTAACGAGGATTGTCCCTGAACTTTCGTGGCGAGGGTTAAACGCTGGAGTTGGTTTAGGGTAGTTCTTAAAATTCCGACTCATCCACCGGCTATCTTCATCGGCATACGTCTAGCGGCATTTCATCCGTTAGCGAGACTCGTTTCTCCCCGTTGAAAGCACTTCGCGAACCTCCGAGACCTATCTCGCAATATTCCTGGCATTCATAATTTACGAGTCGCCGTGAAAGAACCGAGGCAGACATCAGTTTCCCCGCACACGCGATATCTTCGCAATTATGCTCCTAGAGGATTCTGTCCCGTGATAGCAAACGCTCGGTTTCCACTGAAAGACGTCCGTGCGCTTTAATAGTTTTATGACGTAATGAAATATTTCGTCTCGGTGGCGACTTAACTAATTATCGGTGTCCATAAACGTACAGATTTTATTTAACCCTCGTAACTGGTAAAGTACTCGCTGCTAATTACTCGTTAGCAGCCACGTAATTGATGTTTGTCGGTTTCTATCATCCTTCGACTCTCTCCTTACTTTTCTCTGTTTATTTATCAAATTGTACATACAGTACCGTTTCAACGACCGAGGTCGTGAAACTAATAGAAAAAAAACTGTATAATTCGTGTTCGTCGTGGAATTGTGATTTCCGGCGTTCGGCGAAGTAGGAGAATTCGAAAAAATTGAGTTGGGGAAAAATCGATATTTTTTGGCCCCGAAAACGAGAACAGCCAGTCAAGTGCACGAACATATCTGCACCGGGAGCGTTGGCTGTAGTTCGTCTTTGGTCACCGAACGTATCACGGTAGGAGATTAGCATCGTTCCCGGCGCGCGGCGACCCGAATGGACCTAAATGGTCCGTCAATGGACGATCGCTGTGAGAGCAGTAGGTGAAAATGGGTCGTTGTGTCGCCGATGGATCATTGTGGGTCACGCGGCACGGGAACGCGTGAATTTCCGGCACGGAGCCTGCCTGCAGCAGCCGTGTATTTCTGAGGGTGCAATCTGGCACGGTGCATCAACAGGAATAATGTCAGGGTTTGTCGTGCCTTTGATCCAGGAAAATTCGGCGCATAGATTACCTCGGCTCGCGGCTCGGTATCGCTGCCATGGGAGCGGAAACCAGCGAAATTCCCTTTGCCGGAAATTAGGTAACGTAACCGCTATCGGACCACTAAATACCCCCTTTCGCCTGGCTGGAGCTTTCACCCTTTGCGGAACGCTTAAACCGTGCGACCGATAAATAGGCGCAGAACCGTTTTCGGGATCGAGTTACTCAAAAAATACGACAACACGAACAAATACGCGCACAGTGCGCTGGAAGACCCATTTTCTAGACAAAATGCTGGTTTTTTATCGGTGTCCATTGCTTTTGTTAAATAAAAAATTGCTGGGGATAATTTGTATATTTGATATATCATATATTTAAAAATAGCATTGAATGCATAAAAATCATGCGGAAAAATGGCATTGTTTGCGGAACATCGAAAGTGATCTATTAAAACCTGAGGACTCCGGCGTACCGTGAAATATGACTGTCAGAGAGCCTACCGTAATCTGTCAAAAGTTCAGAAAGCTGAAGCACAGAAACCAGCTCGAAAAGACGTGAATCCTATTTTTGAATCTGTTCCAACTATCCGTTTGTTCGCACAGGTGGCTCGTTATTAACGGACTATCGGTTTCACAGGACATCCTCGTCATATTTGAATGGCGAATGAATTCTTAACGAGGTCAAATTGGTACGGCCCGTTACATTTTTCGCGAACAAAATTCCAAGTTCCATTGAAGCAACAGGATCGTATCGAATGTAATTCATTATCCGACGCGACGGCGAGTATGGTATGGCTACCGATTCTGTTCACGTGTCCGCCGATACGTCATTTAAATCTTTTACCTACTCTGCTCGATTTTCCATAAAATATTTCCCATGAAATGAAAGAAATAGAAGAAACAAAATAGTTTATTTTAACGTGTTCAGCGAAAAAGATTTATTACAACAAATGCTCGATGCAAAGCCAGTCAGTGTCAATTAGAAAATGAAATGCCTTAATGCAGTATTCGATGCGTAATGTCAATTCGATTTAGCAAAATCAGGGTCAACCTGTATAAAAGCTCGAACGCTGAGCCCCATCTTCCTGGCTAAAAACGCCGGATCGATCGCTCGTCGAGTAGGTGATCAAATACTTTCGAACGGTAATGCACTTACCAAATCACTGGTTTCTCAAATCACACGGTTGGAAAATCGCCAATAGAGTATTAGCAAAACCCGTAGGACCAGCAAATTGGACAAAGCACATAAAGAGAGCATCGAACGCGTTCGAAATAATGCCAGAACAAGTGGCTTTTATGGAGAAAATTAGAATGATCCGATGAACAAAAATGGTACTGTGCGAGCTTAATTAAACAGTCTCTCTCTCTCTCTCTCTCTCTCTCAATTCGATAAAAATCATTTTGAAAGAAACGCAGTTAAATCGGCATTACTACTTTTTCGAGCATGTGTACTATTATTCGAGTGTATGGACAGAAATTTTTAGAAGATATCTAGTTAACAAATAAATTGATACAACGTATTATAAATAGGGTTAAACTTGACCTTCGGTAATTCATACTTATTTATGGATTGCAATTATTCAGAATATTCTAGCTGAAATGGATTTGGTAACCGTTTGCACTTGAATTGTTAATTCGAACACGGTATGTTCTGGATTCTAACGTCCGTGTTTCATCAATTTACAATCAATTTGCATCGAGGCTCGACGGAAATGGTATGTAAATGCGAGATGTTTAATCGTGACTATCCCCAATTATCGCGGTTAATAGATTCTAATGTCCGTGGGACTTGATCGGTTCGATTGGACTTCGTTCAACAGAGATCTGGTTCGAGACTGATGTAAACGAGTGGATCGAATTCTCCATTCGTCGTTGAACAATAACCCTTTGTCTCGGAGCCTCGATGTTTTTTTATCGGTATCGAGAAACTGTTAATCAAGTAATATGGGATCCCAGAAGATTTCGAAGATTATGAACACATTGTGGGTCCGTATGCAAAATCAAAATTTTCTGTGCCAGCCAAATAAAAAATTTTACAGCGTCCGGAAAAACATGTTTCGTAAAATAAAAATTTTTTGCAGTGTTCGGCCGAACTGTTTCATCAAATAAAAAATTTTACAACGTCCGGACCAACTATTTCGTCAAATAAAAAGTTTTACAGAGTCCGGACAAAATATTTCGTTAGGTAAAAGATTGTACAGTGTCAGTTGACCTATTTTGTAAAATAAAATAAAACGTTTTACAATGCAGAACATTGTCAATAAAGTTCACTACTAACATGTAAACGTCTATGATTCATTATTAGTTTTCTTTCTTGATTTCGAAGTCAGAAGTTGATTTTTGAAGTAAGAAGTCCGATTTTTTCGCATTAAATTTTCCACGGTTGTGTGTTTCAGTGATGGCCGATTGGTAGAAGGAGATCAGATATTGGCAATAGATGGCCAGCCGCTAGACTCGAATATCTCCCATGAGCAGGCAATCTCGATTCTTCAGAAGGCACGTGGTCTGGTTGAGTTGGTCGTAGCAAGAAGCGCCCAAGGTAATTTAAATTCTGTCTGTATACCACGTAAATTCATCATTCTTATCTTGCCGCCTACAGTCGCCCCAGGAAATGACTCTACATTACCATCCTAATTCACAACGTAAAATATGTTAGATAGAGGGACTCGATTTTAAACTTTGGATATTACTTGATCTTTGACCCACCTACAATATGAAATTCTGTTTTCCTGAATCTCATCGGAAATCAAGAGACGCGAAAAAAGGCGACAGAAGTTCCCAACAAAGCAAACATTGCACCGACGCGACGGGCGAAGGATCGACGAACATAAACTCCGGGACTCGCAGAACTTTCGAATAACTCCGCGGCCCAGGAGTATCACACGCGACGAGTGCAAAACTAGATTAGTTTTAATGCAGGTGCAAATAAATTGCAAATTTGCAGAAGTAGACTGGAGCATGGGAATCAACTCTATTAAATTAAACTTCGATCCCCGGCTAGTATAATTGGCATACCGCTGCTATTCGAAATAAGCTAGCCTGGAGAAGACAGAACGCGTTTCATTCTAGGAATCCAGTCTACCGGGATCAAAGGATTTCCCCAAAACAGTTCAATTCGACATAGCGCTCCTCCTCTAAATTTTATTTGATTGTTCGAGATCATTCCTTGTTAGATTCGAGCGTGTTCGCTATAAGAACGGTAGCCGTAGGTAGGGTAGCAAAGAGGTAGCTGTCCGCAGAGTAGCAGATTGTTAGAACACCGATCTTCGCGAAACGTCGCGCGACACGACGCGACGCACCAATCTTGAAGTTCTCTTCGAAGAGAAAATTGCTTGGCGCTGCTTGTCGATAGCGGGCGTCGCGGGGAAGCCTATTAACAGGCTTCCCCGTTGTAAGAGTGTTAATTAACCAGGAACAATCCTCTAAGTCCTGGTGCTTGTGGCTGGCGCGCCACCCTTGTCTCTGAGCACAGAGCCAGCTACTCAAACATTATCCAATAGAGATTCCCATTCAGCCATCCCATTGAAAAGACACCCGGGTAGGGCAGGATGATTACAGTCTCCTTTCTTATTCCGTCCGGCAGACATTGGGGGTTCTTTGCCGACGGATGAATTGTCCGGTGGTTCGAGTTCGACAGCGGCCGCGGGAGCAGGTGTGTCTATCATCGGCGGCGTTGTCGGCGCGGCGACCAGTCAGACCAGCTCCGACAAGGATCAATTGGTCTCCTCATCGTCTGTTGTTACACCAGCGCCGACCCCGAAGTCCAGCCAGCCAGCCAGCACCACCTCCGCGGCTACACCGACACCGACACCCACGCCGACACCCACACCAACCTCGACACCGGTACCCGGAGGCCTGGTTGTCGAAAGGAGCCCCTCCGCCGTCAGCGACGCCTCCAAGAGTGGCTCTGACATGGTGGTAAGTGCCACGATGCTACGACCTACTACAGCCTTTTTTATTTTATTTTTCGTCAGGGGAATCCATTACGGATACCCGGCCTCCTTGGGGTTATGTGGGACTCCCCGGGTATATTCGCGACAACCCTCGCGACAACCCTCGCGACAACCCACCCTAGATTATGGTGGCGGAGTTATAGTATTACATGTATTGCACGTATACATACCAATCCTGAACTGGTATCAGGACAAGTCGCGTCACATTTCCATCGGAAATATCTCCACGTTGTTTCAACGAAGAAAAAATTTCGTTCCACATTTTTTATTTACTTTCGTATATAGGATAACCACCGTTGTGCTACCTGCGTTTAATCCGAAGATAGCCACGCGCGCACGTGTGCTCGACAAACTTCAAATCTGATTTTCGCGAAAACGAGGTCGCGGCTGAAAAAAGTTTCATTGTGTGTTTTCGATTTATTTTTAACAAAATCGCTCACTTTTCTCCTGTAGCTAAATATTTGGTTATATGTATTCTGTATACCGAATCACGGAAAAATGAGGAAACTAGAACGGAGTTTGACGTAACGTACAAACCAAATAGGTATTTATTACTTATTTTCATCTTTCTATTCTTTCTACTGTTTCAAATGACACCCACTCACCTATGATCAAATTTTTATTTTTTATAATGATGCAAACCCTCAATATTAGTGAACCAAAAAGAAGGAAATAATTAATTAGAATTAGCATGCATCTGTCAGTTATCCACTGTTTGAATTGCCCACAGCCCACGTTGTCGCATTCGATCCTATAGTAAATAATAGGACCATCGAATTTCTTTTATCAACACGCAATAAGTTTCGTTTCCTGAAATATCGATATAATAGATTAATGTAAATTACGTCGCATTCAGATGCAGCAATTACGTTGAATTTCGTATACCCCGTTATTCGGTTACATCCGGGCACGTATTATTAGATTCTATGCAGCAATGCTACGATTATATAGGATGCAACGTTGTAATTTCGAACGCGTGTTCCATTTTTCGCATTCGGACAACGTAATCAGATTTTCATTTGAACGAAATGCGTTCTCGCTTCGCGAATATGAAACGATCTTTTATTCCTTTTCATTAGAAACATTTCTTCCTCGCAAACCTTTCTTCCTCGAATCGTATCTTTTTCACTTTAGTGTACGTATTTTTCCTTCCGGTATTCGACATTAATCGTCTACTTTTTTCTTTTAAATTGGGCGCGCCTTTTTTACTCTAGCCAAGAGGGAATGTTGGTTTATAATTGTGAACAGAATGCATAAAGAGAGAATCTGCAGTATTAATTTCTTTGATAAATTTTCACTGTTTTTAAGAGAGTCAAAACGAATCCAACGACATTCGCATAAATCAATCCGATCACCGAACAGAATTAGAATGGATACGTACTTGGTATACCGTGTCATGAATCAGGGAACCTGTGTTCTCTCGAGGCGACTGCGGCTTTCAGCGATCGAAACAGACATCCCTCTGATTCACGTCGGGAGATACCTGATAATCACTTAATAGCATTACGATTAGGTAGCTTTTGAGCATGTTTGCCATTGCATCTACATAATCGCGTCGTTCTCTCAGCTTGTGTACGGTCGAACAATAAATTGTTCCCATTGAAAATTGTTTGTCGCATTATCGGTGGTATATTAAATGATCCCGTCGCTTGGACCCAGAACTCGTAAATCAATTAACAGCACTCGAATCACTTATCTATTTTCATTAGCGGCATGTATTAATCAGGTGACGGATAGAGGGTACGCGAGTTGATCGGCGCGATGTACAATAGATAAATGTAATTAAATTATGATTTCAGCGCTGTTAATTGATTTATGTGTGCCTCGGACTAACAGAGAGAAAGAGAGAGAGAAAGATTGAGAAAGAGAGGGAAAGAGAGAGAAAGAGAGAGAAAGAGAGATGGTTATAATGTCATTGTTTCCGAGGTAAAAAAGCCATCAGGTGAAAGGGGTGAAAAAATAGAAGCACGGGGATGAAACTCTCGCCTAACCCTTTAAAATCACGTAAATATTTTTTTGAGAAATACAAAAAATGTAACAGATTATAGTCACAATAATCGTTCCCTCTTGAAAAAATACTTTCAATATTTTGGAATTCACCAAATCTTCTCGCTATCTTAAGTTGCATCTACTATTTAATGTTCGTCATAAATGCATAAAGTTCGCAGTCTCCTGCATCCACGTTCTGAAACATCGACGACACCGAATTACCGATGCATTCCGATACAAATTATCGTCGCGAAAGAAGTAATGCAATCAATGATTACAGCGAACGGAAGCAGCTGAATAACGTTCAGACAAATAACCAGAGTGGTGCGGTGGACCATCACGTGTGTCCGACAGCCATTTAATTTCAATTATCGAAGAACAAAGCCCGCGTAAGAACGTTTCACCTCACATTTTGCTTTCTCGTTCGCCCGAACAAACATCTTTTCGATTACACGATATTTCGATATCGGTAATAGCCACGCCGATATCCCCAATGCATCTCCAAGCCATCCATTTCCGGTTAAAGTAGAAATAAACAGGATTCCCAGATCGATAGACGACAAATAACGTATTGGCGACGATGCTTCTAGCTAGTAGAACCAGCATGCAATGTTCAGACGCGCCGTAAAAATCATATTTAATAACATGGTCACCATTTCATATCACTGCCACGTTTCATCAAGGGAACATGCAGGATATAGGAAAATCACATTTACAATTTTTTGTTCACTGTGGTCGCAGTGCTTTTTAAAATTATCATTTTTATCAAAAATTAATTTCATTTCTACACGAACGCGATGATTACCTGAATCGCAATGGAAAGATACCAGTAGGTATCGTTGAATTGTATAAATTTATTCAGGGCAAAATATTTATTTTTTCGTATTTGAATGTGATTGGGAAAAAATACCGCAGTAAAAGGTACACTTAGTCCACGTATATAGCCCTTTATAAAAGTCCAATTTCGAGACACTTTTAGCGGTCGTCCAAATTACTTTTCCTTGTTGGTCCGGTTTCCGGTCGGGTTGTATCGGCGATATCTTTAATACCCGCTAATGCACCTCTGAGTCATCATATTGCGGTTAAAATCGAAATGCAGGGTATTCGGTGTTTGGCCGATGGAAGGAGAGAGATGGGATGAAAGTCCCTCCCACTAATGATACCTTGATCGCCAGTGCTATCGACGACGGAGACACCGGTTTGGCAAACACCGTCTTGTAATGTTCCATCTATCTCGGGTTTCGTCGGTGAAAGGTTGCCTCTCGACATCGAAGAGGCATCGTTCGACACAGCTCCTTTGTACCTCCTTTGTGTCCCCTTCAAAATCAGGGGTGCTCTCTCTCCTCTGGGGAGAGAACCAAGGAAGATTTGCGGCGTGTCCCGTTTCAGCAGTGTCGCGCCGCACCGATAGAATCTCGATCGATCGTTGTTATAATTGCCCCCATTCGGATACACCTTGCCCGTGTTTTTCACTACCGATCTCCTTCCCACGGCGTTTCCCGTCCACGCTCCCCTCGATCCTCCCTTGAACCACTGTTCTAAAAACTACGAGACCGCGACGCAAATAGAGTTATTGGCGAGAAATTATCGACGCTCACCAGCGCGATCACTAAAATCCTCTCCATTGCTTCTATATACGCTACTCCGGGAAAATTAACGTGATATATTTGCAATTTCCGTTTTTTTTCGGTTGCGTTGATGCTGCCAGTCGTGTTGAGGCAGTCACGAAACTTTCCATACACCCTTTAACGCTGGGTTCACGGAGCACTAAAAGCATCTATTTTACACTGATTTACACAGATAAGAAAAATGTATCTATGCAACTATTTAGCCATTTTTCAAATAATAATAAATGCCCAAAAAACAAGATAACACCTTATAGCTGTTTAAAAGATTAATCTTCTCCTATTAGCATTGCAACTGACGCGACATCATACCCGGTGATCGTGTAATGATTTTACTCATGCTCTCTGTTTCTGACCGGAGGCTTGAGGATCATGAATAATGACAGTAGTACACTCTATAGGCCATATATTTCACTTGTCTGCTCAGAGAACATAGTATCTCACTTCACTTACTAAATCCATCTCCTCTGTGTCTTCGTCGGATCATGTGCAGGCCTCCTTCACTATTTCAACTGAAAAAGATATTCAACGTTAATACATCCGGTTCCAAAGAATTTGTATTACAAGCATTTTCATCTTTTCGTTCTACACTTTCTATATTATTAATGACGTTCTACTTGTCTAACTAAACGCCAGTCCCTCGAATATTATTATTAATTTACTTGTTGGTTATCGAACAACCTTGTTCTACTTTATGTTTATGTAGACCGTCTTTTCCACCTGTCTGGTTACAGACTATGTTATATAGACTATCTAACCGATTTACATGATATAGAATATGCTTATTCCACTTGTCCGATCATGGAATATCATCCAACTTTACTCGTTTCAACGAATACGGTTCTCTAGATAGCTATGCGAAACAAAAAATTGTCTACTTTAATCATCGGATACAGAAAACAGATCAAAATCTGTTCTAATAATTTAGCGATTAATGTAATTTTTCTTGTAATTGTTTTAACGAATTGCATATATAATCATAATAATTTTTACATTCTTCTGGGGTATTCATAATGTTGTACCTCGCTTATTCATTTTTGTTACAAATGCATGAAATCCGCAGTGTATTGTTCCCTATACCGGTTTGCCTGACCACAAGCTGCCCTTATCTCCTTGTCCTAATTCCTATTTCTAAAATTGTGCCGGGTTACGAGCAGACTCTTTCCACTTAGCCTGAAAATACATTGTCCTTCTCCGCTCGAGCTTCACCTACATTTTGTATTTTGTACTCGTATTTGCATGCTTTATTGTCTACATTTTCGAACAAACACCGTATCTTTTTAGATTTTGCCTGTTAAGGACAGGCTCTGTTTTGCTTGTCCGCACAAAGGTTGCCTTTTTCCACTTGTCTGGTTAGAAAATACTTATATTCCACTTTGTATACGTACTTACTATGGTCTCGACTTGCCCGAGAAAATAAAAAGTGTTACCGTGTACCAAACTGAATAAAGTTCAGCGATTGTCACCGTCTGTGAGAGGTATGGGCGCCGCCATGTTGGTATGTAACGAGCGGAGTGTTTGTTTATTCGTGTTGTAAAGGTGATAAGCTGAACGCAAGTGCACACAGTTGCATACGTAAGCAAGTAAAATTGAGCGCTCGGTTTGCGACTCTCTAGCACATTTACGGATAATTTGCTGAGATTTACACTTGAAGCACAATTACCGGGAACGGGAACTACCTTATTATCCCACCTATGCCCGCCTTCATCAGAAACAGCATTGTTAGCGCAGAATCACGTGACTGAGAAACTTCCAACTTTTCGTGCAGCCACGTTCGCCGTCGCGCCATGAATTTACTGTTCCGCGACGCGTTTTGCCAGCTCGGTAACGTTTTCTTCGGGCGAAACAAGCCGAAATAAATTCGTTAGAAAGTTACTCTTGCGTCACACAACTTGCGATCGAATTATACCTACCGAAGCGAGCTTAATCGCATCAAATTTTCCGTTGCTTATTTTACTGCGGCCCTGTTTAAACGAGTGTACGACGCTTGGCATGGAAATCGTACGTAGAGCTACGGAAAATCTTACTTTGAAAACTTCATTTAACCTCGAACCGCTCGCGCTCGAGTGCCGTGACGTTCTAGAAAAATCTTCAAATTACCAAGTTTTCGATCTCCTATGTTTCCACATTATCAGATTTTCGATTTTCAAACTTTCAATTAGATTCTGAAGTTCTCCAGTTTCTATGTTATCAGGTTGAAGTACTGCACATACGTCTCTATGAAAGTGTGTGTCGGTGAAAATAGTATGTCGATGACTAGAGATTATCGCTGAAAATATACAATGTATCGATGAAATAGCGTCGATATAAACATTGTCGAGGAAGTCGGTGTCGGTGATGCGATAGGGACCCAGAGAATGTAACGATTCAAGTTGAAAAATGGGTGGATGTGTGACCGAGCACGATTTTCGAGACCCACCGCAGGCTTTTGTTATCGCGTAAAATTCCGGCACGGGAACAGACTGGAATGACCTATCGAATATTCGGAATTATTTAACGTGCAAATAGGGTAATCCATTTTTGTCGGAGGTTCTCTATTTGCTCGAGGTCCTTAACCACGGAATCAGGACGTTTTAACGGCTCTCGGATCCGACGAACGGAGAAATCGATGGAAGGAATTTATCCTGGCGATCTCCGAATGGGAATAGGGGAGAAAGCAATAAGCCGGCCGGATCTTTCGCCTTCTTTTTTTTTCTTCTTCGCCGATAATGAGAACACGAATGGCACTGCATAAGAAATCGAGTTGCCGATAGAGAGGTCCGTCGTCGTCCCGCGTTTTCGTGTTTGTGCCGCGGGAATGATTATTCGATCCACGTCCGCCATTGTCATTTCGTTAACGATTCGGGTGACGGTCGATTATTAACGAGACCAACGTGACGCAGCACGAGTCGTCCATGATTTTAACGATGTATGCGAAATTGGCGCGGCGCGGCGTGTGTTCCATTCCGCTGTTACGGAATCGCGAATCCTGCGGTTTCGTCCTAAACAATTCATCGTGTTGATTTCAACCTTGTCCACGCGGCTGTTTCGATCGACTGCTGTCAAACTCACGACCCGGTATTAGGCGTATCTCCCTGGCCTTTCAGATTTTCGTTCAACCTCTGAATAGAATCAACTTCTTCCATTTAACCCCGTTTACTGACTTACAATTTTTCTCAAATTTTCCTCTGTTGTAATACTTTCGTACTTTCGAGAAAATTAAACCAGATGCTTTATCAATTATTTTCCGAAATTTTTGTACGTTTTGAACGCCTACACAAAGATGCCACCCTGGTATCAATTTCCTTTTTATCGCCAATGAAATCCGACGATTTATTTGTTTTTCCACTGAAACCGGAGTAGCGTCCGTTTCAGATATTTCGATCGGTTGTTTAAATAATCCGTCGGTCTGATAAAGGAACGACGCGACGTCACCAAGTGCGGTTCCAATTATCGAGAAAGAAATTCAAGATTGCCTCGAGCTAAGACTTTCAATAATTGGTTCGATCAGTAAAGTAGGTTAAAGCTAGTCTTCCGTCTCTGTATTCACTAATAATAGTTGTTGTTTAGTAGCGAGCAAATTTGGTGAAAATAAATATCTAATTTTGCAAAATACGGACATTGTAATCGCGAGCAGTGCTGTTAATTAGCGAACCCGTTGAATTAATTTCCTTCGCTGTGTGTTCTCGTTTGCTAAAGGCCGCTCGCGAGAAATATAATTTCACGAAAATTTCCCCGGCTCATTGTATATCGCGAATGTTAAGAACATAGAATATAAGCGGATCGAGAGTCAAGAACAAAGAGCTTCCTTCCACCTGACTGGTTCAGCAAACATTCTTGCCGTAACGTAACGAAGTAAACCACAGCGTGACATGATTCCTTCCACGCTTTGCTCTCGTCCTTTTTCCCCACTTTTCCATCTTCCGTACGTTTTAACGAGAACTATTGACCCATATCTCTCTCTTTCTCCCTGTCTCCCGCCCCCCTCTCTCTGACCGCAATCGTTCAAGTTCTTACCACTTCACGAGCCCCGACCGATAATTAAAAAACTTTCCACGGTCGATTACGATATTTACACGGTAGCGAGATATTTTATCGGGAATGGAGTGGAACGGCGGATTCTTTCGGCAAATATTTTCCATTGCGGCTCTTTAGGAAAGTCAAGTCCGTGCGGATAGCGCATGAGAAGCGGAAACTGGAACGGGCTCTGTCTTTCATTTCCAGCTGGAATTGGCGAGAATCGACGGATGCGGTGTAGTTAAGTTACGCGGCGTGAATTCTGTAACGCGAAATACATGGGATCCTGTTTCCGAGATTCATTTCGAAGAAACTTTCTCCTCCGTTCACTTCCTTTTGTATAATTTTATTTACTCGGGACACTTTTGTTCGAAGGAAAATTCACAGTCTGAGAAATCTCGATACACCCTTTAAAATGTAACTTTTCTCAAAGCGGACCAAATGAATTTCAAGAATTCTGAAAATTTCATCGAAAATTTATCCATAGATTTATTTCAGTTAGAGGCGAAAAATTGGAATAAAAATTGTAAACATACATTTTGTAAATTACTAAGCATCAACTTGCCACGTTCTCCCCTATCTAAGAGAAGCGGTCGAAACACGGTAGAAACGTTCGGTCCTGTTTATTGCAGCTGAACACGGAATGGGCTCAAGTTGAAGTTATAAACCTGATCAACGATGGCAGCGGTCTTGGATTCGGAATTGTCGGCGGACGCAGCACCGGTGTCGTCGTCAAGACAATTCTTCCCGGCGGCGTCGCAGATCGGGTAAGTTTTCTGCAAGCGAATACAACAATGAAGATTTACTCGTTCGCCAAATGTCCTGTACTAAATTGTTCTACATATAAAAGAAACTGCAGGGCCTCGCAAAAATGTTCGTCCTTTAGAAGTCTTTTAAGAACCAGATGCAAATGGAGCGTAGTTCCTCATCGTCGTATTTTGTTGACTAATTAGTTTTATTCGACCGGGCCTGTCGATATTGCCGCGTGCAAGCGTTCTCTTTAAATTAAACGTACACCCTTTAAAACACCCTTTAAAAAAATGGTATAGTAAAGTTGTAAGAGAGCAAGAAAATAAACGACGCCCGTTCGGCAGGCCCGGCCCGGCCCGACCGTGCCGAGGTCAATTCGCGGAATTACATCTGGTCCGTTTGCATTGCGAATCGCAGGATAATCGGCTGCAGAGCGGGGACCATATATTGCAAATCGGGGATGTCAATCTGCGGGGAATGGGAAGTGAACAAGTTGCCGCGGTGCTGCGACAATCCGGCACACACGTGCGCCTCGTTGTCGCGCGTCCCGTGGAACCTACGTCACCCGATTATCAGGTACGTGCATCCACCATTATTTTTTCATTTATTTTTCAGTCGCAAACCCGCCCCATTTACACCAATACTCGATTGTAATCGATCCTTGCCCTGTATTATTAGCTCAGCCAGTGCGAAAGTAATCGAGCGTTTAACCCTTTATGTTTAACCTTTTGCGTAGTGTATCCCGACTGATATTTTATGATGTCGCTAATAACTTAGCAGTTGATGCGACATAAAACTATAAGTAAGAAAAAGTTGAGCGTTCAGATTTTGTTTTATTTGAAAAATGGTTTTGACGTTGTTTGGTACTGGTTGAACGCGCTAAAAGACCTTCTTGACCATAAGTAGCTGAAGTCTTTCGCGAACGAGAGCATCGAAACTCGAACGATACTTGTCGACATTGTGTCTAGACCACATTGTAGCTAATACCGGGTATAAGTGAGGCGAGCAGGCAACGCGCAACAACGGTAGCAGCAGAACGGGAGTGCAGCTTACTTACCTGAAATAGGGCGCACGCGACATTTAACATCTCATTACGACGTCAATTTGCAAGACACTGTTCCGAATCAAAGCTGACTTTGTAGGTGAGAGTTCAAGGATCACTGCCATATTTCCCTCCCAGTTCTTAAACAGGAGACTCAAGATGAATTTCCGAAAACGAAAAGATCATAATCCTCGGCCTCGGCGCATACCTCTAATACCTACCTATCTATCTACCGCGAAATCCATTTTTCAAAACAAATTCTTTTCGACGCGGTACGCGAAATACTTGTATTCTGTCGAACGTAATCAAAGAGCTTTGCGAGTTACGAGTTGGCAGTAATTTCGTTTCAGACTCAAAGAAACCCTATAACAGGGAAGTAAAATGTAATCTCCAGGTTGCAAAGGGTTAAATTAGCAACTTTGAGGTGATATCGTACGTCTCGGTTTAGAATTGTATACTGGGTGTTTCACTGGGTGTAAAACGGACCTTCTGGATGAATGACCCCATAATCTGAAATCTATTAATTTATTTATTACGTAAAACGGAGAATAATGATTAAATAAAAAATTTGTGACTGCGTGTCCCTTCCGTTTTATTTATTGTTCTATGACTTCAGAAATAGTGCATATTGCGGCGCGGCGTTTTGAATGTTTAAACTGTTTAACACTCTGTACGTAATACACGAATTAACATTCTTACCCGGAGCATTAAACTCCGCAAGGATTTCGAGTTAACGAGCAAGGACATGTACAACCCTTAAACTGACTGTACCGTAGGATTACCGAGGTTGCACAAAGACTAAGAGCACTCTCCGATGACTTTAAGCACACTTTAGACGCGGAATTGCCAACTAGAACACATTTTACATTTAACATTGTTTACCATTCTCGAAATTGTTCACCAGCAAGATCAGCGAGAGCTCGAAAAATTTTGGCGTTTTTCAAATTTGTTGCATGTTGAAAAGTACACGGAGAAACGTTCGTTGCTGATATTTCGTGAAAAAGCGCTTTTGGAAATTCTGTTTGCACAAATCACAGAAAAGCAGAAGCAAGAGCGTCTAACAAGAGAGTAAATTGATTAATATGGATAGCGATGGGATGATGGAATTATGCGTGACCCAAATATTTTTCAAAACCAACCGAATTTGTTGGTCGAAGGGGCTCACGCCACGCGGTGATCAATTATAACGAATTTACTGCACAAACAGACCTTTCCCGATAATTTAATGAAAGCGCCCTACTGCAATTTAATTAAAGCGAAATTCGATTAACCTATTTCATTAGCACATTCAAGGATGAAAAATCGGGATAAATTATAATTAAGAAGGGAAAGTCTTGGCCGTATACTTTTCTGGGTGCAGCAATTTTTCGTGGGAAAGTCGTTTAGATATTCTGCAAAGGTTTGCTCTTATGAATTTTACTGTAATTAAAAAAATGCATTTCTTTAATGTCGCTCCCATGTACACAAAATACTAAACTATATCATTTAAAATAAATTAAATATTATAAATATGAAATATAATAAAATATGATTAAATGAAATCAATCGAGCACTGTGCGACGTGTTATGGGTTATGGGAATGCCTGAGAATCGAATGGCGTGTCCCGAGGGATGGACACTCGTGGAAACGGGTAGGAAAAATGCTCGAGTGCCGAATACTACGGATATCAATTGAACGGGTGCGTTCCAGGCGCTCGGCAGCCACGCTCCGATCGTACCAACGAAGATTCTGGGTGACCCCGATGAGTTGGATCGCCACCTGGTGCACAGCGTGCCGGAGACGTATAACATACGTCACGTGCAGGGCGATACCGGTTACGACAACGGCTACATGTACTCCCAGGAATCCGACGTTGAAATGCACGTGAGTGTTCCGAACGTTTCGCTGTGTGGACGCGCACGAATATTTCAGGTGGATCTCCTCCGGCATACCATATTTATCGATTCCCGCCGCATCACACTCCTATTTTCTATAGACCTTCCATCTACTTCTGCAGCAACGGCTATTCTACATCGTTGTATGCACAGGGTTGCTCACCTAACTCTGCCACCCTACACCTCGATCGATCTTTTTCGGGCTATTTTGTCCAAGTGGTTGCTTGGTCAAACTTTTCATTTATTTAACAGAACCACTCTACGCTTCCGAATGTTCTAATTACATGCTCCCGGGTCTACTGAAAAGCACGAATCGCTGATGCATTTCGATCGATTAGACCCAATGTCCTTCAACCTTTGATCGATAATTTCGAGGGCAGTCATTAACGATTGAGACACTTATTGATGAGATACCTTGTTGAAGTTCGTTGATCCTTTGCGCTCGAATGGACACTCCGAGGTGCCACTGAAAATTACAAGACAATCATTAAAAACATTAAGTATTTACATTGCTATATTTGTTTGCGTATTGTTTGCTACTAATAATCTTTAATTCTTAGACTTATATAAAAATGTATTTTTTTTGTTTTCATGATTCCGATGAGAATCCTAAAATTCTAATGTCTTCAGAGTTTTGTATCTCGCTTATTCATTCTTCTCGCGAGCGTGCATGAAATTCGCAGTCTATTAATTATTAAAGACAGGATCGTTTATCAAATGTGAAAAAGTTTTGGAAAAGTTTCGACGAAAATTTCCGAGCCAGCCAAAGTTCATTATTCCACGATGGAACAGCTTGCTACCTCGCTTCTAACTTACGGCAACTTCTGAAGCTCGCGTGTTCTCCTCCAATCCCTATTAGTCCTCTGCATTTGTTCTAATTCTATTAGTGCTATCTATTCCATAAACTGAAGGAGACCACACAACTTTCGAAGAAAGTTCCAAAGAAAGTTTCCCCACCGTGGGCCACGTTACCATCCTCGCATTTTCAACGACACTTTCTGCACTTTGGTTTTAGCTGGATTGGCGCATCACCTGTTCTATAGTCTTGCTCGAATGTGATAATTCTGTGATATGTTCGTATAAGATTATCGCACGACAATAAACTCGGACTGATTTTAAAGCTTAAAATCTCTAGTTATAATCCGTCGTTCGTTTCATTCTAAGATTTTGTTCATGATTTGGCAGGCGAGAAACAGAAGACAATTTTTTCCTAAAAAATGTTATACATTCAAACGTCTGTGGAAACTTTGGAAAATTTTGTCTCGTAGATGAATCCACCGCAGATTTGAAGATTGGAGCTCCCTCTTTACAACGATACCTTAAAAATTGATGTACGATTTTTTCGGTCTTTTTATCGAGCTACGAATGGAAGATGTGCGGCAAGCTTTACAGTAGTATTACACCACGAGGGCTTCACACGACCAAACGTGTTCATCAATTTTGTTCCACAACATAGTGAAAAGAAATCGTACATCAATTTTTAAGGGGACGTTGTAAGTAGGGGGCTTCAATTCGCAAATCCCTGGAAGTTTCATTTACGAGAAAAATTTTTGCAAGTTTCTGCAGTCGTCTGAATTCGCAGAATTTTTCTATAATCATTGTCTTCACAAATTAATTTTACGACTAAATAATTACGTAATTTCTGCAACTAACCTTGAACACTGGACTATAACAGACCTAGAAAGAGCTCGGTTGGTCGTTCGATCTTTTCGTGCTTATCTTAATAATATTTGCACGTATATGAGCTCTGTTGCAAAGACTTGCAATTCCATAGGCAAGACCAGGCCTCATCATGGACGTAGTACGCAATCCTATGCCAATTGGAGCAATGCCAGTGATACCGGCTGTTCCGGTGCAAATCCCGGAGCTACCGGTCCTCACCATGGACACCATCGACGTTAACTCACTGCCAGAAATGGAACGCTTCACTGTCGAGCTTAAGAAAGACATTTACGGTCTTGGAATCACCATCGCTGGATACGTTTGCGAGAAGGGTAATCCTGGAAAATGTCATCAAACTTCCTCTATCTTATTGCAAAAGATTAATGAGCCACTCTATCTTCTACTCTACACGTATAAATCTTACAGCTCTACCTGTGACTACGCTCGCTTGTCAGACCTTATATTTTATGCATTCATAACAAAAATGAGTAGACGCAATTTGAAATAGCAGAAAGTTCCCTTTCGATTTTTTGCAGAGGAGCTGTCCGGCATTTTCGTGAAGAGCATCAGCGAGGGAAGCGCGGCCGACTTGAGTAACAAGATTCAAATAAACGATAGAATAGTCGAGGTGGACGGCCATTCTTTACAGGGTTATTCGAATCACGAGGCTGTCGAAGTTTTAAGGCGTACCGGGCAAACGGTTGTTCTATGCCTTGAGAGATACTTACGTGGACCAAAGTACGAGCAGCTTCAGCAGGCGATCGCGGCCAGCGAGCTAAGACTGCCGCAGCCGAGCTCCCCGTCGATAACGAGTCTACCCAGCTTCCCTATTAGTGCTGTGAGTTTCATTTACTTCAGGCATAATCGATACGTTCATTCGAATTCAGGCGGCGGCGGCGGCTACGGCCATTGTTTTCAACGACACTGCCGCGCGGCCGACCCGCCTGAATTCCCCTTCCGAGTCAACTGTGAAAGATTCAACAGTTTATCCAAGCTCCTCGCGAAAAGAGTGACCCAAAAATGAGGATTTTTCGCCCGTTTTGGCTCCCTCAAATTTACCTCTCATTTTTCTGCCAAATGTTTATGTCACGATCCAGATAACACCCGGACGTCCATATAACGTCCATATGTCCCGGATACGTCCCAGATGGACCTTATAAAGGTCCCAGTTACGGCGACGTCCATTTGAAAACTTTGAATACTTTCAAAAAAACCAGTTAGAAAACGACGAAACATTTGAAAAACTTTCCGCAACAGCACGCAAAAGCAGAAAACGGTCGAATTTAATGAAGCTAAAAATAGGAAGCTTTTGTAGCTGCCCATTAACAAAGGAGAAAAATATCTTTTCGTGTCCGGAGGATTGTGACCTACATATGCGTGAGTGGAGAGTGGACTGGAAAGTCCGTTGGACGATATTTAATATTTAATAGGTGTCTGAGAATCGAAGGAATCTGCCGATACATGAAATGATTTATTTAGGGTGAAAGAGGGTTTGGAGTCTAGACGTAGATGTATGACTGGGAACAATCGAATATCATAACAAAGTTCGATCGAATATCACGTAGGAGATTTGTTCTGTGACAGGACGGTGAAACCACCACCGAAATAGAACCGGAAGGTGAGTCGCATACAACGGTGGACAGTGCTGTGCTTCATGAAGGGGAACGCGAGAGGACGTCCGAAGAGCTGGACGATGCCGCGAACGTGGAAGCTTTATTGAGCGATCCATCGAGCGAGCTTACGCCACAGATCAGGGCCGCCATTAAGTCGAAGTGGCAGAAAATCGTCGGTCCAGATACCGAGATCGTGGTACGTATGCGAAATTCGTTTACACCCTCGCTGTCGTCAGCCATTTCGTGAACGGGATCAAACGGGTCATTCCGCGTGAAGCGGAAAAATTCAAATTTTCTGTCACCTAACAAAATGATTCGAATAAATCGAACAATGAATTATATAAATGAATGAACAGATAGAATAAAAAACTAGCTGCGACCAATAAATAATTATCGTTCGGCCATCAAGAATCCATTGTGCCAAATTGTATGTAAGGTAAACATCGCTTCGAAACAATTCGAGTAATGCCCGACACAGGCAGTGTATGTACATTGTACATAGAATAATGTAAACTGGTCGGGTACGTAGGGCTGTTAATGTTTGCCACCTGGAGCATGGGTTCGCGGACAATGGAATTAGAATGGTTTAATAACCGGTTGACGAACTTTGCTACACGCTCGAGGTAGAATTTCACGAATTACAGGTATTTCTATCTCGATTTTTTGCAGGTGGCACAACTGAAAAAGTTCGCGGAGGGTAGCGGTCTTGGAATAAGCTTGGAAGGGACAGTGGATGTCGAGAACGGCCAGGAAGTCAGACCCCATCACTATATACGATCGATTCTGCCGGAAGGACCTGTGGGACAAAATGGCACTCTCCGTTCGGGCGACGAATTGCTGGAGGTAACGTTAGAACAGTGTTTGCAAAGTTACAGTATGTTGTCTCGCGTTTAATGTAATTCGAATTAACGCCTCCGGGAAGCTGACACCAGCCTGAACTTCCGCGTCGGGTTATTCGACTAACAAGAAATTTAGACCGTAAATCGAAAATTCACGCAGCTCGATTCATTTCTCTTCGCGAGAGATGAATTGAGAAACTTTCTGTTCAACCCTTTCAGCATATGTTTCTTTGTTTGCAAGGTGAACGGATATCGTTTGCTCGGTATCAACCACATGGAAGTAGTTAGCGTGTTAAAAGAATTACCTATCCATGTTCGAATGGTTTGTGGAAGGAACATCGCATCGCAGGATCCTCTCTGCCCGATCGACACTGCTCAACATCAGGCCGCGTTCCAGACCAGGGTAAGATGCTGAATATTCATCAACTATTTAAATGAAGCTTACGATAGTCTCGACCTCCGTACGCTCGGCTCAGTTTCTCCTAAAGTCGGAATCTTAATATTTAAATGCGTCGTGTGTCATAGAAGTTTCTCAATTAATCCTGGCGTACTGTTCAAACAATATACATAGCTTGCGTTAACATTTTCTGCATTAAATTGGATCAAAGTAAACATTCAATTTAAAGACATATCGATAGACTACGGATCTTTATGCAAACTCAGAATTTGCCTCGTAATAATTATGTTAACAAAATATGATATTAGTCAATCTTACGTGTACATATTTTTATTTTTTATTTTGTAACGTATCATTATTCAATAATATTTACCTTTTTACATTTTTATACAATATATTTCTACTATATTTAGTTAGACTTGCAAAAGTTAAACTACTGAGAAATGTAATACATCCTGACCGTCGCGTCGTGTAACAATATTGTAATGTCGTCTTCATTCAAAGGCGTATCACACTGTATCTTCCCCGGGTAAATATTGTAAACCCGTAGGAACATGTTCTGGAACCAATAAACGCCTTTCTATACAAATTCGTAGTAGCGTTAAATCAATTTATATAGTTTATAAAAAGTATTACTAAAACCAATACGAATTTTTGTGTTCAATCAACCCGAACGCTACACTAGGGTCAAACATATTTCCTTCAGTTTTATTTCACTTTCTTATTAAATTCATTCCATATAGTGTTAACAATATTATATACAGAATGTTTGGCAACGGATAGAAGAAGAATTAAGGGCTGATTCGTCGCGCTAATTTGAACAGAAATTAAAAAATAAAATTGTATCGTATTTTGGATCGTTAACACTAGGTTTACGAAGCACTAAAAGTAACTATTTCACATCACTTTATAAAAAGAACAAAGAAATAAATTTGTTAAATAATTTCTCATCGATACATCTTTACGATCTCAATAATCGTAAATGAAAAATATTCGAACCTGTCATTTTGACGGGTCTCAATCTAATTCTAGCATTAATAAGCAAAACAGAAAACCGGAAGCGGAATCTTTGTCATGAAAATCACTCGTTTCTTGCATCTATTGCCGAACATGTCTACTCTGTCTACACAAAGTTATAAATGTTTTCTCATCGAACGATGTTCTACTTGTTTCACGCAGAGCATTCTGGGCGGATCATTGCAAAACTTGTTGCCCACGATGGATCGGCTTGTTAAAGCGAAGTCTGATGGCTCGTTAGCTTCAACAACCACCACTGCTACCGTGACCGATGCCAGCTTGAACAAGATGAAGTCACGTTCCCTAGAACCGCTGACAGGTCTTGCGATGTGGAGCTCCGAACCGCAAATCATCGAATTAGTAAAAGGAGAGCGGGGCCTTGGGTTCTCCATTTTGGATTATCAGGTAACATCCTCAAACGATCCTTCTGTCGGTATCTGAATAAAATACAGACACCATTATTGCTTTCTTAAGTGCTTTGCAGTTAAACTGCATGCCATGCAGTTAAATAACAATATTTTTTACTATGTCGTTAAGTACTGCAGGCATTGAAACTTACACAATCGCTATAGGCACGGTCAATATTTATTACCTTGTTACACATATACGCGTAAGGACGCGTTTATCGAGAAAGCGACCGATCCAACGAGAAACCTGTCTGCCGTTTCCAGGATCCAATGAACCCCAACGAGACTGTGATAGTAATAAGATCGCTCGTTCCTGGAGGCGTAGCCCAGGTGGACGGTCAACTGATACCGGGCGACCGGCTTCTGTTCGTGAATGACATCGCCCTGGAGAACGCGACCTTGGACCAGGCGGTGCAGGCGTTGAAAGGCGCGCCGAAGGGCACCGTTCGAATCGGCGTGGCCAAGCCGTTGCCCATCCCAGACAGTATTGTCCAGGTGAGCGATCAGGACGATCGAATCGAACCGAGCAGAGATAGGGAAAACGAGACGACCACCTGTTCGATTCTGGATAGCCACAAACAGAGGCGAGAATATTTCCGGGAGCGCAAAGTGAACGTAATCGAGCCACCCCATCACATGGATTTGATCGAGGGAGTAAAGCACCAGCACAATCTCGTCAAATCCGAGAGTTTCTAAGCGCCGCTCGAGGCTAACGTGTCACTGCTCGATCTTCTTCTCGATGGAACAACCATCGGCGACTACCTTTAGCCCCGAGGACTCCTCGAACGACGTTCTTTATCCAAAGCTAGAACCTGGATCATGGTGGAGAGCGGAATCGTAAACCACTTACTCGATCCATTTTCATAAATCCTTCACGATCATCTCGTACAGAAGATCAATGATCCGCTATAAACGATACCTAATCCACGCCTAACTACCCGAAGCTACCAGGTCCAGGTCCACCGATGAGGCATGTCGATGTTCGCTGAAGCCAATGATAAAGTGGTTGGACAGTGGTCCGCGAGCTTACAGGCAGTCGCTGTGCTTGTTCCATCATCGGTATCGTGATTATTCAGCCTCTGTTGGACCAATGATACTGCTTTCGCGACTCGCGTGTCTTCGAGACGATCGTACGGTAGCCGAACTCACCATGATCGATCGATTCTTCAATGGATCAGAGAGTACTTGTTTTTTTGTTTTTCTAGAGCCCCGAGAGTACCTAGAGTGTTCTCTAGGACGATCCTAGACTATCCGTCCGTCGATGAGATTTTTTCAGATAACGCTTTTCGTCAGTTTTGCCGGTTGGAACCGTTGCTACACGTTTTGCACAGCTACGACAATCGTTCGCGCGACAATGCTCAAATAGTTTTATTGAAACCGTGGAGGTATATTCGGAGAAGAGAAGAAATCGACGAATCTTTACAATTTTTATACACGCGATGCGAAGTGTTCAGATGCTGCATAAAATCTGCTTGTCGAAGTTTCTCTTGTTTTAACACCGTGTTTTTATGTTATTGCACGCTTTTCGTTCGTCTTATTACAAATATTGTAGAGTTTTATTTATGATCGCGGCACGGAGTTAGTAATTTTTTTCTCTTTTTTTTCTTTCGTTTTTAGTTCGACGAGAACATATACATATAAGACTGCATATTATTGACCAGCGTAGATTATTACGTGGTTTATTAGCGAATAGACAAATCTCAATTACGTTTGGATCTAGCTTGATGCCTGCACGTCGATTAAACGTTTTACCTAGAGTATGGTACTTATATAGTATAACGAACGGAAGAATCTTTTTTTTTCTCGTGCAAATTGAATAAACGTTTCGCAGAGTGTATGAGTTGTTGATAATAAATAGGGTGCCGTACACGTTATTTTATTTTATTTTATTTTATTTAACGTTCCCCACGATACCCTGTTCCCGTCCTTCCTTCTTTTCTGTTGCCTTGGCTAATGTGTTCTGTGTTTGTCCTGCGCTTTCCGTTTGTTCGTTCCATTTTTTATTTGTTTTGCGTTACCTGTGTTTACGTTGTGACAACCTGTGTTCATCTGTACCGCTCTTGCGAGATCCTGTCGATCGATCCGTTTGGATAGCGAAATAGAAAGACGAGCGATAGAGTTAATTAGTTACGTTTTTGTACATGGTTCTTGCAACGAAGCGAGCCGGAGGTATTTCCGGAGTCAGTATCTGCCTGACTCCATAACTCAGAATTTGATGAAACGTAAAATTTGCTTCTGGTTGCGCCACGTTTTCCAAGACATCCTTTATATCGTCAGTGCGACTGGTAATTGTCGCATGCGGCAATCTGAATCGATTTTTGCCTTGCGAACGTAATTCACTGCTATGTAAGCAAATAGACAGTGGCCAAACACCCGCGGGTGTGTGTTCATTAACACCATGCATTTAGCTCGAGATTAACTGACTGTGTACAATTTGATGCGAGGAAAATCAAAATGGAAATAACCAAAGTGTAAATATTTCAATAGATCAAGTTTCATATAATTTTTGTTTGTTCGAATTGAGTTTCAATCGGCATTTAATACCGAAAGTGGGCTCGGGCCGTACCGCATATACGCAGAACAGAAAGTATTGACTTTTCAAGGACCATATTAAAAACTGTCATCGAACGGCTGATTATTGATTACTGGTACAATTACTCTAACTAAATTTCTAATTAAGAATTAATTGATTTAGCCTGAAATCATACATTCGTTTCGAGCGTCCTAATAATTTGCTCTCACTGTAAAAGCGAAAAGAGATTTATTATTTCATCGTGCTCCGAATATTCGAAACGCTATCAATGCACGGAATTCACGGTCCACTAATGAGTCCCGAGCTAAATATACTATCGTCGTGACTGACACGTGACAGAAAACTTCTGTGCCGTGTGCTGCACACGAATAAACTCGAGAGACACGAACCAGCCGTTTATCGAACACTATGCCGTTGTAGCGCTGTGCCACGATAGCGGGCGGCCGCCTCAGTGACCTTGAAGAGTCAAATACATTCAGGTCGAAGCATCAATCCATTCAGTCCGCAAGCTTCAATCGTATTGGGAACCAATATCGATGATTCCGGCTCGATTCGAAGTTCCAGCTTGCATTCTCGCGTTTCGATCAAACTTTTATCAGGTTAGCAAGTGAGAGAGCGAGAGCGAGCGAGCGAAAGAGAGGGAGAGAGAGAAACTACTTGGACCGTGGCACAGTGTGACGGATCGCCGATCTAGCTGGACAAAGTTCGAGTATGAGGATAATGGTCACATTTTTATAAAAATTAATCCATTTTCGTCACACAACATACTTTATAACTATTCATGATCATTAGTACCTAGTGATACACATTACGTTTCTATAAATATTGTTTTCAGTTGTTCCAGACGTACTTCGGTATCTAACGACAAAACACAATACCGGATATTGTAGTGCTTGACGTATGATACATTAAAAAACAAATTGCCAACGATTATGATTGCCACGAATGACTTTTGTCCAGCTACATCGGCGATCCGTCGCGCATTGTGTCTTTGGTTCGAGCGATGATCGATGGAGCCTAAGCGATTAGGCTCGTTCCAGCAAACGCGAGTGCTCGAACTTCGGAGAATCGTACTTTTTCGTAAAAGAAAAAGATGGTCAGGAAGAAGCAGTGAGAAACGATACGAAAGCGAAACGTGACCACGAGAGTGCGCGAATCCTCCGACCAGGGCTGCCGAACGTTCAAGAGAGAAAGATAGCGAGAGAATGGGAGAGAGAGAAAGCGAAAGAGAGAAAGAGAGAGAGAGAAAACGAGCCGCGGGCATTGAACACGTAAAACGAAATTGTTGATAGAAAAACGGTTCGATTCGTGCGCGATTCGTGCGAGAAATGGGTACATACGATATCGAAAAATGCCGACCACCGACTAAGTAAGTACTGAATAAAACGATTGTAATAGTGAATGAAAGTTGCCTGGTAGAGTAGCTGAACAGAACGATCGCATTCGGTATTTTGCATTCGACTCGATGACTCTGTTCTCACCGTTCCTTCGTTTAGAATCCGAAGCTCGTGTGCAGCGTGAGGCTTCTCGATTCCTGGCCGGTGTTAGACCGCCTATACAGAACGCCACTCGAAACGGAAGTTAAATACAGTTTCGAGAGGAACATTCGATGCTTTGATCAGCACCTTCTCGCTGTTCTCTCTGTCGAGTCGGTCTCGTTTGCACAGTCAACGCGAAACTGGCAATTACGGGGAACAGCGAACTCCATTGTCAGTTCGTTTCGCGCGCTCGCTTCTATAATTAAATTATCCTCTCTTATTTATTAGGTGTTCCGATTAGTTCTCAGGGCTTACCATTCACGACAATAGGGTGACTTATTTATTTTTCCGCTGAAACCGGAGTATCGTTTGTCTTAGATGCTTCGGTCGATTGTTTAAATAATGCGTCGGTCAAATAAAGGAACGGCGACCAATGACGACGTCGCCAAGCGCGGTTCCTGATATCGGAAAAGAAATTCAAGATTGCCTTCAGCTAAGATTTTCAATAATTGATTCGCTCGGGCGAAATGCTCATGATAAAGTAGGTTAAAGCTAGTCTTCCGTCTCTATATCGATTAATAATAGCCGTTGTTTAGTACCGAGCGAATTTAGTGAAAATAAATACCCATACCGCAGTGTCCCAGTCGATCGCAAACATTCTTTCCCTTGGATCTACATTCTACAGGGTGATCCAGCCAACCGTGTCATCTAAAGTACACTGGTGAGTTAAGGACGCGCAGTGTGCAACGAATTGGAAATGCATAGAAATTTACATACGCGTGTAACGTAAATCTCGAATTATCATTCGCGCATTTGTTATCGCTCGTTTCTGTAGACTTTGCTGAAGTTTGTTTACTGTTGGTTGAACGCATTCAATGCGTTATAAACGCATATAATCCGCGATCTACATAGTCACGATATACGAAAAAGTGTTTGCACGATCTCCTATGCTGTTCCTTCGAAAAAGAAAATATTTCGAATTTCGAGATCCTCAAGACGATAAAAGAAAAATTGATCAAAGCATCGCATCTTCTTCTAGATGTTATGCAACTTTCGCTCGGCCCGTTGTTCCGATAACGACTGGTACCGACGAGGAATCGAAGGAAGCCGCTTCATCCTGTACACTCACACGCACCAGCAACCATAAACACAGACACTCATATACACAAACTAAACGTGACCGTATTAGCGATCTTTGTTTTAGCGAGTTGCATTCGCTCGAGTAATTTTTTCTTTCTTTGTACATAACATACGCATTATATCCGCCGTTCATCTTTTTGCAGTATAGCGGGTGGGCTGAGGGGGAGGAGGAGGGGAGGAGATTGAAAAAGAGAGAGGAGATAGAGGCGTGTTTCGATGAAATTAATTTTGATCGTCCGATGCGCGCTGAAATGAATTTTCAGTTGAAAATGCGAAAAAGATAGTTTTACCCTGTTAACTGGAAGAGTTACAAACGAATTTGTTAATCTGACGGAGATTATGCTTTATGCGAATATAGAAACAACACAGCAGCCAACAAAATTCCAGTATTTTCTGAAAGTTCAGTCCTTCGTTGTAGCTACGAAGTTCCGATAACCGATCAGTACCTACAGTCTGGAACGTAATTTCTGTGTTCCAGCGCTATACATAGTCGTCTCAGGGACCTTCTCCCACTCCTGCGTTCGAGTCCGCTCGACTATTCCTAATCTCGCTCGAAACAGTCGGCCTGCACGTATGTATCGGAAACCAACACATGCCTAACTGCATATCGCGTCGGAGGGAGGGGGGCTACGGTCGTGTAAAACAGAAAAACGAATGAGGATTTTTTGATTAGCCAACGTGATCGTTTAGAGGAGTGCTTAGTTGCCGAGGGAAAGAGAGAACCGCGGGTGTCGAGATAGAACGAAAGAGAAAGAGGGAATGCAATTGCATTTAACGAGAGAGAAAGGGAACACGCTTACAAAGAGGCAAGTAGAACAACAGATTTTTTTCATTCGTAACTATTTGTCATCTCTTTTTCTGTCTCTCTTCGCCACTCCCCACCCTCAACATCCTTAGTACATTCCTCCTACACTGTCACTAATGATCTCTATTGTTCGTACACCGCCACTCAACAATTTCGAATGTCTCCTCCGTAGACGACTGCTTTCGGGCCATCTCGCGTATTTCGTGAAACACGAGGTTTCGAAACTAAAATGAAAAAGAAAAAGAAAATGGGAACGCTGCTCGATTCGGTCTCGGGGTGGTCCTCAGTCGCTAAAAAGCGGCGCTCGAAGGTTTTTCAGTGTGCGGTGTTGCCGTCGCATTTCCGTTTCTGTTCGTGTCTCTCTAACGAATCTAACGATCGCATCAGCTCGTATGCGAACCTTTCCACCATTTTGTAGAGGTCTACTACCATTCCACTACTGTCTACTACTCACTGGCACCTTTCTTCACTATTATCAAGAGGCTCTCGTGTTCGGGGATCGATACGTGTGTGTACTGTTTACTATTGCTTAACACGGGGGACACGTTCAGTACCTGAAAGCTACTCCTCTCGACTACCCGACTCCGACCCCCGAATACTCGAAACGTAAACCGATGGTAGAAAACATTTCCTCGATGATAGTCGCTGGATATCTGCCCGCAAGTTACATAATACAAATCGATTCTCCTGCAGACTTCCTCTTTCTCTCTCTCTCTCTGTCTCTCTCTTTCTCGTGCGTATTTCCTGGGTAATTATATAGAAAAGGATACACCTGACCGATTTTGATGACCTTGAAATATGTTGTCTAGATCGGCTACGACAGATTTTGAGTTTCATCAAAATCGGTGAGCTGTACCCTCTTTCGTATAATTACCCTTTCTTGTTTTCGCAGTATTCTTTTTCCGTTCTTCTGTTCCTTTGCGTTTCCTTCATTCACCTCGAGCCTCGAACACGCGTACTGTTCGACTCTGTACACGTGTACGCACAACCACGACCGACCAACATGTCTCTCTCTGTGTGTGTCCACGTGTGTATACACGTAGAGACGTAGACGCGGTGTAACTTTGAAACGGAGTCTCGAAGGCACGCGATGATCACTGTCGTTTATGCTCATCACCGTCCATCGTCCATCTTCATTGTTGTTCGCATCGATGGCTCTCCGATAGGCTACACGACTCGTGGCAGAAATCATTCAGATCGCTTTTCATCGGTGAAAGCAGACCGGAGTTTCAATGACTAGCGCTATCGCCGTGATTTACCCGTTTACCAAGGGGTTGCTGCAACGACTGTTGCTCCACATTTTATACAGGGTTGTCGGTAACCAGCGGTGCGACCGTAAAACAGATGAATCTACGTAAACAAATTAGTGTGTGGAATACAGTTTTTCGCTCGAGGCTTCGTTCTCGAAAATAATCGTCTTTAACCTTCGCGTTTCCAGTGCAAAATCTAACGAAAACCTCTCAACAAATTGTAATTTTATTTTGAATTCGAATCTTTCAACCAATTTTACGGGGTTCGTACAAGATTATGCTTACTGCAGTTACCCCCACCTCTGTTTTCTGATAGCGACCTCGCTTACTTCATTTTGGCTCGGTTCCTGACCGAGTCGAAGCTTCCGAAAATCCCAGTCTCACTGGTCTGGTCTTCACGATCGTGTTGCTTTTCATCCGTAGGCCCGTGACACTCTTTATTATACTCAGATTGAAATTAATTGTCCGCTCAACGTCACCGATCCTGCTCGTTGTTAGTGAGTATGGGATTACTACTAAATTCAAGCTTCCATTGAACGCGACGCGTTCATTCAGTTTTAGAGTTAACGGATCATTCAGTTTTTTCATTTAAAAATATTGAGTTTTCGCATTTTTTTTTAAATTTAAGTGTTGTAGAATATCTGTGCCACAAAGGATTTGTTTGAATTCGTAAAATTAACGTGGCTATAGACGTTTAAGACGTTTAAGGAATGCAGTTATTCAGGTGTAAAATATTGACAATATTAGTGGAACGTGGTTTAATAATGTTTGTTACAAGTCGAAATATTTTTCCAAATATTACAGATCCTCAAGGTGAACCGTAACGCTAAATAGCAAAGGCTTAATTTCACATTCATTGAAACTATTCCCTCGTTTCTCCACGAGTTTCTGTAATTTCGTAACGGACGTGAACGTTTCTGCTATGATCGCCAAATTACGTGATACTGTGCGAGTACCATGATTCGCAAATTGGACGACCACGAGCAAATTGGACCATCGATACGAACAATAACGGTTCGCAATGCGTTTTGAAAATGCCTCGCCGACAGGAAACGCGAATTCTAGATGGCCACGAAATCGGAGCCATATGTGCAAAGAAAGTTTCAGATTTCCTCGAGATCTCTCTTCATTCTTTGCAAATCTATCGCGGGTAGCTGTTCCTCTCGCGTACCAGTATAATCCAGTTTCGATGGCTGCGCGAACATCTGCAGGGTGTCTCAGCTAGAAAACAAAATTTTTCTGTGTTTTCTCAAGGTTATTGGTATTTTTATTTCTCAATGACCTTGAGAAAATGAGCTGGCAAGAAAGATTTACTTTTTAGGATACCCTTTCAAGGCTACCCATTCAAACCGTGCGATGAGAAACGAAGGAGATTACTCGGGTGGTCTCCTTCAGCTGAGACACCCTGTATTTTATTTGGAAATTGATCAAAGCTTCTTTGAAGGACGGAACACGAGCACGGGAGTAAATTGGAAAACTTGAAACTTTCCTTCGTCGGTTTTATCCTCGAACGGGGGCGAGGCAAACTTTCGGATCGAGTTTCCATCCTAATGGAAGAAATTGCGATATACCTCGTTTCTGATAATGCCGCGGCGTAAACAATTTGCATACCATTTGCAGAAGTAATTGTTTGCCTGGCCCCGCGATACCGCCACTTTATGCTCTCGCTGCAACATCTACTTACACGAGCATGAATCATTTATCGGAAAGGGGGAATAAAGCGGTCGCTTATCAACCCTTATGAATTTTCGATTGGTCAAACTACGAGGATGGTGACAATTTTCCTTTTTTTATGTAATCGTGACCCTTGAATGGCGAGGTAGCGGCTTAAATTTTCAAGAAACTTTTGATCGCCGTACTTGCTTTAGGAATTTGTTGAAACAGTAGAATGAATTTAATTGATTCTAGTGCCGTTGGCGCAAGCAAAAATATATATTTCTATATTATTTTCAACTTGGAAAAGGAAATCAATCATTATTGTATTTCTTCAAGTCTGTTGCAATTGAGGTAGAAATCTTTCATTTTGCTTAAGGATCCAAAATCTAGTAGTGACAATATGGACTACGACAATATAATTTACACTCGAGGACCAAGTTTATTCCCAAGTTTCTGCTAAACGATTCGCGTCAGACACGAAAGCATCTCTAGCGTTCGAACTAGGGACATGCGGGTGCGTGCAATCAGGGTGGCCAGATAGGAGAAATTGAAAGTAACAGAGTATTTCTCTCTCTCTCTCTCGCTCTCTCTGTTACCGGATTAGTCATATGGGAGATGAAACGCGTCCCGTGACCGATCCGCCACCATGGAGGGGGTAAAGCAGAGTGGGAGACAATTCTTGATCTGGCCACATCCGCGTACCGCGTGGCGTACAATGTGTCGGGCACATGTTCGGGTCAGGCTGGAGGAATTCGGGCAGGCTCGGGCGACTATCCGACGGATGCGTGTAATTCCTCGGGTAAATACGTAACTTGATTGTTTTGGGTCAGGTCGGGATAAGTCGAGCGGACTCGGAGTCCCCCCACTTTTTCTATTGCTCTTCTTATCCATATCAAAGAAGTCGAGCTCGCCCGTGCCCGCCTGATTTTTTCCGAACCTGCCCGAGCCCAATATCAATAATTTCGGGTACCTGCTTATCCCTAGTTCGAACACGTTAGCGCGCGCTTCTGTTTTCTAGTAGAAAGAGAAAACTTTCTAAACAATTTTAGAGGGAATGCTCCGCGATGGAATGTGTACCGCCGATCACGATTCCGTAGGCGTTGTTCCTTGTCTGTCTTTTTTTTCTAATCTTTTTGTTTCATGTCTCTCTCTTAAATATCGTCGGCGTGCACCACGCGTTCCCGCTAACTAATTCGGCAATGTTGTTTTCATTTTTCAGGGCAATGCTTAAATCGTCCAGACCGGGACCGTTTGCGAAGCAAGTTCTATCAATTTGCCGCAGTTAATCGACCAAAGAAAAAACGAAAAAAAAAGAATAATGATATTCGATTAAGAAATAATAATATACACACAAAACACACACAAATGTGCTCGTCGTATGACTGTTTTAATAATAACAATGATATTCATATCCGAAAGCAATGACCAATCATGATGTAATATTATACATGAGTGTTTTTCTTTTGCCTAAACGTGTTCTTCGTATAAACCCTCTCACCGTTCCCTGCCGTTTTTTCGTTTTCGACATTTCGCGGATCATAGTTTGTGGCGGCGAACCTTCGTCGAACTTCAATTGCGCCAGCAATTTTCTTGTTATTAATTATTCTAAATAATTTGCAGCTGGACGGACACGGTTTTCGCGATGATTGTAGACGTTGTCTCTTTCGAGATGGGGTACGTTGTCCCAACACTTATACTGTTTCTTTTCTACGTTACGAGCACTACGGTCCACGAAAAAGTATTTACAATAATTAATAACGAAAATGGTCGGTATCCTACGAAAAATTGTTGTCTCGATCCGAAGCCGAGTATTTTTCGGTCACACCATGACTGTTTCTTTGTCAGATTTTGTCGGTAACGTTTCCCGGTACCTAGTAAATTTTTACATCGATGGATGTATCCGATAAATAGGTAAGTTTTCAAGTTCGTTCGGAGCTGAACGATACATCGATCGATGTAACGGGATACTTTATGTCTTATTGTGTTGAAGAAGAAGGAATACTGTGATCGCGACTTCTTGTTGTTGGTTTTCTTTTTAGCGTTCTGTATGCAATTTACGCTCGTGCAAAATTATGCAGAATTATTTTCTAAGGCGCTCCCTTTGATGTGCAGCCTCTCGAGAGTTTTTGGTGATCGATGAAGGTTTTTTAATAGTTGAGTCTACTTTAATGCGAGAACGTGTGTTAGACCGACGATTTTTCATTCGTCGCCGAGTATACTAGATGTGTAGAGATTGAACAGGAAGCATTCGGAAAGAGAAAAGGTGAGGATGCACAATTAAGACATGTACGAATCGTGGAACGCTTTTTGTCTTATGGAAATAACGCTTACTTGTTTTCTATACACGAACTATATCGGTTCCTATCAGGATAAAATTCCTATCGGTTCCTCTACGATCAAACCGTGAATCGTAGAGACGAAACATTGAACATTTTGTTAGAGTAGGTATGTACCTTCTCAGTAGATCACATGTATTGCTAATCCTTTTTTAATTCCCCCAGATTCTTAGGTTTTCGAATTTATGTGTTCTGAAATTTTTAGATTTCCAAATATTTCAACTTCTAAGCTTCTCTAAGATACAAATTTTTGAATGTTTATATTTTTTCGATGTTCATCTTTTTCAGTGTTTATACAATGTTAACAGGCTTTCGAATTTTTCAATTTTCTACCATTTTCTTGATATATTGAATATTACAAGTTTGAAATTAAAAGGAATGTTTCATCGTTGAGGTGTTCATTTTTCCCAGCATATATCCATATTTATCAGATTTCAAACAATTTTCATATTACGTGAATTATTGAAATTTTTACAACACCCAGCAATTAAGAGAAACATTTTCACAGGAATTACACGGGCAAGGTTTGTCGTTAGGTAGACCGTGAGTCTGTATCATTAGCAGTATCTCTGTCTTCGAATCTGTCACTTCGCAAGTAAAAGTTATGCTTTGAGTAAACGATTGTATCTTCGAGTAAAAAAAGGTAGCACACTTTGAGACCGCTTCTCTTTCCCGCGTAAATCGCTCTACCTTTCTCCACTGCCACAGAGACGGTGTCGTTTGACGATGAGATTAATTGCCTGATTTCTCTCGATTTTGTTTGTATGTCCCGATGGCCGATCACACGGTAGAGGGTGCCGCCGATTTGTCCCGTAAGACGCAGCAAAAGCTTCCCGAACGAAAGCGAAACGACAGATCACGCAGCGGAGCTCGAGGACTTCCTCTCTTCCAGATCAGGTACCATCCGAAATTTTCACTGATTCCCCAAATCAGCCTTTTTCCCTTCGTAAAACATACAAATCAATTAAATATTGAAATGATAACGCTGGCGAGCGAGAAACAGACAGGTGTGCAAATGGCTGTAGAAGATTTCACTTTGGTCATGCGGTCTTATGCGCACGGTATTGGTCTGTTTTTTTAAATTAGATTTTTTTGGCTTGTCGTATTTTCTTCGAGTATTGGGTTGGAACGAAAGTTCGCAGCGTTTTGAAATTAGAATTCAAAGATAAAATTAAGATTCATAGATTGATTCGATACTCTAACGATTCTCGATACGTCGATCGTCAGGTGTAACAGAGCTGTCTATGGACAAACCGGAATCAGACGACGAGGATGAGGACAACTGGAAGGACGCGTCGCCTATAACGCCAACCATAAGTCCCACGGAGCAACGTCGAGTGCTTCCTCAAGACCAGAAGCCGTTGAAAACGGTAGAGGTCGACGTTCACGAGTTCTACCCGGCTAGCAGCAATTCGTTAGAGGACGTGATCATCGCGGACATAAGTCCAACGTCCCTGGACATGAAGATAGCGGCTAGATACACGCACGACGCGACAACAGGGGTGGAGAAGGTAGCTCCGAAAGTGAAATTAAAGAAAGAACCATCGGACGATAAACTATCGACGGAGAAAAAACCGAAACCGGAACCGCAACCGCAACCACCGGCTCAGAAGCCGCTTTATCAGGAGAGAAGGAGAGAGTTGAGACGCATGGACTCGGTCGAGAGGATGTCTACATCGAAGGAATCGTTGAAGCAGGAGGATTCGGAGAAATACGCGAAGAAGAAGATCGTCAAGAGGCAGAGCACCGAATTCGACGACAAAACCGCGACGATGAAGATCGATGAACTCGAGGAAGCCGACAAAGCATCCAGAAGAGTCTCGGATACGGTCACGCCGGAAGATTCGAAGAAGAAGAGTCCAGAGGACGCGCCCAGGTCGAAGGAGCATAGAAAGATGCAGAAGGAGCAAGAATGTATCGAAAGGGTCACGGAGTTCCTGACCAGGCACAACACTTTGACCTATCCGGACTATAATCAAGATGTCGTCGTCCTGGAGCAACGAGTACGTCCATCCAGCTTGAACGAGTTGGAGAAAGCGCGTCCAGCCGAAGGAATCGAGGACAAGGGCAGCCAACGAGCGGAGGACCCGAAGAGTACCCCCGAAGAGTCGACGAAGACACCATCCACGGTGGTGTCCGAGAGACCTTTGACCATCGAGCGACTTCCGTTGAGCGTTGTCGAGCCGAAGAGCATTTTAACTCCCGAAACAGAGGCGCCACCGAAGCGTAGAAGTTCGATGAGAAAGAGGACGTTCTCCAGGGAGTCCTCCAGGGAATCTCTCCTGGACGAGACGAAGAAAGAGGTGAGGATACAGGAGAACGTCGAGGAGATTTTCTTTGACGAGCCCAGCGAGATATCCAGCGCGCTGCCAGAGGTGCAGCTCGTTAAGGCGAGGATCATCACCGCTGAAGAAGCAGCGGCTAGCAGAGTCGAAGAAGCCATGGCCAAGGTAGAGGTGCACTCGCCGCCGAAGGTGGTCGTCCTCTTGGACTCCATCAGGGTGAGGAGCGGACGAGTCCCTTCGCCGGAGACCGTGGACACATCGCACTTGCAGTTGGTCAACCTGGCGAAGTCCACCTCGGAAAATACGCTGGTGGACACCGCAGAGGAGGAGAACAAGGTGTCCGAGAGGAACATCAAAGCGGAGATTTTGCTGGATTTGTCCAAGGTCCACGATGTTAAGGAAGATATGGGCACACCGTCGGAGACGGAGAGGAAAGAGAGAAAATTGAGCAGAACTGGCAGCGAGGGCTCGAAAAAGGGAGGATCGAGGAGTCAGGCCAGGTCCAAGGATCGAGATGGATTTAAGATTGGAAGTCTGGCGCAACCGGATCAGCCCGAACTCACGATTCTGCTCGAAAGCAGCGTCACGGAGAAGAAGAGGGCGGCTCACGAGCAGAGGGACAGCAGGCTTCTCGAGAATGCCGCGGAGAGGATCCCTAACAGGTGAGTGAGAACAGTGGGGCCACGAGATGTATTTGTACGGTATCATTACGACTTTTTTGTTTTTTTATATTCAAGATCATTTAAAGGTTATAGTTAGACCGCGGATTTTTTTTCTGTCACTTTAAATTTAAAGTAAGTTTTGATTTTGAAATTTTCATAGACAATCCCATGTAGTTGGCTGCGAAATGTACCTTGTGTATATCATCGATTTTGTTAATTATTGTCAATGGCTGGAAACGACACATGCCATAAAATGTTGAGTGGAAGCCTGTATTTCGGTGAAACTAGGCGCGCAATCAATGGCCGCCGATATACATACACGTATATGGTATCGTTAAAAATAACGGACGCGGACGCGGCTGTTTTGCACGGACTGTACAAGCGGTCGATACGGATCCGAATTCCCATGTTGCTCATAACTCGATCTAAATTATCCTGGGAGGGGCTTCAAATGCCGATTAATGAACAACGTTATTTTCTGTGCAGCCGTCCGGCTGGCTGGATTACACGAGTGTTGCCCGTAGAAACCCCGCGAAATGCGCACAATTGGTTGGAAATCTAGGTCGCCTGGAGTATCAGTGTTTCGCGACCCGAAAATTCTATAGCCGTCGCGCGCGCCCCTTTCACTTTTTCGCGTTGCCGATCTTTCAAACAAAAATAGGCCTCCGGTAATCAATTATTTTTCCTTCCGGCCTCGGACGTCTCGAAGCTCGTTCACTCCACACCACTTTACTCTGCTCTGCTTCGCTTCTCGCTGCCGAACGATAGTTCGCGAGCGTTCACCGTGTTCACTTTTACACCGATGAAACACGAGCCAGATTATTCCGACACGTTCGCTCCATTGCTGTCAAATACGCTACTACGCCGCCTGCCCGACCATAATCATCGTGGAACAATAAACCGGACGAATACGAGAGAGACCTGCAAAGTGAATATCAGATGTTCAGTCCACACTCAAACATTCCTTATTCGTTCGTTAACACCATTTATTTTGTGTATTCCATTCATATTGTACTATTCATTTTATCTATGTATTTATTGTATTGTTTATCTTATTTTCTTTTTTTTGTCTATTTTATTTATTCTACGTATGATATTTGTTCATGTATCTTTCTTTATTTCGTTAGTCTATTTATTTTATCCAATTCATCCACATTATATACTTGCTGTTTTTTTCATTCGTGTTCCGATTTCCGATAGTAATATCGTTCTCTCATTCGTTTCAGTCGCACTCTATATTGTGTTTATGTTTAGTTCATTTACCGTACCTTTCCCAATTACTCCATTCATTTTGTTCGCTCTACTTATTGTAACCGTCTATTCATTTATTTACTTAATCCTTGATTTCGATACTTGACCGTCACGTTCTAACACCGTAGCAGATCTTTATTGCTTCACAGCACTAGAAACAGCAATCGTTAACGTTTTAAAGCCAGGACATTATAATTTTATTGCTCGACCGCCACACCATTCCGGCTTCATGCCAATTTTAGTTTAGTGCTCTTTGTGGAGCTTTACGCGTTGACGTGGATATACGGTTGCTAAAATATTAATAAAAGCCAAATTTCAATAATATATTGTTACCACCTACTACGTTATTTGTTATTTCACTCCAGCTTGTTGCAAGTAAGCTAAAAAATTTTCATTTTTCATGGAGATCCGATGTCTAGTTACAACTGCATAGTGTCCGTAGTCCCCAGTCTAGCGATTAGCAACCAAGCTCCGGATTCGCGCGCGCGAGAAGTCGTTTAATAAAATCTTCAAGTTTACTACGGTTTCGTTCTCGTTGGAAGTCTTCGAAATTCTGTGTAAAGTTACGTAAAATTTCTCACTTGCATATTGTTTCGTAACTACTGTAATTTCGAAGCGTAGGTGCAGCTTTGAACTATGGTCGTCCTATCGTTGCATACGGCGCGTATGGCTTCTCCGGGTTCATCGCACAGTTCACGCTGCTGATCAACTTTTGTTTACAATGAATCGGTAATATTCGGACACTTTTGAAATGACGATAACTTTTTGAACATTGGACCGTCGTACGACTTGGATTTTTTTGAGGAGTTCTGAAAAAATTGCAATTCGTCGGAATTATAGAGACCACATTAAAAGTGGTTGTTTACATTTTTTATGTTGGCCTATATTAAACATTTTGAAAGTATGAACAGTGGAACGAAAGCTTGTTTTTAAAGCATTCTCGAAGAAGTCGATATTCCATCGGTTGGAAGCATCGATCCGTGGCTACTATCATCCTCCTTTTCTCCCCTTTATCATGCACAGTCAAGCTTCAAAAATACACGAAGCCGTACTGCGGGTTCGCAAGATGCCCACAGAAACGATTCACATTCCTCAGTGGCTGACCTTTCGTGAACTGAATGTTCGAACGTAAGAGTTCGCCCGGTGATTTAAGTAAAAACTAGATTCCCGTTCGAATTTGAATTTTGAAGAGAGTCGAAATACTCTCAAATTCATTACACGTCCAATGGAAGTTCATTTTCGGGTTGAATCAATCCGATTGAAATAACCCGCATCAACCGATTTCGATGAAACTTTCACAGTGCATATAATTGACACAGATCTACAAAACGTATTTTTTAAATTTTCGATATAGGCCCACATAAAAAAGTTGTAAAATGCAACTTTTAGTATTTTTTCTACAATTCCGATCAATTGCAATTTTTGAAAAAATTTTTTTCACATCCTGTAGCAAACTAATTGCTCTAGCTTCCCAAAAAAATGTTCAAAACGTATAGTACAATATTAAAAAATTTATAGTCTTTTTAAGAGTATCTGAATATTAGCGGGAGTCACTGTAGGTGGCAGCCAACGCGAGACGTGTTAAGTGTACCAATGAAAATACTCTACTTTCTATCCAGTTTATCGTACCAACATATGTATGTTACCGCTCATAAGTGGAGCACCTGTGAATAATTGAAAAGCCATTTTAAAAATAGAAATTTTTTTCGAGCTGTTATCGTCAACATCTCTCGAAAAATTTAGTACGGGTGTATTATCGGCACACGCGAAGATGGGAGGATAGGTAATTTGTTAGGCAAAATTTTGAAATCTTTACGGGCGAAATACTCCACTGTACGGCGTCTGTAAGACCACGACCAAGCGGTCCTACAGCCCGCTGTTTCCGCGAGCGTTTCACCCGGGCGAAAAAAATCGAAATTCGCGGAGCCAACTGCAGCGTAGTTCGCGAAGCATCGGGTCGGGTAGCAAGCGGAACGTTTATTGCCACTCTGGCAGAGACACGCGAGATCGAGCAATCTTTCTCCGGCGCTATCAGCAAGATAAACCGAGTTAGCTTCCCAATCCATTCGTTCTCCAGTGCCCCCCTTTCTGCCTCCGGGGGGCTCTTCCGAGCCAGGTAACCCCGGGCGGAAGCCTTTGGACCGTATGCAGAGAGCACGGAAACAGGAAGGGAGCAAGCTCGGGGCGGATGTCGTCGGGTGCAGGTGAAGACGATGCGCGTTGGAGCGGGTGTCGGAAAGTGGGTTAAAGGAAACGGGGGAAACCGAGCGAACTGGAGAGACAGAGAGAACAAATCCGAAACAGAAATATCGGGAGAGGGACGGGGAACGTCGCCGGCATGCCGGAAGGGAAGCTGAACACGAATATAAATATAGAAAAGTGCAGTGGCCGGGAGACGGATAGAAGATAAAAGATAAGGGTGAGCGGTCGAGAGAGTTCGAAGAAAGCAGAGCGGGACGCGATGAATCTGATACGAAATAGATGAAGAAACGGATAAATCGAGAAATACCAAGAGAGCGCGCGCGAGAGAGAGAGAGAGAGAGAGAGAGAGGGAGAGACGGAGAAAAAGGAGGAAAGCATAAACCGGAGAGACAGAGAACGGAAAGAGACGCGTGCCACCGAGGTAGCCGAGAGAGAAGAGGACGGTACTAGAGGCAAGAAACGAATAGAGACGGAAAGCTTTGCCGCAACGAAGCTCGTGCTCGGTACTTACTCCCACACACACAGACAGTTGCAAAGCCTTCGTAACGACTCGTACTCGCGTTGCTTCGCGTCACGGTTCTCTATGTACGTGTATATCTACTCTGTTGACGCGCGAGTGTGTGTATGTGTCTCTTTCGCGGACGTGTTTGCGCCCGCAGGAGAATACTCCAGGAGGTGGTCGGTCGCGATTAGTCGTGATTCGGAGCCGGCATCGGCAGCGTACTCTAGCTAGTGATAAAGGGAAAAGATACATCGACTGATGTGAATGTTCGTGCGTCTCTCTCTCTCTGTCTCTCTCTGTCTCTCTCTCTCTCTCTCTCTCGCTCTTGCGCTTGCTCTCTGTCTATCTGTTTGTACGCGGCTGGGTGCACGCGAACGCACGAGCGCCACGTTTTCGTGTACACGCGGACCGGAGTGTGTTGTTTATTAGATCAGAGTAAGCCAGTTTGCAGTGACGCACGGTCGCCCAGAGACACGCCAGTGAACACCTTGGCTTCGTAGCGGAACGTAAGAGGTACCTGTCCCTGTTTTTCCCTTTTTTTCTGTTCTCTTTATTCTTCAGACTTTCTTCCTTTCTTTCTTTCTTGCTCGGTTACGTTACGCGCGACGCTCGCGATCTTCACGAGTTACGGGACACGCGTGCAAGCGATCCCCGGTCGAGTCCCTTCGCGATCGACGCCTGTGAATCTTGGTTTCCTGGTTTATCGTCGCCTGTGAATCTTGGTTTTTTGGTTCATCTTCGCCGTGCCCGGTTCCTCCCATGGGTTTGTTTACGAGCGATCATCGTGGAAGATCAGTGAGGAAAGAAAGACCAGTGTTTTTCGATTTTTGTTGAACGTGGAGTACCGGTTCGCGCGGAGAGTTTGTTTTAAGTTTCCCTCGTGTTTCGTATCGTTGTTCTTGGATCCCAGTGTGTTTTGATTTTTCCCAATTTATTATCTCTCTTATTGTTTTGTATTTGTTTTGAGCGCGAGTTCACAAATTGTTTCGCATTCAGCTTCAATATTTCTGGGTATCACTTACTTTTATCGTTGATTATCTTAATTTTTGTTATGTTATTAGAAGTTGTATATTCTTCTTCTCATCTGTATTCTCTTGTTTTAATAGAGTGGATATTTTCGTAGACTGTTCGTCTCGTTCTGAGATCCTCCTTATTTTTCCTCAACTTGGGCTTCTGTTTCTCTTGTTTATATATTTTTCGTTTCCTAGTAGAATGGACATTTGCATAGAGAGTTTAGGTTTGATATAGTATTGGAAAATGGGATCGATACGAATGCCGATTGGATAACGGAAAGCCGCAGCAGAACCTTCACGAGAGTTCTTCCGATTCTCGAATGTGTTTTGCGGTTGGCTTTGTCGCTCGGTTTCGTGGATTATGACACGTTGAGATTGTGTCTGTGTCACTTTGTTCATAATCTATTTAGATTTCTTAACATTCGCGCATAAACACGTCCAAGACTAAAAATTATTATTAGAACATAACTGTGCAAATATTTCTTCATATTTACTGTCAATCTAAAGATTGGTGGCGATCATGTTGTCTCGTTGTGCGCCGTCGACAAATTCCTCGACCGTCCAACGCCCGTTCCATCCAATTCCGTGTCTGTTAACGTCGCGCACGAACTCACGGAACCATAACGTCCCCGCAATTAATGGGTCACCGCGGAAGACCTTTCCATTCGCCGCTTTAGCGGATTCAGTCTAAACGTTCCCCGGGACTAAGAAGCCCTCGCGCCTCGGTGCTCATTAAGACCGAACCGACTTCGTTTCATTAAAACCTTCTCCCGTCGTGCGTCGCGCGCCGGATCGGGTTGGGTCGGATGCCGGGATTTTTTCCTCGTTACATTTTCTAATCCACCGCCCTCGGGTTTGCCCGTTTCTTTCTGTTCCATGAAGCCCGGAGGAGCCAGGAAAAAGTGTCGGCCCGCTGCAACCGGACAAGAAGGTCGAGGAGGTCGAGCATCCTTCGAGGTGGATCCTTGAGCCTGTCGAGAAGCAGAGGCTAGACGACAGCGGCGATTCCGTAGGACGACTCGAATCCCAGGATTATGACAGAACCCTCTGGCAGCAGAAGCGACCGCTGCTGGAGGAAGTCGCGGCGAAATCGGAGGAGGACACTCTAATCAGCAAGGAGCACTCCCTTGAGTATCAGAGCCAGACTTTAGAGAGCCAGTCGGATCATCTGTTGCACGGACCTCTCTCGACCTCGTTCGAGGACCTCCTTCGAACAGCGCCGCCGGATGAGAGCTGGTCGTTGCCGAGCAAAGACATCGAAGAGGTCGAGCTCAGCTTCAAGGAGACCCAGTACTCGCCGAAGGAGAAGCAAGACGCGGCGACACAGACCGAACAGGAGACCAAGAGCACGCAGTGCAGTCCCGAGCAGAGCGTCAGTCCATCGGAGATCTCCAAGGACAGTCCTCTACGCAGGTATTACTACCAGAGTCCTAGAAGAGAGGTCGAGACACAGACCCAAGGCGAGAACAAGAGCGTCCAGTGCTGCTTGGACGATCTAGGCAGCTTGTCGAGGACCCACGACCCAGAGGACAGCTTCGACAGCCCGTCCAGGTCCGAGAAGAGCCAGGTCAAGGAGTCCAAGAGCGTACAGTGCATCCCCGAGGACATCTCGACTAGTCCTGCCAAGCCTCCGGACGCAGAGTCGCCTAGTCGGGACAAGTCTTCGAAGAGTCCCAGAAGAGAGGTCGAGGTCCAGACTTATCAGGAATCGAAAGCGGTCCAGTGCAGCGACGATGAGATTCTAGAGGCCGAGTACGTTGGAGGAGGATATCGGGCCAGATTCCAAAGCCGACCGTCCAGCTACGTGTCGCAAAAATCCGAGAGCTCGGCGTCATCAGGATCGTTCACCAAGGTTCCGACGGTCGCGTTCGTCGACGAACCGGTCGACATGACGGTCACGCAGCGGGATCACGACGGAAACGTCGGCTGGTCCAAGCACTGGGGACCAGAAAGGCTGGTCGAGATCTACAGGGAGCCGAAAACCAGCTTGGGTCTGAGCATCGTCGGCGGAAAGGTGCGTAACACGACACGCCTAACAACGCCTACCTCGAAGTAAGAGTCGCGCTTCGCGAAGCGTGGCTTCTTTGATGTGTTAGCTTCACTGCTATACGAGTACGTTGCTTTTCTATCATCATACGAATGATACAGTTTTTTCATTTTCCTATCAAGTTCGAAAAATGCGCGTCTACGTCGGTCTACGTCTGAACTGCTCGGCTGGTTCAACGTTGATGGTACTGCTTGATCATTTCAGTCGAGCGATATATAACATATATAAGTATATACATGACGTACAAAGTTGGTATAAGTGCATTAATGTGCCGAATGGCTTCACTCGGAAGACGAGTGTGTAACTTCGTAACGTAACAGAATTGTCGCTATTAATTCTTCTGCTTCGATGATGCTTCGAAAAATTATATTTGACGCGCAACACCGTATTTATTTCCATCTCGGTGATCATGTAACAGGTCTCATTGTTTAACACATTGTTTTCCTACTCAGCTGGCAGCCTACAGACCTTCTCGATAGAAATACTTAGCTCCTGACTAAACACGATATAATTTGAAGTGTGTAGTCGCACAAGGCAAGTTTCACAAATTACCTTCTGCCGAATAAAAATGATCAAAGTCAAAGATCACCTTGCTATTCCTAGATGTGCGCGACTCTTTCAGGAAAAATATTGTACCGAACCCGCTGTCGCATTGACAAATGTGCCATATCTGTTACACGAGATTGAAATCTGTGTTCCAGGTCGATCTGCACAATGGCAGTTCTAGTAAATCTCAGAACATATCTGGGATCTTCATAAAGAACGTTTTACCGAACAGCCCGGCTGGGAGAACCGGCGAGTTGAAGGTAACCCATTGTTTCCTTTTTCCTTTCGCGTTCAATAATATCAGGTAACCAAGAAAGTTCATGACGTTCCAATCGATAGAGATAATAGACACCTTCGGCCTTCATTACCTTTCTTCCAACGATTTAACGTTTCCACCTCGTTTTTACATTCAGGAAAGTTGAACATTTTGTTTTCGACTGGCCGAGCATTTTTATTGGACTTTTTACGCAGATGTTAAAAGTAGCACGATCTTGGTTACCCGATAAACAACGATTGACTTGGACGGAGTCGAGGGTGGAGAAGCGTTTTTTAGAGAAGATCGACGACAATAGGAGAGTATCGCACGCGTGTCTCTCTGTTCGTGCATTTGCTTTCAGGTCGGAGACCGGATAATCGAGGTTGATGGCGTGGACCTGCGACACAGCACGCACGAGCGGGCGGTCGAGGTGATACAAGCCTCCGGAAATCCCGTCTGTCTTCTCGTCCAATCTCTGGTGCACCTGGTGAGACCTCGCCACGACCAGGAATATCGATGTGCTCTCCTTCCCTCTCCCAACCGTCATTTTTTCACATTTCCATTGTATTGTTGCTGAACAAGTCGCACATTCGTCTCCCCGCACTGATCGATAGCCTGCAATTGGGTGCGAAACGAGTGGAACAACTACATAGAAAACGTGCTTGGTACCAAACACAATTTTAGTAAAGAATTATTTCCGACACTATTAACTTAACAAGTAGGTACTCGAGGTGCTCGAGATCATAATTAAAATAGATTGCAATAAATATCATTTTCATAAATGGTCATAGCGAGCTTTGATATTATACTATTCATGTATTTTTACGCGTGAAACAGTAAAAACAAAAAAATAAAGCGCGCATTATTAAATTTCCATTTGAAAAAGGATCTCGCGATTTTCATAGTTCTTAAATTAAGTATTGCAATAACGTCACCTCTATTAAATATTTTGTCTCCTCGCGCCATTTCCAAGAAAAACTTTTCTGCGTTTTCCATAGTTTCTGAAATAATCGATCGTATACACTCGCACAAGGTACCTCGTATAACTTTATTTGTCTGCTTTACGACTTTCCGGTAACTTCCGGTTTATGGCAACACGGTTCCCTTTTCTATCGGGCTCGTTATATGTTCTATTGTGTCACGTTTTCTTTCTAAAGCCCCTGCTTGTTTACTATCTGCCTCCCCGCCTTATTTCTCCCTTTTACGCGTTTATACGATCTTCGAACCTTTCTCACTTTTTATTTGCTCGCATGTGCCGTCTGTTTCTGCTCTGAATACTCCAAACCGAAAGTTTAGCTACAGAATTTATACTTGGTTAGTCGGAAAGAGAATGAAACGTACAGGTTGAATTTTATTTATTTTTATTTTTTCTTCGAGCAATACCGATATTTATTTTTAGTGATATTTTTATCTGTATTTTTAGCGATATTTTTATCTGTATTTTTAGTGATATTTTAGTTGGAATTACGTTTTACAATAAATGGTTGTTATAAAGCAGCGACAGGACAAGTCAATTTGTTTTCCAACAACAACGACAACAACTACAACAAAAAGTTGCGAAGATGCAAAAACCTCCGCCCTCCGCGCAAATGCAATTCAAACGCAGGGGATCGACGTGTTGCAGGACGATGCAATTACACTTTAGGATCAAATTCTGTGTATAGCAGATGTACAAACAAAATTCGGAATAGTACTCTAAACAAAAGCAATTCCAAATGTCTGGAATGGAATGCTAAGCGATACAATTAATTTAAGAACGTTCGAAGCAGAAACTGTTACAACAATGGCGGAGACGAATAAAGTTTTAAGTTGAAACAATTCACAGGAATCGAACCGGAAATGAAATTTCGAAGTTAAATTCAACAATGAAAAAAAAAACAAATCCAGAACGGAGAAGAGCATAATTTCGAGATACAAGTACAAAATGAAAGTACACAACTTGACAGAGAAAATTCGATTAGAATAAAAAGTTCAAAGTGGAAACGATTAAAATCGGAGAATTGGGTCTCGAAATACGAATTGAAATAGCAGCGTGCCCGGCGAGAGCGATCGACATTTCTATCAAATTCAATATTTACTTTTGTTGACAACACTCCGCGTTATTTTTATTGAGCACGAAAACGGAAAGATACATTGAATTTCAATTCCATTCAAAACAGAGTGTCGACTAAAGTTATCTCTGAATGTAAAAGTTCATATAAAAGTAAAATGTCGAACAAGAATCATTACGAGCGAAAATCAACATCGATGAGCAGACGTAATCGTTCGTTATCGCACGGAGGAAATACGATGGTAATTATACAGGAACGATTAATGCCATTCGAATAATTAGTCTTCGCATAGAACGGTCTTTCTTCTTTAATGGACCTGTACGAAAATACAAAATCCGACCTGAGAATTCTGAAAATTAAAATTGGCTTGGATTAAAAAAAGAATAAAAATGCTACTGAAGAAGAATGCAAAGTTACGCCGAGGAATCGTGACTTCCTCGAGCCGGTTCCGGAGGGTGAATTCGTCGTGGTTCGTCGGATGTACGACGATAATTAAACGAGAACGATTAATTCGTTTCATCGGGACAATTAGCTTTGGAACACCGCGTCGCGAGGACTCTCGATTACAAATCGATTGGGCCGGGGATACGGCGCCGATCGTATATGAAATTAAATAGACCAAACGACAGAGGACGCCGGACTGGTGTAGAGAGAAAGCGAAAATATGCAAAGGAGGATGGCGGACGGGGTGGATGAAAAAACGAATGGTAGGGAGGGAGAGAGAGAGAGAGGGAGAGAGGGAAAGGAAAATGGAGGTGGAGGAAGAGAGAAATATAGTATGTATATATACATGTAGAGAGAGAGAGAGATGCTACGTGTCTGCCATTATCGGCGAACGTCCCTTATATATGTACAATATGTAGGATGCATCGAGGTCGAACTTTCCAATAAACCTGCTGACGAGGGGGTGACAGGAGGGAAACAGTGTGAAAGGCAGAAACAGAATGAGAATCGTGCAAATCAGAACAAACGGTACTGCAGATAGTGTGCGTCGTGAACGGAGCGCGATCGTAGGGAAGATACCTTTGTCCCGACAAGTTTGATAGACCGTAAAACGCTGAAATTCGGGGGCGCGTTTGCGAGCAAATCGGACGAATATTTTCGGGGTAAACTGCGCCGGAGCTGCTTCCCCAGATCGAGAGAATATTTCTCTTCTTTTTTCTCTTTTGTTTATTTCACAAATGCTTGGGATTCCTTTTATCGCGGGAGTCTCTCGCGGAAAGCCTGAAAATACAGAGCGAAAATGACTATCCTTTCGTTTCACCCTTGATTTCTTCACGATCGATTCTCGTCGAGCGCAGAGTGTCGGTGGAAGTGAGCGATACGAGATCAAATCAATTTGTTCGTAACGTTGTTAATTACACGTACAGAGATATCGTGCTTTGAACGCGATCGTTCGAGAGAAATTACCGCTAATGTAAGTACAATCGGAGATTCGGCTGCCTGGAATGTGTTCCGTTTAGCTTTGAGAGAAATTGATTACACAGTGTGTAAGTCATTTGGATGTAATTCAATTACGTTAATTAAGTCCACTCAAACCATTAAGCGGATTCGGTCGAAAGCATTAATTCTTGTGATAATAGGATTTATCTTGGTCTGGTAAATTAATTTTACAAGCACACGATTCGCTAAGCTGTGAAAGCGGCGAGAGGGAAATAAAAGAGCTACGGTTTCCACGTGTTACTCTTCTGTTGAGAATTTCAACCAATTGCTAATGAAGAAACTGGAAAATTCTTGATTGGTGGTACCGCACACGAATGACAAATCAACTCGTCATCCCCAGTTAAGACAGCAATACAACGAAGCGTTGAAATAATTTCGAACACTTCGAACGAGGAAAAAATAATGCTGCCAACAACATTCCCTTGGCGCTTATGTTTCATAAGTAATGAATGATTATATCCTCCCTTAAATTACTACATTTTACGTACGACGAGTCTCGCACATATTCCTATCCATTCGATAAAATCTACAATTTGATCTGACCCTATAATACGATAGAACCATCCATTAGCCTCCTGCACGCGTCGGCGAAAATATTTTCCTCGTCAAACGTACGAATAGCCGCGACGGACGCTTGATTTGTTCGATCGAACATTTTTTTTGCTCCTGCCAGGACGTAATCTATAATTGCCGGAGTGTCAAGAACGCGTAAAAATCTGCAGTCTCGTGATCAGTTCCCTCGATTCCGAAATAAAACGCGGGCTTGCCGACCACCGCCGGATCAATTCCAAACCAATTTGCCTTCCGGTAAGTGTTCCGGCAAAGAGTCTATGAAAACAGAGGGGCTGGCAGAACGAGAAAGAGAGAGAGAGAGAGAGAGAGAGAGAGAACAGGGGAAAAATTGAACCGAGAGGTGAAAAAAAAAGAAAACTCGAGGTAGGAAAAACGACTAGAAAACACATGGTTCCGAGGACGTCCGATTGACAATCGGTCGGGACTCGGTGCGGTTTGACAGAAAGTGTGGATTACGTCGTTGGAACGGAGCGTCCGTCACCGACCCCATGGACCACCACCCCTTCCACCTGGCTTCAGCCCCCTCTGATCAACACCATCCACCTTCTCTCTCTCCCTTCTGATATATCGACACCCGCAGTTTCATACACGAAACCGACTGGTAGACGTTAGAGCTGGCTCGGCTGCCTCAAGAGTATCGGCGATGCACCGCCTCTTCGGACGCAAATGCGTCTCGTTCCTAGTACGTTGCACAAGCACACGCACTAATCGTCGATGCACCTTCGAAGAACCGCCACCGCTTCCGGTCTCCGTTACGTCCGCGGGATTCCTCGTCCGTTATAATCGTGGTTCTCGTGACGTCTATCCGGATCGTCTGTCCAGAATTTCGCACGCGATTCGCGTCAGTGGCCACTAGTGCTTCGTTGCATTTCATTACCCTGCACTTTGAAGTTCGACCTAAAAAGTGTATCGGTGACACCAGTGCTGTCCGACCACATGATTCTATCCTTTGACATTCGATCTGTCCTTCGAGTCAGACGGATCACAGTGGTAACAGTAGCTTCCGACCCGTAAATTTTTCTGCATTTCTGTTCATTGGTCCCTAATGAAAACACCAGTGACACCAGTGTTTGCAGAATTTCGGGTAAACCTTTTTCAGGATTTTCTATGTTCTTCGACGGAGCTTTTACCAATTTTACTATGCTGGCATACTCTTCGTTGGTACCTGGAAAGATACCAGTGATATCGGTATTTTATAGTGTTGTCCGACCACGTGCTTCAACTAGACCTGCAGGATTTTGTATGTTCTTCGATGAAGCCTGAAGAGATGCCTGGAGATCACAGTAACTTTTAGTTTGACGTTGTCAATTTTTCTACACTTCTACATACTCTTCGTTTTAAGCTCGATCCTCCAAGACCAGTCTAAATAAACAGAACACCGCACCGGCGCGGCGCGCGTTCTTTGCTAATGTTAACTTACACTCTGTCGCACTCCAGTGGCATTTGTTTACCTTTACTGGCTCGCCTCGTTGGACGATGTTTCGACTAATCCCTTGGAATTCTTTTTCGGTCAAACTAGACAACAGTGATTTCTTACGGTATAACGTTTAACGTAAATTCCACCAATTTCTGTGGACTATCTGTTCGAGCTTGAAAACTGATGTCGTCATCATTAATTTTTTCTTCGTTCTAATTCCTCTGGATCTTTCGTGTTAACGAAAATTCCATGTTACCGATAGATCAGCGCTCTGATCGTTTCTCTTGGATTCTGTTTACTTCTCTATTGGAGATCTGATCTATTTTTTTTATTTTATTATGCATTATTATGCATAACTTTGAACTTTGGAGACTTTATACTAAAGCTACTCTATCGCCTCTCATATCGCTGCTTCTTCATTTTAAGCTTCGACTAATTCTCCGGGATGCCTCCACTCTTCGTTAGATCCCGAAGACTGTATCAGGGACACTCGCGGATAATCCAATATTTTAACTATAATTTCTTCGTTGACGTTCGAAGATTCACACAGCCATTGAACCATTAACAATGTTTGATGGCTTTGTCAGGGCGAGGCGTGTTCGATCGATAGAGCAAATTGATCGGAATGGTCAAATCATTTCTATAATCATTCCACCTTGGATCGTAACTGACAGCTGCATGTCAGATTTAACTTGTTTATCGCGATCATAAATCGTATTCACAGTTTGTTTAGTAATCGGTAGACTGCGGATTTTATGCCAAAAATGCGTAGCAACAGATTTGAAACAATAAAAAGGTTAAAATAATCGAAGAGCGTTTATCAATTTCAACTAGAATCATTGAAGAAAGAAATTTTGAAATGGTCCCCGCTTCCTGTGAGAGATACAGCCATTTTTATTTTACAAAAAGATCCGCAGTCTAGTAATCAGGTTTCTACCTATTCGAATAAAACAAATATTCTCCGTGTGCTTTCTTTTGAATCCGACGAGAATTGCAGCACGAATATCGGATACGCAGCGATCCTATAAGGATGCTTTAGGGCAGCGACCCCGCAGGGTTCAGAAATGTCAAACTCTAGGTTATCGAAGCTTCCTTCGATCGAAGGTTCGAGTTTCGCCGACAGTCCCCGAACGAACACAACAGCACCACTATTCTTCCGAAATCCTTGAGCCCAGTCTGTGGAACATGTAGCCAGTCTCGTGCGAGCCTGAATCCAACTATAACATGTGTTAATCGCATTCCTAAGAACAGCGCAGCGGCGCGGCGCGGCGCGGCGTGGCATGGCGGTGGGAAAACTCACTGTTATAGCCGATGGCCGCAGAATTGGACGCGTCACGCTGCTAAATTACTCTTATTCTGGCAACAATTCAACCAGACTTTGCCGGCGAATTCATCCGCGCACCGATTCGCAAAGGTTTACGTCGTCGGTCATCGCGATAACACGTCCATTTTCCTCCACGCGATTTTCCTTTTCTTTCGCGCGACAGTTTCGAATCGGTGCTGACAGTGAGTTCCGCCGGTTCCGCAGCGCCGTGTCTCCCTCGAATTAGGCTATCACGGAAAATATTGCACAGCTTTTAATCTCTCCCTACCTAATTTATCGAGTCGCCGAAAAGTTAATCGGCGATTAAATCGAGGATTTTATGCAGTCGGAATTTATCGATGTTTTCGTATCGATTTTATTCGATCGAGATATATGCGATGGCAGAATTAAATCGCTTGGACGGTATTCTGGGATAATATGTTATTTCGGTGACCTAAAACCAAATAAATGAGAGCAAATAAAAAGTAAATCATTATTTCAAGAAGATAGGGCTACCAAAGGAATTTTAAATTGTACAGTTGATAGAAAGCATAAATGGGCGAAGCATTATCTCGGGATGAACTGCGCGGCGCGGCGCGCCTATTTCGGGCGAGCGTATGAGGATTAAAGATGGATAAACAAGCGAAAACATTGATATGTGCAATATTTTCCGGGGCGCCGCGCCGCGCCGTGATTCGACGCCGATTTGGAGCGGAATGTGGAGGCGGCGATAAAACTTTTGGACAATTTCCAGAACGAGAACGAAGGCGGTCAGAGCGGGGGCAGTGGCAGACCAGGGAGAAGACAGAGCACCAGGAGTCAACCCTCTAGCGGAGCAGCTCCCGGTACGCCTACCTATCGTCAGACCACGTCTCCCATCACGTCAGTCAGGTCCACCACGCCGGAAGCGATACAGGTGGGTCGTTTCCCCTGGTTTCCGAGCTGCTTTTCGCCCCGGTCGTCGTTCACAGGCTCCTTTCTACCTGTTAGCGTCCTTTGAAATTCTTTGCGAATTCCTATGTCTTTGTGTTCGCTGTGTTATCGCCGCGCCGTGCCGCGTTTCTATCAAATTTTTTATATAAATCAAAGAACTTTCGAGAGAGCAATCATGTTTTAAGATTAAAGTTGAGATATTGCTGAGAAATTCAGGGTCGAGACACTCCGGTTTTCGAAAAGATCGAATTGCTGCCGCAAATGTGCGGTAACCTCTTATCAAAGATCGTTCGGACAGTCGAGCGTCGAAAGCCGGTCAATTGAATTATAATTAGCTAATGGATTGGATTCTCACGGCGATCGTGACGACAAGCGGACGAAAAGACCTTGGTCGTAAAATGGATGGAAAAGAGAGCGTGGAAGGAGGCGGACGGCGTTCGATTGTGTTCGATGCAAATTAATTTGGCTGGGATGGGATCGATTGTTATGGCTCCTGGTTAGGTGGGAGTGCGGGAAAACCCTTTCCGAACACGCCGCGGTATCGTCAGTCTATTTCGTCGCGCACTCAAAATCCAACTGACTGGCTTCTCGATCTATCTCGATCAGTGAAATTTACGATTTAAACTTTAAACAGTGGCGCGTGAGAGAACACGCGCGCGCGCGCGCCCCCCCCCCCCGAGTTTTAAATAATCTCTCCCTCTGTCCGATTTCGCTTCTCCTTCTCTACTCGGCTTCGTGGAATTGATACGTACACAATTCGGATTCGATATACTCCAGCCGACCGTGATTACTCGATAGACAACGAATCCGCTGTAGTCATTGTCTGAGCCGGCCGATCAGAAGGATGAGCACGTTGCTCGCCGCCGCGCCGGTTCAGTTTCGCGGAGATCCAAGATGGAACAGACGCTCTACAAAGTTTACGCGAAGATCGTCCACTGGGACACTATCGGCGCCTCTTACTACCATGGTTTCAAAAACGTATATTTCCGCAAACTTTACGATATTGTTTTGTATTTTTTGAAATCGCTGCAGTCGTCTTTCGAAACTTTTATTTGTCTTTAAGAATTTTTTTCGGAGTAACCATCGGAAATATGGTACTAGTTCTTATGATTTATTGCAGTGTAAGCAATAAATAAGGTGGCGTGCAACGTAGTCTATCACAGTGATAAAAATAACAAAAGTGAAAGTTTTCTTAAAGTTAGATACCTTATGCTGGGATTGAAATTTATTACGTAATTTTAGATTTGCAACGTTATTGTTCCTGTTGCGAACGCGATTGTTTACCGAACAACTAAATATAGAAGCGAAGGAAAAAATATTTAGGTTCTTCTAATATCCTTATTGTTTTCTGTTCTATTCGATTTTCTTATAATTGTAAATCAGTTAGATTACATTAACACTAGAAAAACGAGCGAACGCGTCGAGTTAATAATTTTCGGTATTGCATTCCCGTATAATCAATAGGTTTGTTTGCCGAAGATTTTCATTCGAGGACATTCATATTTCCCTTCGCAGGGAGGAGCCGAAGACGAGGAAAAACAGAGTAGCTCGAGATCGGATTTCCGTAGGCAAAGTACAAGAGCATCAGATGGCGCGGGATCCAGCGCGCGAAGGTAAAAGATTGGTTTAACGTGCATAATTTGTTAGCGGAAAAGAGAGTCCACGAGACGAGTTGGCTTCGCAGATCCTCCATGAAAAAGTCAATTCGGAAAAAGGCGCCGTCACCGCCTTCTAATCCGGGAATACTGCGCGAGGTGAGCGAGGAGAAGGAAGATAATGCTTCGAAGCCGGAAGACAAGACACCGAGGCGGAAGTATTCATCGGATGAGAGCTCCGAGGAGGAGGACACCAGAGAACTCGAGGGAAATATATATACGAAAGCTGGCATGGAGGTAGGTAATCGAAAAACATACTAATCATCTTTTAAAGAGATTGGTCTCGCTTTAAGTACTATTTTAAGACTAGACTCGAGGCTTCACTCGAGACTTAATTGTTTCCAGATTTCGAGGAAAAGCGCGGGGAACGTGAAACGCTCGAAACAGGAGATCGAGGCCGACCCTGAAAAGGAGGATGAGTTCGGCTACACGCATAGTAAGCGATGCAACAATGTTAATAATGAATCATTGAAATTAGTTTAGTTTAGTTCAAAATTAGTTTGGCAGCATCCTTTCACACTATTATGTTTTCTTGAAGCATTCTTCCCTTGATTTTGCAACTTTTTTTCACAAATTCTGACTGTGACTGTGACTTAAAAGATTTATGTACGTATGGCTGGCACGTGTACACTACGGTCGGGCATTTTTCTTTGCAGTGAAAGTCCAAAAGAAGTACCATGGACTGGGGAACAAAGTGCTGTTAGTCAAAGTGGACAAGGATAGGCGTGGTTTGGGTATTTCTCTCGCTGGGCACAGAGACAGAAATCGAATGGCGGTGTTCATTTGTGGCCTTAATCCGAAGGGTTCGGCTCTTAAAGGTGGCGAGCTGGTGGTCGGCGATGAGATACTCGAGGTACGACCCGCCATTTGCCCCAACTTTTCTCCGTATTCCGCGGTTCTCCCGTTTCGGCATGGTAATCGATATGTTCAGCGGTGACATTCGCGTCCGTGCGACGAAAGTACTATACTAATTGGGTGCGAGACCACATCCACTCCTCGATATTGATTCGAGAACTCTGAGGCTGTTGAAATTATTCATGAACTCGTCTTCGTCCGTCTGACGAATATTATAAACTATATCGGCCTCGTCTCTTACCTTCGTTATATTTAATGACTCATTGTATTTCTGCGATTGATTGCTGAACAGTTTCGATATACTTTGTTCAATGTGACGCAATCCTACCAATTAATACGTCTCCGGAAACAATAATGTGTACAATATAATAGTTTGTATACGAAACTTTTCGATAAAATTCGGTTTAATCTAGAGCATCCGTATTTTTAGGTAAACGGATGTGTTCTCCAAGGAAGATGTCACTTGAACGCATCCGCTATGATCAAGGGAATGGCTGGTACTTGTTTCAAGATTGTTGTTTCACGGTAAAGTATACACTTACGATTACCGCTTTTTTCTTTACAAAAATCGAGACTTATTTAATCGTATGCAATGATGTACTCGCAGGAGATCGACAGCCATTGACGACATCGCTGTGAAACCGATCAGCCAGTTCCCTCCTACCCTGGATGACGTGAGTGTTAATTAACCGATTTCACTTGCATGCTCTCCATCATTCTCTGTTCCCTGATCGTTTGTACAAGTATAACATCATGGAATTCAGTCGACACAATCGTAAGCTTAAATATTTCCTTATTAAGATTGATGGTTAATTACGTTTAATTGCGAAGTAATTATACCATTTATAGTTTCTATATATTCTTCAATTGAGAGGCATTCGCAGCATTTTATGAATGGCGATTTTTAAAATTTTTTAAATTTTCTTCCTCTTCTCCATCTCAGCGGGTCCCTCCGTTTATAAAGTTTTTTCTGAATTATTGATCATTTGACAGAATTGATTTGCGATTGACTAACAAATTATGTATTGCGGTCGGTTACAGTCGGAAATGTTCAGCGCGTACAAAGGAGTGCGCAACATGCCCGTGAAGAAGGCAAGTATCGTTGGAGTAACAATAAATTTTTACATGCTAACAATATAATCCCGCGCGATCTGTCGCTTTACATGCAAGTTCTCCGTTTCAGGGTCAATATGGGCTAGGTATAATGATCATAGAAGGAAAGCACGCGGAAGTCGGTCAAGGTATATTCATCTCCGACATACAAGAAGGCAGTGCCGCGGAACAGGTAATTGTCTCCTCGACAACGCAATTGTCCCCGCGTGTCCCGAGTACTAAATAAATACGACACACAAATGCGCGTATTTTCTAAACGCTTAATCGCCTTTGTTTGCATTTTCATAGGCCGGCTTGCAAGTGGGCGACTTGATCTTGGCTGTTAATTTGGACTGCCTGTTGGGCTCAACTTACGACGAGGTATTGAACAATTACTATCGTTACGAAAGATTAAACCGTACAATCTATTCTTGCGAATATGCGACAGGTATCATCCTTTATGTGGTTATTTTTTGAGAAATTTACTTTGGAACAAGTTTGAACCTTTCAATTCATAAAATTCATTATGCTTCAACTGAAAATGTTACATAAATGTTCTTGTCTAAACATGGGTGGTTATCCACAGGCTACAAGCCTATTGAAGAAAGCAGAGGGTGTGGTGACGCTTACGGTGTGCAATCCAAATCAAAGTAAAGTAGCAAAGGACGAAGAGGACAGAGCAAAAGGCATAATTCCTGTAGCTGAACCAGGTATACATAGTATACTATTGGTTGAATTATGATCTCTTGAAACACGACAACAATGGTATCATTGTTCACGTTTCAGAAAAACCAAAGGAACCGGAGAAACCGAAAGAACCCGAACCGCCACAAGATCCAAAGGACTGCAAGATCGCAGAAGGAAGAGATACAACGATAGAATTCCAGAAAGAAAAAGATAAAGGCATTGGCTTCACTATAGCCGGTGGCTCGGACACTCCATGCGTAAGACTAGATCATGTTTCAAATTAACATTAAAAAAGCGTAATTTGAAAATGTTATAATCATCTGACGATACGATTCGATTACAGAAAGGTGTGTTCATCATCGAAGTGTTTCCTGACGGTACAGCTGGAAAAGATGGCCGCCTGCAGTCCGGTGACCAAATACTCGACATGTGCGGAAACAGTTTCAAAGAAATCGAGCATGACAAGGCTCACGCAACTGTGCTGAAAGTTTCGGGCACTGTGAGAAATTCTTTTCTTTCCTTTTCTTGAACATTCTAATTGTATTGTCTTCCATTTCGTAGTATAATTTTCATTCGTTTGAATCCGTAGATCACGATGATAGTCCATCGGCGCGAGAAGCCAGAGGAAGAAATCGATGTCGAGTTGCAGAAGAAATCCGGCAAAGGAGCTGGCCTCTGTTTAACGGGATACAAGAGCGGCAAAGGGGCATACGTGTCAGACTTGGTAAGCTAGCATTTCTTATTTACGAAATCCTAAACGAAAATCGGAGAATCATTACGGTCGAACGTAAAATGTTTCCGTTTGTGTGACAACTGCAACGTGTTTGTTTTGCAGTTGGCCGGCGGCAGCGCTCTGGAAAGTGGTAAAATTTGCAAAGGCGATAGAGTTGTCGCAGTGGGAGGCACGGACGTTCGAGAAGCCCCAGTCGAGGACATCGCGGTTCACGTGAAAGTTTCTAACCCGGTGCAATTGAAACTTGCCAGGTTTAAGTCTGCCAAGCAATGACAGGTAATCATCTCGTGAACATATGAAGACCACTTTTACTGAATGGATCTGGAAAAATATCGATTTCGTGACTTTTACCTGGTTCCATTTATGAGAAAGTTCTCTAACAAACTACTTGCTAATTACTCGTTGACAGACGAGTTTCTAAGACATACTCGTTTCTACTGTCGTTCAACGTTTCTTGATATTTTTTAATACTATGTCTACTTCGATCAGAATCGAGCCTTTCACCCCTTGCACTATGATTTATTTTATAGGTGGTTAGATTGTCTTTGTTGTTCATAATTTCCTAGTTATTATACAATTATACATATTACAATATAGTTGTTCAAGTCCTGATGTACGTTTCCGTTGGTCGTTTTCCAGGGTTCTGCAGGCGGAACTCTGAACACAAATCTTTGAAAGAGGATTCCCCGCAGACATCGCGGACTTTAGTGTGATATAACTGACTATACCAAAGTAACTATAGCTCTAAGTACCGTTTTACTATTAAGCATCGTAATTCTATTTAAAAAGAGCGAGCGAGAGAGAGAGAGAGAGAGTGAGTGAGATGTGGAACGAAGAAGGGAAATCGCGTCTCGAGGCGAGGGTGTCGACGAAACCTCGTTTCCGTCGGTGCGATTTAAGCCACGTTCTCATCGCGTGACGGTGTTCGAAATTTTTCACGCAGCGCGAAACGCCATGGGACGCGATCAGAGGCAACTGGTCAAATTCGCGGACAAACGGTGAAAAGAACAATACGATTTTATAGGTACTCGGCGAGCAGCCATTGTAACACGCGATTCATCGGCGACGCTTAACGTCGACACTTGTAAAGATTCCGTCTGCCATTGATGAACATCCGGCATGTAGCCGATAACGATACGTTACACGCATATTATTTAGTGACGACAGAGTATTTATGCAGTTCTAGAATAACTATGGATATCGTAATAGCTGCGAAGACGGCGAGTTTCGCGGGCCGAGTCGGCAGAGGAGAAAAAGAGTTCCGCGAAAGAAGGAAACTCGATAAATTCAAAAAGAAATAGCCGAACCAAAGAGAAACAAAAGAGAAAGCTGAGATTTTCTGGAGGGGGAGGCTCTTCTCCTCTCGAGGCCGGCACGCCATGTCTTCATACGAATAGAGAGATCTTGCTTGTACCGTTTCGTATTACTTACGTTTTAAGTTAGGTGACGTTTTATTGTTAGCGACAGTAGGGGTCGCGCTGTTCTACCATCCGTGACTATCACGATAAAATTCTAATCTCCTCGGGACCGACGTTTCAAAAACCTACAGATCTGCGGGGACTATCCGTAGGCGGGGCGTCATTTTCAAGCTATCGAGCGCGTTCGTAGAAGAGAAATCCTACGTGAACGGGATCGCTCGACGCTGTTCCACCTGTTCGACGCGGAACATGGACGCGTTAGGTGTGTTTGACCGTCCCGGGAATCCCCTTGACATCTCGCGAATCCGTACAACCCAACCCCTGTTTGCCTCGGTGAGCCGTCAAAGATTGTGTTTCTGCTATTTTTTCGGTTCTTCAGGAGTGAACGCGTTCCGTAAAGGTCAATCCATGCTCTCCTATTTTCTCGCAACGTTCACAAAATGCGAGCAACAGAGCACTCTCAAAAAAAAAAAAAACGAAAAAAAGAGAGAAAAACTATATCCTCCCGTTGAGTTACGCTCGAGCATCGACTTCTTTTCTGTCGCATGTCGTTCGACCGAACAAACGAAAGTGCACCGTTGAAGGCCGCAGCGGATACAGACGATTAGTGAAGGATACACTTGAAAATCTTTTATAACAAACGCGATTTTATAAGATTTTATAGAGCACGAAAGGACATTGAATTCTTCACGAAGAGGATCGCGTGTCGTGGCTTCCGCTGCGCGTAGGAAAATAGAGAAAGCACACGGTAACCTTTTCAAAGATTCTATTCACCTCGAGGGACCAAAAAGGAGCAAACAAGACAAAACAAAACAAAACAAAACAGAACAGCACAGTGTCGAGGTACCCTGTGAATTTCGAAGTTGAACGGATTCGGAGTGATCAAGGGAATTCGGATTTTCAGCGTCGGAACGGTGGAAGAGACTCGAGCGATCGAGCTTCGACGAAAGTAATCGTTCGCATAAAGACTTGTTATAAACTCTAGACTGGCTTGTTGATCGCGTGTAGTTCAATTTATCCTATTATCCTAGTCCTTAGCGTAGATTCTCGACTGGGAGAAACGGATTGGTCGCGCTCCAGCTCCAGCTTGCGATTGGAATGACATAGAACCTTACTTGCTTCACTTGAAAGCACGCGAAAGTTTAGTGTTACTTCGGCGTGAAAGCTCGGCCAGGGCGATTCAGTTTGATTCGGAATGGACGGAGCTGAAAACTGTGAGACGATTTTTCAAATTTTAGAATTGACATCGCGCGCGCGCGCGCGAGATAAACGAAAGGTTAACTTTATTAACTCCATTTTTAACCTGTTACAATCATTCTTTCGCTTCGTTATTACATAAATATTATTTGTTATGTGTTATGTGTACAACTTTGTAGAATTTTATAATTGAATATTTCAATTTTCATTTTAACAGGAAAAGCATTATTTTCCTGTTTGTTACAATTGTTGAAGATCGAAAGAAATTTTTCTACGGTTCCTGCATCTTGTAAGCGACGAAGAAAATTTTTCTTTTGCACAAAGATTCGCGGTCTAGCGATAAAACAACCCGCACTTTATTTTCAATTACTGCGAGCATGAACGGAGTTTCGTTCAATTTCAGTTTCTCCGAATTTGCGCGCGCGCGTAAAAATGGGATTTTACAGGTGCGTCAGCGATCGAGCGTGGTTTTATCTGTTCCAGGATCAAAATAGATCGCTCTGGGGATCTAGCAGCCGACAAACTGCACTGTAAAAGCTAGTCGTTCGTTGCTTTTGATTTCGATACACAACATCGAATTCGAGCCGACTCCACGTGGAAGCGAGCCAACGAAATAGCTAGCTCTAATCAGCGAACAAAACCATTCGGGGACGTTCACGTCTCGCGTATTTATATACATATACCTGTATACATATTTACAAAACGCTTTGTTATCGAACACACTCTCACACACATGTACACGAGTCGAAGTCAAAGGTAATTCGCAGGAAAAAAGGGACTCCATTATTGCACCTGCCTTCGTGATCGTTCTGTTCGCGTTATATGATCTAGCCGATCGAGATTCAGACCACGAAAGAAACAAATTTATTAATACAACATTTATTTCAGAGAACACAGTGGAAAATGAGTTATTCTGAGAAAAATTGTATCGGAATCGACAACTAACTTTTTATTACATTTATGATTTATTACATTGTTTTATACGCTGCTGTAGTTCTCGTTTTGGGAACTGCGCAAAATGAATAAAAATGTTTTTTGAAATTCGATTCGAATGGAAATTTCTTCGACGATTACATTGTCATAGGTAATAGATCATGTAAGAACAAAGGTGGGTGTATATTGTATATGACTCTTTATTAATTGATTAAACTAGTGATTTAAAATTTCAATTTATGAAAATCGAGAAGGATAAAATTTCCGAGATATGTAAATGTTAGGTCTGTGTTCGGTCGATTTTTTATCTTGGTGTTTTTGATCGGTCACGGGCTCGATCGGCTAAATGATAGTGTTATCGGACGTGCAGTATAGTAGGGGATGGTTCGATTGTAAAATGGCGAGGAGAGACGGGAGATGCGTGGAATTTATTCGTCGTTGAGTAGCGTTTAGACGAGAAATTTTAGAGCGTTTTGCAACTTAATGAATAGAGGAGTTCTGCTACTCCAAACGCCTTCGAAATTCGGGGAGCAATACCAATCGAGCCACTTTTACAGTCAACGACTTAAATTATTCTTATTATTAGTACCGTCATTATTATTGACATATTTCACCATTATTCCGATGATCGTTATTATTCTAATTCTCGTTATCACAGTCACTGGTCATTGTAGCGCGGCATCGTTGACGACACGACGAGGAAACTCTGATTACATATAGAACGCGGAATATACAGAGTGAGATCTATTAAAAGCATCATATTGCCAAGTGGCAATATCAAATCGTTGTTGATTTATTCACAGTGCCCACCTTCCAACATCTTCCTGTTCCCATTCATCTAGCAAGTAAGCGACCGAAAATCACGTTTATACTAAAATCGCTCTATCCGATTTCTATCGAAAGTGTATGTTGGAGATACAGAAGACGACGAATCTCTTCGTCAGCCATGAACGATGCGTCTCGGGAAAACAGGTGTTCGCTCGAAAGTGTCGAAGGACGACCGAATCAGATGCCGCCCCGTTCATTTAGCTATCGAAGGCCCATTTCGCCGGTGTACTCTTCTTTCTCGCTCGTGCGCGCGGCTTCTAAGTGGACCGAAGAAATCGTTTATTGGCCTCGCAAGTGGGTTACCGGCACGGGGCATCGTAAACTGCACGGATTAATTAGCCATAAAAAAAAAGCGAACGCGTAACAATCGTTATGCATACAAAGCGCCGTTGTATTTGATGACGGATATTACGCATATTAATCAGTCACGCGATTTTGGAGTCATCTCTGGCACCCCGCACAGCTTTTGTCCGGCGAATGACTCTTGAGATTTCGCGTTTTCCTCTTGTATAACTGCTACAATAGCTTTTATTCTTCTGTTTTATGTAACCTTCTCTTTCTAATTTTTTAATCGTCAGACGTTCACGAATCTCGTCTTTTTTTTTGCCACTCACTGTATCATCTGGGAGATCGTTTCCGTATGCTGTAACATTTTCTTGTTTCATTCGCTATCCTATGCCATTATTACTTCATTTAGCAAAGACAGTAAAACATTATTACAATTGCTCGAAAGCTTTCTACTAATTATATGCTTTCTATCGAGAGTTCTATGAACTATGTATTTCATAATTACTAGACAGCGGATTTTATATCCGCTATATTTTAATTGCATAAAAATCAATGAAAAAAAGGCATTTCGTAAAAATCAGGGAATGAGACATCAAAAATAATATCGGGAACTTGTTCGAATATTATTTTCATGGAAATGTGGGGTATATCACCTAGTTTTACCGAATTCGCCGAGATGCATCAAGAAATAAATGTACCCATTGTTAGGTTAAAAATTGAAGGAATTAAAGGAAAATAAAACGTAGAAATACTGCGTTAGCCTGGATAAGTAGGTCGATTGTTATCCGGCATGAAGCCGATTGGGTAACGAAAGGATCGCGGTTAATTTGCGAGCATTTCCGATTCTTTCTTCAGCAAAAAGCGTCGCTCGCTTGCGATAGAACCGCCGCGATTCCGCGCAGTTTTACATTCACCGGTAAGGCCATTGTGAGCAACATTGAAGCAGACAAATTACGCGTCCAATTATCGGCGATCATCGTACACCGTTATAACTCGATCGAACTGCCCGATCGTATTTTCGTAACGCGTCCGTGTATCTAATACCTCGCCGAGTTTCCTTGCCGAACCGGTAATTATATCAGTTCTGTCGGGATGCTAGACTAGTTTCAGCGTCCGGAAAAACAGGAAGAAAGTCACGCAGGGACTAAATCGATCGTGAAAAATAAAAACGAAAACCAGTCGGTCCGATCTAAAACTTTGCTTCCACGGTGAATAAACTCGGGTCTAGTCGGTCGGTCAATGGGGATTTTCATTTTTCTTCGGCGACAGTTTCTTTCCCGATAAGCCATACCAGGATAATATTGTTTCTATTGTATAAAAGACTCTTTCGTCTCCATAGTTTTTCGTCACCATACTTTCGACTCCATAGTTGGCTTCTCGAGGGGCTCTATTCTGTTTTTAAATTCCATTTCTCCTAACAATTTTTAATAATTCTTATCAAAAGAGAAAAAAATTTGAAATACTCGCTTAATCTGATGGATAGAGTTCGAAGCTCCCCAAGTTTGATTAACGCTGCTGGAATTTATGCCGCCGCGCCGGTCGGAGCATCAGGTGTATCAACGGGTAATCGATTACCGTTCTAATAAAATGGTAATATTTGAGCGGTCTTCTGGGTCTCCCTGGGATTTTAGGAGAGCGACGAGGAATGTCGATCATTAAAATTCGTACGCGGGAAGCTCGTATGGATTCATTAATTAGTGCGAAGAGCACGGTCAGAGAAAAGTACATACATATATTTTAGCATGATTGTACATTGGAAATAAGCTCCGTCGCCGAAAAGTCCGTTATTTTCAGAAGAACGCGTCTTCTATGAAATTGATAGGACGTGGTGCACGGAGGGAGAGACTGCGAAAAGGAGGATGCGAAAAAGCACCGAGAGTTCAAAGCGTCCAGTGTACGCGAAGCGGGAAAAAGGGGGGCACAGGTTATGACATAATTGCTTAAGAAAGTTCGGAATGTGAATATACGGCGAGCGGCCGCGGCCGCTGTAGAAGTAGTTCACGCGCGTTTCGCAAAACTTGTCCGTAAGCTAGACCGGCTGCTGCGTTTATATCCTGCCGCGACCGTTCCTTTTCTCATCCTCGAAACGGGACTGCATCGCAATTATACGCGTCCAGCATATTCGCGACTTTTTCTCTTTTTCTTTTCCGTTTGCTGTTTCTTTTTCCACCGAACTTCCGCGCTCGCGTGTTCTTACATTTTTCCGTTGCCTTCACAGGGTGTCCCTAGAATGTTGTACGTCTTTGAAAAGAGGGAAGGAGATTTAATATAGCAATGATTGTAACAAATCTCGATGCTTCAGTTGTATCGTATTAAATAACTTGCTGCGACTTTGTAAAACTTCAATGTCTTACTTACACATCAATGATTTTACGCTAAACATGTTAAGTGCTCCTTAAGTGAAATTGCTACTCGAAGCTCATTAACGAGGTTATCTATGCCAATAAACTTGCCAATTAGTACTAATGGCTGATTAAATCGATATCTACGACCAAGTAAAGCAAAGCACATTCTCGATTGAACGCCTGCGGGGGAATCGATAGCTATATTAACAAAGACAGTAAAACCCTGTTTAACACTTTTGAATCCATTCATATATTTATTAATTTCTGATGGTTTTCGAGAGTTAAAGCTTTACTGTATTAGTACCTGACGATAACAATAATGGTGCGCTTATTTTTAACGTATGGGAACGGTCGTCCAACTGACAATGAGATAACTGATAGTTTGATTACCATTAAAGCGAATTGAGCCGTACCGCGACCTTCAAGTGAAAAGATTGAGTGCGGTCTGCGGAACACTTGGGGGAGAGTATTGTTGCAAGGTCACGCTGAGATCACGGACGCGGGTTTCACCGAGACATTATTTTGACACGCGAGAACACATCGGAATTAAGCTTCACGGTAGTATTAAGCGACGTCAGTGTGGATCGACATTAACTGTGACCGACATACACATATTTCTTGTATGCAATACTAGCAACGTGTGACGAGCAGTATACACGGTGTCTCAGCATTGCGATACGTCTTTTCACGTTGAAAACAACATAACAATGTTCTTCGATTTTTTATATTGCACTGTTTTATATTTCAGTCAGTTAATTTCTTCATAAATGCATAAAAATCCGCAGTCTACTGACAACTTTACAAAGTAGTTTTCCATTTGATCGACACATTTTTATCGTGAACGCATGAAATCCGCCGAAAATAAATAGTCCGTCAACCATGGTTTTTATGAGCGCAGCGTATCGAATCAACATCGAAAAGCAGCAAAGTCAGATATGGGAACCATTGACTCCGGTGCAATGGCAACAGTGTGTCTGCACGACACGTTTCAGTTCCTCGCCGTAAAAGTCGAAACGGTTGGAAAACTGTTGAGCTAACTGGAAAAACATGAAGGCCAGTTGGCGCAGCGCAACAAAACGTTTAACCACCGAGTCGCCGCCGCTTTAAACATATCCGCCAGCCTTTAGACGCCTAGTGGTCAAACTAGAACTTTGCACTCGGTTTTTTCTTAACGGGGAAAGTATTACGAAATCTTTCGCGCAGATATTACGAGCAGCCTACGAGTACAAAAATTCGATTAAGATACGAGAGATTGCAGTATCCGATTATAAATCACATCTCCGACCAAGTCGCTTGGATTCTTCTATTCGCCGATCGTATTACGATTGATGTTTCGATAGGAGCGTCAATTGCAAGAACGGCAGAAAATTATTTATATAGTGTGATACGCTGCGAAGGGAGGGAAAATATGATGCAAGGGTGAAGGGGGGTGAAAGGAGGTGAAAAGGTTCCTGAAAATCGGAAGGATTTTCTCAAGGAGATTCTGGTAACGGGATGCCATAGTCGAATTCGCAGGCGCCAGTGATCGTCGACCCCTTCCCCACAGGCTAGATCGCGTTAATCGTGACCCAGCTGAGTGGTCGGGATCGATCACTGTCGAAACGACCGGTAGACAGGGAATCGGTTCCACATCGGGGCATCGCGCGTCCACGCAATGTGTTATAACTTTCCACGGTACAGGTGGAAAGCCCGATCCAATTCGAGCGTCTGTGTCTGTTTTCGTAGCAAGTAATAGCGAAGTCGATTCACGGAATAAGAAGGGTCAGCCGAAGCCTACTTTCTTCCTCTGAATTGTCTCGAACGCTGCGCTGCGCTGGGAAGGGGGCCCCCGTTGACTGGGAGAAGCCTGGTCCCCTCTTGGCAGCGGTCAGCCAGTGTATGCCAGTCGTTGCGACTATAGCGAGCGAATCTCGGCGAGCCGATGGGCCCGTATTTTTAGCCCGCCAATTTCTTCGGCAAAGTTTTCGTAAACGTATCGATCCGATCCGATCCGATTCGAGACGAGAGCTTGATCGTCTATCGCCGGTCTTCAGGGATCGTTGCGCGTCTTCCGGTCCGATTTCCAACGAGTTCTCTCCATTCTCAAAGCCGGTATCGATCCCTCAAGGTTCATCCTGTCGATGTTCAACCACTTCCTGTGATCGACTGCTCTCTGGCTTCGCTCGGCTGCGAAGTGGACTTCGAGACGTTCGAACTGTGAGTACACTCGCTCTCTAGCCGAACCATTTTATCAGGAAGTTTCGAGAGCCGCCCGGCATCCGACTGATTATTCCGCATAAGCTAAACCGTTTTCGATCCTCGCCGTGCGTCGAGCCGCGCCGGAGCTGTTTGATCGTGGGATTACCGCCGCGCCGTCGGAGATGCCCGAGTTTCGGACGATCTCCCGGGTTGTTTTAATCAGACGGATTGTTGTCGCGGTTTGCTTGCGATCCGGGACGGTGCTGTGATTGAATTACAATGGGCCAGGAAAGGATTCGTGCTCCTGCTAGACTCGTGACTGCTTCTTGGAAAGCAACTAGGCTCTCGGAAACCAATCTGTGCGAGTCCCATGAAAAATTAGATCGTCATAGTCCCACAACAGTGTAAGCCGTAGACACATGATGCGATCAGCGGGAGGCAACAGCGAGCAAAGATGCACATTACGCTTACGACAGTTTTATTACTACTAAATATTGCAGCTTCGTTAACTGATTCATGAATTAACAGTAGTCGAGACAAGTACCCTACGAGAGTATCGAGGAATAAAACCTAAATGTTGAAAAAGGTTTTTTAAAAATCACAACTCGCAGGAATTACAAAGAAAACAGCCATAACTCTGAGCCTGGATTGCAAAAATACGTTCCGTTGATTTCATTCCCCACCTTCGCCTCTAGCATTTTCCTGCCATCGAATCCGTCATTTAAGGTTGGAGTGTCTATGAGTGACGAAAGAAATTCCCACGGAGAGTGTCTTAATTAACACATTGTTTTATCTTCATCGGACAAGGAACTATATTATCCTTGTTCATGTACCATTATTGTCTTCCTATCTGACGTTGTACTGTCATTCACTCCGCACAATTAAAGACTCCACTTGTATGGAACAATACTCCACGGTAATTGTGTTGATATCGGTTTATTACAATCTTCACGTTATTCTGCTTTCCCAACTTGCGTGTTCGTTTGTTTTTACAATTATTTTAGGCGGTTTTCTATTAAAACAAAGAAATAAACGAATCAATAGATAAAGACTAGTTCTCTTCATACCTCTAACAATCTACTACAAATAGTTTGTTGTATACTGTATAGTTAGTTGTCGATCCTTAAGGATGATCCACAGCAAGCCTGGGAAAAATGGTCCACGTTTTTCAATTTCACATTCACTTTTGCTACACTTCACCGCCCAGAGCACGAGTCTGAAAATGGTGAAATCGCGAATTCACAAACGGAAGGTCATGCTAATGAGATTCCGACACTCGCGGCGCGCGTTTCCGCTGAATTACATAGTTAAACCTCGACAATTTAATTCCCGCTGGTAAATATCGAATCACTCTAATAAATGTTACACGGACCGCCCGTCTCGGTCTCGGTCTCGGTATCGATTCGTAATCCACTTTCAAACGTGAGAAAGTTCCATCGCATTAGTCATCTCGTTTGCGAGGAAATTTCGAGTTATCTTCGAAATACCATCGCACGATCCATACATTTTTTCTTCGATCGTCTCCTCGATGTGTTTCCCTTTTCTCCTTTCTCTCGTTTGCTCATCGGCAGATTGATTGGACATTGGTAGGCATACTTTAAATTACTCAAAATATTAGGAGACTTCGCAGAGACCAATGTACTACTTTCAACTCATTTTCACGAAGCAGGTCCCGTAGCATCACCATTGGCACATTGAACATTTTCCGATAAGAAAACATTTTTTTCGATTTTGACACATTGCTTTCTACGACAATTCGCAATGGCCTCGTGAATATCCAACACCACCTATCATAGGAATATCGAAGCAGTTTCCGGTCGGCCAGTGTCCGCAGAGAACCGGAGAAGCACTGTGCACGTATCTAGAACTTGCTCCGAGATCTAACACACTTCCAGCAGTTTTCTCCGGTGCGATCGGGAAAAATTCTTCGGCTCGCGGAACTCGATCGACGAACTGTTTCTCCATTCACGTTCGTTCCACGCGGAATTCCGCCGATAATCGGTTTACCTCACACGAAAATTTTCATGTTTTTCCCTGAAAAATTTCTGGTCCTAGTCCCACAACTCATCCCCAAATAAATACTTCCGGCTTCTTCGGCGTTCGGGGATAGCATTTCTCTTTACATGGATAATTCATTTCTATACGAATTCATACTACACTATTTTGTATTTCGGAATAAAAGTATGTTTCTTTCAGAAGACAGACGTGATTTCCACTTTTGAAATGTAATTTCGTAGCGAGTAGACAAAATCTTCTAAAGTAATTTAAAATAGGCGCTGTTGGTTCTGGCGTTAACAAAGTTATTCTGTTTCGAATGGAGACCTTTTATGACGGACTGTATTCCGTATGTTTTACATTCACCCTGGAAACGCTGACCAGCGCGGGGAACATTAGCCCCGGGCTATAATGGAGGAAAATTATTCGAGAAACAGTGAACGCGTTAGCCGGACATTACAGATTGTGTGGGTGGTCGCGGGGTCATAAATGTCATTCGAGTAGCCATTAAAACTGCGATATTCCCCGGGAGTAACTCGAAAGTGCAATAACTGAATTCGCGGGAGATGCGCGTTATATATGGAGATACTTTGAGTCAAGTAGCTTCTGTAGATGATGCTGCAGCTTAGGAAACAATTGACATAAGTAAGACAAAGTGGGGCAATACGTTCCACTTCGGACGAGAGTTCGTAGCGCTTCAAGAATCGCGGGTGAAATCACGTTGGCATGCCCGTCGCAAAATTCAACGTAGCAGACCAGTGCTCGCTTAAATTTCCTAGATCTGGTACATCGAAATTTTCGCTACCCGGAAATTTATCTCGGTAGACGAGGAAAGAAGATAGACGCACTTCAGTGTGCACTGCTCTACCGAAGTCTATAAAAGTAGACCGATTTACGTTGTGTTTGGACCCATTTTAATCGGAAGAATCTCAACCATCCACTGGTACCACATTTGACAAGGTACGAAAAAAATTACGTTATCGCAAAAACAGCTGAATGCACCAATATTCGTTGATTGTGCGTGAAACGATCTGACGAGCGATCGCGACGCGTTCGATATCGAGATCGATAGAGAAATATGTGGCAGCGTCGTGCAACCTAGATGACCACATAGAACGAGGAGGATACAGTGTCCGTGTCCGGTAGCCGCATGTTATTTACGATATAGACTGCAATATTATCGAGCAGGCTCGACGGTTCGGCCGCCTCGGGCCATGAATTCGTTCGGCGAATATCCCGTCGTCCGCCATCTTCACTATTTTTCCTCCGGCGCGGCGCGGCGGTGTCCAGAACCGTCGCCGACGCGAAATGAATGGCCACGATTTACACCGCATCCTGTAAATATGTATGTACGTACCATATGTATATATGTATGTACCGCAACAACTGTCCATTCCCACTTTATCGTTCTACTCCGTTCTGCTCCGTTCTGTACTTTCAATTATCACGTCGGCACGTTCATGCTTCGCGTCTCCGGGAAATGAATCCGCGGACTTTTTCTATGTTGTTTCGTTGCGTTTTGTTTTGTTTGCCCTTATTCAAAGTAGTCTGTCGAACCGGCGCGGCGATTCGACGAACACCGATTAATCAGCGACAAGATCTTTAACCCTTTGCGACTGCCCTATTTTATTTCAGAATTTGATAAAACTCTATATTCATATCTATATTTAACAATGTATACATTTCTCACATCTACCGTGCACATCTTTTTCACACGTGCCGAGGCTTTACCGTACCGATCGTGTTTCGCCGGTTAGTGGTTAGCCATCGAGGAATAGTTTATCGTGAGGTGGAAATTTTGGATCGGGGAACAGGCGGTTCCTACGGGATCCACGGGACGTCGTTTCCTTCGGTGCCCCCGATGACGGTATTAAATATATCGCCGTCAAATAAATCGACAAGGCCGCACGGGGGGTTTTGAATTCATGCGAATTCAAGCAACGGACCCACTTGAACTGCTCGGCGTTATTATTCACGCATCGACGGAGCTCGCTCAGGCGGAATACACGAACCACCGGAATCGATAGGTCGCGTTCGACGTATCAGCCCTTCGACACCCCCTTTGCCCCCCTTTGTCCCCTTTCGCCCCCTTCTCTCTACGCACGTCCGTTTTCAACTGTTTACGGTACCTACCCTTTTTCATAAATCGAAACGCACCGTTGGACTTTCAATCGACCGGGATGATAGATATCGCGCCCAGTCAATTTCATAGGAAAATTGAGATAATAAGTCACCGTTTCGGAACGGGCTCCAACAATAGGCTCGACGGGATTATATTGTCGCGGTTGAAGAGGAGTAACTTTTGCACTCTCTCTCTCTCTCTCTCTCTCTCTCTCTCTCTCTCTCTCTCTGTTCGGTTACCTGTAGGGAAAAAATTGCCCGTCGAGATATTAATTGCCGAAGTCCCGGAATCATTTTTTTTGGGAACTTCCTTTTTCAAACTCGGACGATTATCGAGCACATTTTAACGCATCCGCCCTTTCTCTCTCGGACACTGTCTTTCGAATCACAATACTCTGGTAAAGAAAGAGTTTTCCAGATATAAATTACTATCTTTACTACGATATCTATCCGGTTCTCAAGTGTCACAACTAATTTCTATGGGATCGTATACAATAATGTTTGGAGATAGGAAACTGCCTTTAACCCCGAAGATAACCCCACCATTAGTTACTGGATAAGCAAGACAAAGTATGTACGAGTTTGGACTCGGAAACAGGAAGTAAGGACGGTGTTAAAGGTATCGAGAAAAATTTCTGGAGTAAAAGTCACTCGGCGAATAGATGAACACAGATTATACTGGGCAGAACTGCTATTCATCAGTCTCTTGTACATTTAACAACTTCTCCCTCATCTTGCTTTACTCTTCCTTAGAACCTGAGGAACACCTTATCGATATTGTATCGTGATAAAATTGTAAGACAGTCTTTAAATCGGCCAGTCTTTAAAATTCCCGCGCCCAGCCCCGGCTCCGACACCGGTTGGGGAACTCCCTCTTGAATTCTGACAGAAACAGACACTGATTTCGCATATCGGACGCGTGAGCGCGCGGCTCGCTTATTCGCGAGTGCGAGAGAGGCGAAAATCGAACGTGCGTCGACCTACTTGCTGACGAGCGCTCTAGGTGAAATTTGATTGTGCCCTGGGACGAGCCGTGGGTTTTCGATGAATGCCCACTCGACCGATGCCGAGCTGGTCTAATTAAGCAATTGAAATTATCGCCTCGAACGCTCCAGGGATCTAAATTTCTGGCGAAGGTACAGCATCAATCGACTCAATACTATTCCTCGAGTAACCCGCTCTCTCCACGGGAAGGCTATAATTCGCTTTTCATTACCGGGGGATTTACGATAACTTTGGAATCGTTGTCAAGATTCACGAGAAACTTTCCCGATCCGCACGCGATCGACACATGATACATCTTGTCTCGGTAAATACGCACGTATCAACACGCATCGAACGATTTTAACATGCTCATCACGTAATCACGTTGATCTTTTGAGAAAGATTATTAGAAAATTGGCGGCGAGCGATGGGTTAAACAGCTGCGATAGATAAAGCGTTAGGCTAAAACCAGCATCATTCAATGTCTACTGATTCAGTTTACGACCGATCCGGGTCTAGAATCACCGGGCGCCGCAAAAACAAAAGAAACGCGGTAACGTCGAACGTTCCTCAATCTGAGGTCTCAAAGATAGTTCTTTCTCCGGAGTGTTGCTCTCGACGAGGAAAAGCTCCAGTTTCGTTTAATGATCCCGGGGATCCCGGGGGAGCAAGGGGATTCGCAGAAGTCTTGCGCCGAGGAGGATCTGCTCTCGCTCTGCCATTCATTCTACTTATTGTTACCGGCGTAACCGAAGTACATACGTTTGTTTGGTGCTCTCGAAATAATTAAAAAGCTGCGCGCGTCCGTGTCGTAAATAAAGCTTTTCCGAGCCGTTCAGACGAAGAGGAGCTTCGTCAGAGTCGCCGCGTTTCGTCGCGTGCTCGTTAACGGCGCCGCCACGCCGTTTCGCGAATCGCTCAGCGTTTTTACCCCCACCCGCACCCAACCGCCTCGCGATAACGCGAGGAACCCGTGCTTAGAAACTGCAACCGCGAAAGCCAAGGTGGGAGCCAAGGGAGAAATTGCGTTTGCTCCTTAAACCGGGGAAAGTTCTTTTTTCTCCCCCCCCCCCCCCCCCTCCCCCGCACTTTTTGTATCGGCCACGCCGTTCGAGGCATGTCTACGCGAACGGATAACTGGAACGATCAATCCGCGGGAATCTCGGAAACCGTCTTCAAACGAAAACACTGCTTCCGGTGCCGCAACCTTCGCGAGCAACTTCCGGTCTGCGCTTACACCAACGAAATCGCCGTGAAACGTTCGTTGCTGCACGCCGACCGTACCGTTCAAAATCCCGTTTATAATGTACCGATCATGTATGAAATGTTGCCCTTTAAAGAATATAATGTCGTGTAAATGAGAGAGAGTGTTCCTGTTTTTATCAACGAGGATATTCTTTTGGAGAGGAAGCGATACGGTATTATCGACGAACACGTTGCGACTCTTTACGATTGAGTTGACATGGCTGAAATACAACTGTTGTTATTTGTAAAGGCAATAAGGCAATAAACGGCACTCGATGTAGCTCGGTCCACAATTTGTGCGAAATTATTCTTGCGGAAGAAGAATCGGTCCGAAAATAATTAGTTCGGTCGAACTGGTTCGACACTTTTCGTCGGAAATATCGGAAGCTTTTCGAATAAAATTTCATTTCTACCGGGCGAGAACATTCGAATTCAAATACTGCAAGTACACATAAGACTGCACCATAGAAAGGAAGTTTTCATTCTGTATAAAAATGTTTCTATCACAGAGTACAATCTTCCCCCGTTAATTCAAGCCCTCTTGTTCGACGACTACACCCCTACACGCAGAGTGAAGGTTAAGTAGAGAGTTGCCTTACCAACAATTGCTTTGTATTTGTCTTACATGCATCGTATTTATGGGACTGCCCGAAACAATTCACAGATTCATCTCGACGTGCGACGGCGACCCTGTAGTTCGAAAATCTGTGACGACTCGAGAAAGTTTCTATCGTATATAATTATTTCCGCGTGGTCTAGTCATGTTTCTAACAACGCGTTACGCCGAGCGTCATTATCATTGTAAATTAACTGTTAATTGAGTGTTGTGTCCGTTGCAAGCGAAGCTCGCATTCGTTTGTTTGCAGAACTCCGCGGGAACCCAAGAATCGAATCGGGAATACTAAACAGAAAAACGCGTAAAAGAGCGTTTAACCCTCGCACGTTTTCTCGGGGCGAAAATTCACACATTTTTGGTGGTTAGATATGGTAAAATCTCCCTATTAGAGTCATAAAATGTGCCTTTTTAAACTGTGGAATTATAAATGCCACGCAATTATATGATTTAAAGTTAAAGCGTGAAGTATAATTAAGTGAAGAATATCATCGTGGTATCTCCTGTGCGACTACTTTTCCGAAATGAAAGAATGTGTAGAAAGAACTCGTTCGTATTTGCACATTCATCGTCGCGTTTTTCTTTATGCTACAATCATCCTCGGTTCGATTAATTTTATAATTTTCAGCGAACGATTAAAATATTTCGATTGGTTAAACGTTCAAAGGCGTTCAATTAAAACTGTTTTACGCAGTTGCGTCGGTATAGCAACACGTGACCCAGAAACACAAAAGAGAATATGAGAATACAGAAAAATTGTTAAGAAATTATTAAAAGAACTATAGTATTCTTAATCGTTACAAATGATCGCATAAGTTTATACTACGAAAGCTATACCGATAGATGGTTCGATTAAATTTCATAATTTTCAATGGCCAATTATGATATTTCCATCCGTTTAACATTGGATCGCGTTCAATTAGAACTGTTTCACAGGGAAGTTAAATAGCGCGGGCTATAGAGAAATTAATTAATTTTCCGGTTCTTACGTTGCGATGCAATTAACGTGGCCAGGAATTCGCGCAGCCTTACAGGAACTTCTGTCGCGACGACGACGCGCGACGTTCCGACGAAACTTCGAAACTCGTCACGTCTGAGGAAAGGCCACCGAAAAATGGCACACGCGACACGCGAAGAGCCGAGTCGAGCCGAGCCGAGCGCGAGCGGTGGCACGCGGTCTTACGAGCAACCTAAAATCGTCATAACTTTCCCTTCGTTAGCGACGCGCATTGCTTTTCATTCAAAACGCGCGGCCTAAAGCCGATAGACCAGCTGGCCAGTCACATTAAGCTATGCATATTAAGATCTACCATCCTGCTTACGTAGCCGCTAACTCAGAATCGACCTACATCCGCCTCTAGTGAAAATGGCCACGCTTCTCCGAACAATTAGGGTATTCGTATTTCGATTAGGAGTTCTATTAGGAGAACATTTGACATTAAATATGAAAATGTTATTTGGTTCGGTATTAATTAAGTCTTTAGTACATGAAAGACCAAAGATTATTATTCTTCAGTTCATTTATCACGTACGTTCCAGTTAGTAGTACCAGAGGTAGTAGGCCACGCGTTCTATTCGAAGAAAGTGTGACATTTCCTAACACATTGTATGTATGGTATGCACTATACATACATATGTCGACGTATAAATGTCAATTGGTCATTCATAGCAGTTTCATTTTTATTATCATTTTATTTTCATTATCGGCACTGAATCATCGAAATGTGTTCCATCGGATTAATATGAAACGCTGTGCGGGATCGAGGTTGCTTCTCTGTGCGCAACAGTCTGGAAATGTCTTGCAGATATTCCCCGTGTGCACGGTGACACAGGTACCATCGAAAACTTTGCTGTCCGGGGATCATGCGAAGTTTTCAATTAAACGACCCGAAATCTATCAGTATTAGATCACAATTCTAAATCTGAACAATCCGCTCTACGAAATTTCCAAAGACACACGATCCGCTCTGCAAATTATCCATAAATTTCAATCAACCCGGCCGGCCCGTTCTATCCGGTCAACTCTTTAACAATTTCATCAGCTATCAAATTCAATTTCCATGCAATTTCCAGGTACGGTCCCTCTCTCCCCTCCTCCAACGAAAATGAAAAAAACAAATTTAATTCTGATATGGTGTCGGCGCGAGGTGTCATCCTGAGGAGTACCGGGGAAAAAAGGGTCACCGGCGTGAAATTAATTTCGTTTTAATCTTCTCCGAGCTTTCCCGCACCCGCCTCGGATGCTTGTTCCGTATCGTTCATATTCAAGAAAGTGTAAATAGAGTTTCATGCTCGGCATTTCGCCGGCCGCTCCTTCTTTATGTTCTCGCTCGTTCTATCGCGGTGGCACGCGGTTCACGTTTTCACCTGGACGCGTGTCGATCCTATCCGCGCGCAATTAATTGTCTTCGATCACGCTCGTCCAATTTCTACATGCCCGAGCTGCGACCGCGATCCACCGACGAAATCTTTCACCGAAGAAAGTGCGAGCGAAACCGCGATTAGAATAGACCAGGTATGGTTGTCACATTTTCCTACTTCGATTTTTCGAATGGTGCAATAAAGTTCGCGTAATTAATCGCATGATTAAAAGCGAGGTTCCATTAATCGACCGTCGAATCGCTTCAATTATTTGATTTCCCACAGCCTCGGTCAACGTGCAAGGAATAAGTATCATAGAAAGCGAAGGCTCGGTCGACCTAAATCTGTTTAATGAGGATGCTTAAAGAATCGAATGTGTATCCGTACTGTTGGAATGAGTCAACAATGTGTGGGGAATGCGTGCGTGTTAGGTAACACGAATTGTGGTAACCCGGGAAGTATCCGAAGACGTGTACCATTCAATGAAAACGAAAACGAAAACGCGGGTGTGTAGAGACACGTTAAAGGATTACACGGCACGGGCATCGTGTGTTCTGTTCTGTTATGTAAAAACGGAGACAAAAAGGACGATAAGGCGATCCCACGTAATCGGTACGGTCCCACGCAATCGGCGGTAATCCATTGTTTTCGCGGCGCATACGATGAATGGATGAAAGTCGTTCGTATCGGTGGAACAAGGAGATCGTTACACGGTGTAACGAGTGTGCCGCAGATTTTATGGGTTTACAACGAACCACTGCACTAACGACGGGTGTTACCCAAGTGTCCCCACTATTTTCGATGAAATTCGCAGGCATTACGAAATCCGCTAAAATATTCTACCGCCCATTGTCCGTATGTACGTGGTTGCCTATAAACGTCCATATGTGAAATAGATCGTCAATGTTCTAATGCTCGAAATCGACGTTCTGGAGATAATTTTGCAAGTGAAACAGTCCTAAACGAAAGTTAGAAACTGCAAGTTGTAAAAATAGTGTAACGGCTAGAGGCGGCGTGAAATTGAAGTTCGAAACTTCTGAAGTGTTGCAACGTGTCGTCGTAAAGCGCATAGAACTCGGTGTAAAAATCCAGTCACGCGCCGGTCACTGCAGAAAGTTGAATCATACGTCCACTGACTCGAAATTAATTGCGACTGTTCGTTTCCGATCGTTTCATTATCTTGTTACGCTCGCTGAATGCAGTTGACTTCGTTTGACGCGGTTATTTTCCCTTTCACGCGTTTCGATCGTCTCGCGAACAATCGGCGAACATTTTATCGCCGATAATATCGGGTTACTCGATCTCGATCGCTGCACAATCAGTTTCATTATCACCACTATTTGCACTCTAATTTGTCGGTTCTTAGTAGAGACTAAGCATCGTTCTTCCTTTGGTCGGTTCGAATAACAAAGGTTCCGAGAAAACGAACAAATTGTAAACAATTTAGTGGATAATTGCAACCGATTCGGCGAGTCCCATAAATATTTTTGTTATTCGATCGTAACAATACTCGGCGCGGCGTGTAAGTACACGCTCCACGGCGCATTAATTTCATCGTCTCCCATTTCACTGAACGTTGAGCATGACTAATAGCTATTAATTATCTCTATCATAACGACGGCTGCTTATCACGACCCTCCGAATGTCGCAGGAATTTCTGAGCCACCGGACATGTGCCGTGGTCGACACATTTATTTGAAAGTTGAGTCCGCCTTCGACCCCGTGAAATCGTCTTGCAATGTGATCGCTTAATAGCACGGGAGAACCGTATAAGCCGTTAAATCACCACCACGCAAGTACCTATTAACAGCCTGCTACCCTTCCTGCAAAATCACCTTTAACGGCGACCGAATTTCACGAGAGTATTTAGAATTACCTTGAATACACTTTGGAATAGATATATTGGAAAACATTGTCACCAAACAGGAGTTAATCTTTTGTTTTAAGGGAGAGAAAAAAAACAGTCCGCCCGGGAGCAAAACAAACGGAGCCGGTTGTTTTCGATTCTGCTCGTATGGAATTTAAATCGCACACAGGCGAAGAACATGACGAGCGTGTGCCTGTCGCATCCATGTACACGGAGGTATTTTTTGTGTTTCTGCCGGCGTGGCGAGGCGCGGCGCGGCGGCGCGGCGGCGCGGCGGCGCGGCGGCGCGGAGAGGAAAAAAAGGGACGCGCGTTGAAGTGGTTATTTTTCCGAGACAGGCAAAAATATTTCGAGCGCGGCTGGCCTCGACACGTTCGAAAGCCGTTCAGCGATCTGGAAGCCTGCTGAAAAGCCGACGCGACGCGACGATAAGATTCGCGGAGCTAGCCCGGTTCTACGCGGAATTTCTGCGGAATCATGTTCCACGATCTCTCGTGAAACAGTTCTGCTCTGTTTCGCCCGGCCTTTCGCTTTCCAGTTGCATGCCGCCGTGCCGCGTCGCGCGTTGCCGCCCGTAGATAGATAGGTCCACGCATTAATTGTCAATTATCTGGACGCAAAGTTCCCGGGCCGGATCGTTACTTAACGGAACCGGCGCGGCGTGTTATCTTGCAAATAAAACCACCGAAATCTGCAAGGCGTCTGTTACGCCGGCTAATAACACGCAACGTTTTCGTAACACCTTGTCCCGAAATAATGGATTACGGGATCAGGTTAGCAACACGTTGTCCGCCGTAAAGTAAATAGGAGTAATAGAAGCGTAGACAAAGCGGTGCGTCGCGCATCGCACAGATTTTGTCACGTTGCGCGTTGTTGGAACCATGATATCGGTAGGGTAACCGTGGAATTGCACGTTCCATGTGGTTCTCGCATGGAAAACGTGGTTATCTCGAGCGGGACATCGAACGATCCTCGTCATTGTTATATGTAACAGTACGGAAATCCGCGGTTAGCTCGCGTTAGGACTTGAGAAATTCGCGGTTTTCCCGGCTTGCTTGCGTCATGTTATACGTGCACCATTAGTTAACCGAGTTCGTACTCTATTCGCCACATAAGTGCGTGCGAGGAATCACGTGACCCGTTGGAAAAGCTTTCCCATGGAAACCGCGCGAGATGTAACGCAGGCAAGGAGTAACGCACGAAGGAATTCCCATTAGGGATCTGGAGTATCTATCGGGGCCGCTACACCGGCTGATTTATTCGAATTAGGAGCATTACCTGTCATTCGTATGATTAATCCATGGGAGCGAAGAAATTGAAGTATGAAATGGTACTACGGTGGGTAATCAAATTACTGACGCCACCGCGTACGAGAAATATCAGGTTGTCGGCGAATGTCACTGTCCAGTAAATCCGTATGAGGCGAAAAAGCATCATTTATGATGTACCGTTCACGTTGAAATTTATACAGCAATTTATAATGAAATTTTTCACTCTGCGCAAGAGATAATCCGATCAGGTAAAGTCAATAATTTCGGCGGGTCCGAATCTCGAAAGTGGAAGCGATAGTTATTGCAGTGCTGCTTTCAAGTCTATACTCGTTAATGATTCCGACTCTCGGGAGCAACACTCTCAAGCGAGCACACAGTACGAGCTATCAGAAGGTTGTTCCTACGCTCGTGGCCACTGGAGTAATCAATTTTCGAAAGTAACATAAACATGACTCAAGTATAAGGCTACACATCCGCTCTACAGTGCTCTAGTTTGCCTACTCGAATGAATTATCAAGATATTTCTTTCATTTTTCGTACTCGCACAATCCACACGATCAATCTTTTCATTTTCATTGGCATTAATAGTACTGGCTTATGACGGATCTGATTTCTGGAAACACATCAATTTTTCGCATCCTAAGGGGCGCGCAACAGTCGACGCCCGCGGAGTTTCCGTTTCGAACTGGAACGGGAACGTGAACGGGACGCAGCGCCGGGCTCGTGTTTCTTCTTCCGAAATTAGATACTTTCACCTTGATGCGTGATACACATAGAGGAGATCTCGTCGCGAAATAATATAAACTGGGGACTGGGGTCGGCTATTACGGAAAAGTGAAAGCACCGTGAGTAAACTGCTAGCTGCAATAACATCGAGTTCCATGCAAAATTTTGCAGGGAGCGGACGCGGGCGCGGGCGACCGCGGCCGTCGTAAATGACATCCTGGTTCGGAAACTGGTGGAAGTTATCTCGTCGAGCGGAGGGACGTTCGATACTTTCTGGTTATGAATTTTCTTTGACTAATTACCGTTGCTAATGGGCCAGATAAATGGCCTGTGTCACGACATTGTGCACCAACAACATGATTACGGGCAAATGCCGGGACTCTAGTGCATATTATGTAACAAAGTTGGACATTACGCAGCTTACATATACGTAGATATCCTGGCCGCGTAGGCTGCAGTGATATTTACTCAATTTAGTAACAGCAATCGATAATTTGCATACTCGTGCCGAGCTGATCATTTTTTCGCCATCGTCGAATCGTGCATTAACCAATTATCTACGCGCGTTCATATGGGAAAGTAAAACGTGATCGATCATATACTCGTTTTTTATGAACATAATTGATTTCGAACTTTTATTTGCTGGCCCGTGTATTAAATTTCTAAATCTCTATCGGCTTCTTATCCAAACTGTAATCGTTCCTCGATGTTTTAGAACAGATGAAAGCCTAGCTTACCGACCGAGACGATTCTACATTGTTCTTAACTTTCCATTTATTTTTAATAGTTATATTCAACTTTCATTTACAATGCATCCACTTTTCACATTTTTCATGGTACTGATCCATCCACTTTTAACGATATCCGCGTTTTAATAGATACTTAGTCTGAAATTAATAAAACACACACACACACAATAACTGAAAGCTTAAGATTTAACATTCTGATCGCTTTTATGGAAATTCACAGTTACAGAGATAAACTAACAGCCACAAGTTTACAGAAATTAAATTTCGAAATTCTCAAGTGCTACATCTGATTTTACGACATTTTTATTATCGAATTAGGTACACTCGATACACCAGCGAGAAATCTCGTTTTCATATCTACGCGAATAATTGCATCACCTATGTAGGTATGAGTAAGGCAGTAATCAGCGCGTTAACGCATTAGTTTGACCTTCTCACAGAAACTTTCACGTGCCGTGCATAGATCAACTATATGCAGGAGATAAAATAATGATACACGTTTTTAACCGGCTATTCAGTTGTCCGACAAACTATAATGACGTTCGAAAAAGCAGAGTTCAACGCATTTATATTTTCAGTGCTAATCGACTATGGATATTACATATTGTACATATACAGTGAATCACAGTAATATTCAGACACTTTTAAAAGGACAATCACTTTTTTAATATTCTAAAGTCTAACGAGAGTTAGGCAGAAGGTAATTTCCTCCAGCAGCGATTCCAGTGCATTCGCAAGAATGTAAAAACAATATTGAATTTAATTACTGCGTTTTCCACATTGGCCTTTGTTGCAATCATCCCCAATTTAATTATATAATACAGCAAGCAATTGCCAAGTAAAATAAAACAAAGTAAACCTGTAACAGATTAACCCTCATATTTCATAATCTTCCAATGACTTTGATACGCTATAAATACTTGCATTTCCGCAGTCGACTATAATCAGAACATAAAAAATCGTTCGACGCTGAAAGCATTAAATCACTTGTAACGTTCTGTCTCTTTCCTGTTCAGCCTATTTCTACGAGTCTTCTAACTCGGTATCTCCGTTTGTTATCTCATCGATTTACCGGTGGACGTTCTCCAACCAGTGAAACGAAAAAAAAAAGGACGCGCAAGAAGTCCGTCATTATAAATTCCTGCTTCCACTTTCCGCTCGAGCAGCAGTCGTATCCGCCATTAATTGGCCGGCGAAGTGGTAATAAACACTTAACGTCAGACTTTTTTTTGATTCATTATCCCGTTAAAAGTTTTGACCGGTCGCGATATTTTTCCCCCGCGGGGGCTCTGGTTCCGATCAAAATAAAAGGCAAACAGGAGAAAAAAAGAAGACAAGGGGAAGATGAAGAAGCGGACGAAGAGGGAGAAGACTCGTTATCGGTCCGCGTAAATTACGCTCGCGGTCTTCTTATCAGGCTCCTCCATCTTCCTTTCGAAGGCACGAAAGCATTTGAAAGGTTAGTTAATCCGCGGACACTGCCGCGCCGCGCCGCGCCATCATAGAAAGTTAGCAAAGATTATATTCACGAGATGATAATTAAAGGTACATACATATATCCTGTCTCCCGCCGGTTGTTATCCGTTTATTACGGAACCGCTACAAGCTCACGCGACTTCTTCGAGATCGAGATACGACAGTCATCGCTTCCGGTTTACCGATTGCCGCACCGGTCGCGGTCCCCAGTTTTTCTCAATAATTTCACACGTCGATCTCTCGCAGGCGATACACCGCTGATGCGGTTGATTCAAACAATTTTTTGTATTTTTTCAAATACATACAAAATATGTATGAATTCTAAAACGAGAAGTCTAAAAACGAAATTGCGTTGTACGTGATTCAAAGAAACACTCCAATGTCCATCTGGATCCAGAAATTTGAAACATTCTGCACTTTCATAAGGACACAGAACGTGTGCGTATTTCACCCGGTAAAACGATCAAGCCGTCTCGCAACGGTAACAACATCAGTTAAGAGGAATCTATTTTCTTAGTTGTTAAAGGGGTCACCGGTTTCGCAATCCCAGTGACGTGTTCCAGACAGAATTTTTCATGAAACTATCCCAACCTCTACAGTTCCCACGCTAGCATGAAACACTTTCAAAACATTTTATCGAAAGCAACATACATAAAAAAAGTGATCTCCTAGCGTTTCAATTTCACAACGTCATCTCGGTGAAACAAGTCATAAAGGCGTTCTCGTGTGTTCGGTAGATACACTTTTCTCGGAGAACCAATTGATTCTTTATTCTTTTAAACAACGCTGCACTCAAATTTTCTCTCTTTTCGACTTCGTGTATGAATATATATTATTTCGAACTCACAACTCACTCTTTTTTCAAACGTTGTGAAAAAACCAATTTTGGAAATTAGAATAGTTTACAAGAAATTTCCCTTTTAAAGTTCTACGAAATTTTTTCATATTTAATCAAATGTGAATATTCCAGTTTAGCTGTATGAAGTATGAAGTAAAATTTAGTAAAAGAAAAAATCATAAAATGTTATTTCGACAAACACATTCGATAAAAACATCTACATCTATTGCTGAAAACTGGACTTTGAAGAAAAATTGACAGGTTCGCGAAGGAACGTGCGAGAAACGTTCAAAATGGAAGTTGTAAATACGGGTTGTGGAGGGCAATCGGCGGTGTTTTTGCGTGGACGTAAAAGTGCAAGAACGTAATTATTATCTGCAGGATTGGCTGAAAACTAGTTGGCGAGCCAATATCCGGGCGGGCAACAATCTTAGTGAGAGCTGTTCAGAGTCGGTTACGGCTTACGGGGGTCCTTCGCCACGGTTAGGTATCCGTTGAATGTGTTGAACTCGTTGCGTCGACGACCGAGCTATTAACTGCTGTTTCTTTCGAATCCCCCGTATATTTACCATGCCTTTGTCCTTGGCCGCTGTTTATCCACCATGGAGTCTATGGCATAGGTACTTAAGTACACGGCTCCTCTTTAATTTGTCCCCGGCCGCGGCCGCGGCCGGGCCTACCATTAATCACGCGCGTAAAGCGCGACTTCTGTTTTACCCGAATCATGGGAATTACCGAGCAAACTGAACAAGACTGGTTATAATTCCGAGCAACAATAGATTGTTGCGTTCAAGATTCTTTCTTCGGCGGTTTTCCTTTTTCTGTTTTTATTTTGTTGCATCTGCTCGTGACGGTTGAGACTGTTGCGCTCTCAGAAAGAGGAAGGAAGTAATTAAAATGCCTTCAGGAAGGAAGAAAGTATTCTCGGAAAAAGAAGTTCATTTTCCTGGTGTTCGACGCAGCTAATTTGCCTGTTGCAACTCGCCACTCAACCGTTCACTTGCGATTTATAGAACAACGGCTTCGTGCACGAACGAAAGCCTTGCAATTTCTTGCAGAGGATTCTTTGAACAAATTTTAGAGCTTGCAGTATTGTAGGACGAAAAACGGCAAAGGGAAAATTTGTTTTTAAAAAACGGTCCCGAGAGGATGAAGATGTCGCGCGTCGTCGGAAAGCGAATTAATTCGAACCGACCTCTGTAAAAATGTCCAGCCCTCTTGCGACTTTTTTTAAAACATTTTAGAATTAATTAACTTGATTTTTATGCACTACAAATGCGAAAACCTTTGCAGTCTTATTATTGCAATTATTGAGATGCTGTCACTGTATTCAGATATTCAGATTTTCAGATTTGAGGATTTTTAATCCTGTCTGCCAGGAACTCTCGGTTCCTTCGTTCAATTAACTCTCTGAATGCATTTTCCACACTTTCTTGGTTAACCAGTCGCTTTTCTTTCAGAAAGTTCGGACTTCTAAATAGATGGTAATCTGGAGTAGCGAGGTCCGAGGAATAAGCCGGATAAGGAAGTCCCCGCATTTCAAACGTCGCAATCTTCTTAAATCCCGATGTTGCTATGTGTTACTCTGATTTGCCGCAAAGCTACCCAGTATTTCTCTGTTTATACATATTTTTGCTTGAATTACTTCTCACAATTTTTACTGAAATTTTCACCCTGCTTAGTAAAACGTTCGATCCCTAAAATATGTGGAATTAAAAATTTGCTGTACCCTTTTGTCATAAAATATAGCTTTATGTGCTACGTTCAAATATTAATTTTATTTCAAATTGTTAATGTAGAATTTAAACATTTAATATTCTCGAGAAGCGAGAACCATTGCGAGAAGCGCAGTAAAAATGGCCCCGTGTGATATAACGTTGCTCCTATCGGCCGGAACGGTTTTAACATTCTTTGAAGCAGTGCTAGTCGCATTGTGTGTCGGCCGTGGAACTTGCTAAATTCAAATTTTGCGCGCAATTATACCATCGCCGGGAAAACCTATCGAAAACGCAGAGAGGCCGCGCCGCGCCGTCCCCCGGAGGCAGAGTAATGCTTGTAATTAATTCAACTGCGAATCTGCGTGAAATTTAAATGCACCTGCTCTATTGATTTTCTGATTCTCCGGCGATTTTGACCGGGCAGAGGGCAGCACCTGGGAATCCCATGATCACCGGGCACGCGCAACATCACCTGACGCAGGTTCGCTTCGAATGTTGTACTGTTTGATTTGCTGCTGCTGCTGCTGCTGCTGCAAAAAGAAAAAGCGGAGCAACAACGTGCAAATATTGATTAAATACGTACTGTCGTCGCGACGCACTATTTTCGCCGTTTTTTAAGTGGTACTCTTTCGAGACTTCGACTGGAAACAGAAAATCGAGCGCGCATTGTTCGCAGAAATCCTAAAGTTTTGTTCATCTCGTCGAAATTGTCTCGCTGCGCGTGGGCTTTCGAAAATTTATTTGCACATGAAGATTCGATTTTAGAAGCTGCCGACCTGCCAAACGATGAACCAGCGCGAACTAGTCGCTAATATTCGAATATTTACTATATAGTGAACTTCATTATGACTACGACAATGTTCTAAACTAACTAGTTTAGGGATGGTGCAGAAATTTTGGAGTTTTCTACAAAACAAACAGATTGTATCACGTAAAATAATTTATTCAATCAGCTTCACAGTTGTCATTATTTTCAATACACTTTTTTACAATTGCACTTGCATAGTATAATATTTTAATGCGATAGTTGTTTGTTCGAATTCATCGTGATCTTTGCGTACGCCCAATAATTGGCATGGCAGTGCTTTCTCCTAATGAAGACGAAGTTATGCGATGGCAAGCTTCGTCCTCTGAATATTTTCCCGATTATTCTCTGATTATTTAAAATATGTAATAGAATTTTTAGTTTGGTCTGAAAATATGAAATTGCATGAAGATCCGCAGTCTAGTAATAGTGGAACATTTCCGGACCAGCGTGCTAAATACGTTTTCGCCCAGGCAGAAATAGATGATCCATTTTTCAGTGTCACTTAGAGGAAAAGTGGATCGTGCCACGTCCCATTCATCGATTAATAAAAAAAACAGTCCATCAAATATTACTGCGCAAGCAAGGGATCTATTTCCATTTCCAACATCCCCACTGACATTTCTATATTTATCCCGGACAAACCACTTGTTCACGCGGAGCATTAAAAGTACCGTCAAAGCTCCTCTCTTATCTAATCAACGTCACGCGTGCTCCACTACCTTTTTCGATTTTTATTGGTCGGAAGCAGCGTCCGTGGCGTTACCGAGATTGAAAATCCTTTGCAAATCACTTTGTTCAACGGAGAAGACCACAAACATAGTAGTTCACAAACATATCGATACGCATACGAAATCATTTAATTTATCTTTGTTAGTGTCTTAATTGGATGTTTCATTGACCACTCCCAAAAGCTGATTTACACTCTATGCAGATCATGTTATACACATGGCGGAATTGGAGAGTGATAATACTCTACTATGAATTCCCGCGGTCTAATGAAAGCATTAATTCCAAGAGATACCGTTCTCAATCAGACGGATCGAAGGCAAATATTGAAGTAAAACGGCTTAAGCTAACCTACAGAAAAGGAATAGTTTTCCTCCATTAAGTTGATATGTTCTTAACCATCTATCACGTATTCGGGCCATCGTTGGTCAGAAGTGGACTGTGGATATCGTGCATGTACAACAGAAACGTGCAAATTAAATTTGACACGGTAAAGTAAGGGATGGGATAAGTTAAATAATATTGGAATCGATGCAGAATATTTTTATTCAGTTAAATCAATAAAGTTAAATTAACGTGCTGAACACAGATACGGGCAACATTAAAATTTCAGTTTCCAATCGCTTTATTTTCATCGCCTTCAATCGAACTTTGTACGATTCGAGCATTGCACGCGCAAGTACACTTGGAAATTTTGATAATAGCGGTATCACAGTTTACCCCAAGAGGCGTAGAAAACGGAAAACTTTCGGAAGAGGTTCGCAAGCCAGAAAAATTGGAAACTACGGTTTCGAACCTTGCAGAACTCGCTCGGTGCTGAAACTTTGACTCCCTCAAGACTTCTAGAAAGCAGTCGTCAAGGTTTCGTGTCGAGAAAGATGCCAAAATCTGGTAGAGTCGAATCACGAAATTCGATTGTTATTTTTCTACAGCAATCATGGACTTCGATATAAGACAATCCAACACATAGCTGTTTCAAGCATCGATCGTGAAAATGCTTCAGGAGTGATCCGATTCGAGGATCATCGATCACGTGGAGCAGATTTCTCGGCCGATAAACGTCGATTTTACGGTGAGATTCAAGTTTCTCGCGATCAGAAAGTCGACGAGGCCGAAACTGACAGTGCAATTTGCCACAGCGCGGCGCGGCGGAATCGTAAAAAAGAGAGAAATTGTTTCCGTCTTTTCCCAAGTTTCACCGTTACCGTGATTCAGAAATGACAAAATGGCAGCGGAAACGACGGAAGCCGCTCTGATAGACGCTTTCTCTGGATCCGCGTTTTTCTGCTCCCTGCGTGTCCGAATTAGATTTCTCGGCCAAGGGGGTGACTCTGAAACGCTAATGCTCGTTCTTGCCCATTCATAGTTGCGCAATCCGACACACGCAATATATTAAATTTTATACGCTGATCGCAGTTTTTATATAATTTCGAAATACTACGCGACAGTATTTATTCAATATTTTCAACAGATTTCCCTAACGATCGACCATGTTTTCTGTTGCAGAAATCACAAGTTGGGTAATTGTCCCATGGTCTGTCACAATGCGGCCGACACTTACACTGAATTGTAAGTACGATTTGCATAGGTGGTTCACGCATGATTTCTAATTAGCTCTATCAATGTTCTCTTACCTGTTACGTGTTGTTGCGAATGCCTCAGGTGTCCTCGCGGTGGGGCTTTTTACCTGCATCGGCGCGATCACCGTATCGATCGACCGTTCCGATAATAAACCCGTAAGTAAAGTTGCAATCTAACAAAATTACTGCTGTACCAACTTCCCGCGAAGTGTATAGAACCGGTTGACTATAGCCCGGTGTTCGGGTGTAAAATGGCATCGCGTTACAGGAAAATGGCCCCGTTAGTCGAAGCTCTTGTTACGAGATTTCTGGTAGCGACAAAGAACGTCGCTCGTGCTCAATAAACAATTCATTTATAATATCGCAGTATATCGTTCAGGAAATTAATTTATTAACAAGTTATTTGAAAAATATATTGATACTTTACGAAACAAGACATATATATATCATCATCCTCTCTTTATGAATGCGGCGATTATAATAAATTGCATATCTTATTTAGCTCACAATTTACGTTAGAAAGAATAGTTCAGTTTCTTCCTTCTCTACTTCTCTTTTACGCTTACCACTTACGATGCGCATTCTACGCCTGAAAACCTAGGGGTCCCGCGAAAATGAGACTCCGGGATCGTTCTAAAACTCCATTGAGTCGAGACGAGGCGAGGCTCCGTTTTACCGCCCGTTCGAGAAAATACCGAATGTCCCACGAGATCGAAGCCGCGGCTATTACCGGGAATCCTGTACAAGTCTGCGTAAAACCGTCTTTCAGCTACCGACGCGGTCGTCGATGATCGCAAACGGGTGGAGGCCGCTGACGAATGGCTACGAGGAAACGATCGGCACGAACGTATCGCCCGCGAGCAGCTTGGAACGAAACGGGCCGTTGCATCCTGTCTTGGGGAAGCTGCAGGAGCACATGGCAGCTTCGGAGAAGCTGAAGCCGCAGCGGAAAAACAAGCCGCCGGGTCCGTACGACTATAATCCGCCTAGCATTTTAGGTAGTTTCACGGTTTTCGGTCACGCTGCGACGAAACCTCGCGGCGAGCCGCAAACTCATAATCATTTGAACAAGCACGTGGGATCGGAGACGAGGGAGTACACCTTTCTGATCCCACCACCGAAGGACGCCTACAGGTTCGACCTGGACCTCCACAGGAAGCCAATCCTGCGGGACAACGCCGCGTACCTGAGACAGCCCCAGTTCAACCAGCCTTACCAACAACCAGATCCGATCAAAGCAGCCACTTACTTCATCAAAGGCTACACCTCCACAACGAACTCACCTTCCTCGACGCCCACGAAGAACAGACACTTCGCGGACGTACCTTACGTGCCCTCGCTCCTTCAACCTCCCCGGTACCAGCAGTCGAAGCCGTTCGAGTCGCAGAAGATCATCAACAACATGAAACTCTACTTCCAACCACCTGGCACAGCGACGGCCAACGACTTCGGGAAGGACAAGCGGCTGAGCGAACACGACCACAGAGGGAACTATGACAAATACCCTGGGCAAGTTCACAACGAACAGATCATTAGTCCTGCCAGCACCGGAAACTTCTTCAGCCAGGTGAACCACCCGCCGCATCCATACAAGACGTCCTACGAGAGAGATCCCGCGTTCCTGGTTCACGAGAGTCACGAGATCAGCTACATCACTCCGCCGAGCGTGTATAATGGGTATAACTTCAGGCCATCGTTGCCGTACGAGACTCTCTTGCCACCAGACGTGTACGCTTCGTCCACCCCGGCTCCTACCACCCCTAGAACACAAGAGTCAAACAAGTATCAAAGCGGGGAACAGGATTACAAGCGACCGAGTCACAGCACGACCAAGCAGGTGGAGAACGGGCATCACGAGGTACTGCCGACATCGGGGGTGGCTAACACTTATTACGTGTCCGAGCATCAGGATTTGACGCCACCGCCGCCGTCCTGGCCAGCGTCGAAAAACAAGTATCCGTCGGACATCAACGAGGTGCTGCCCCGAGTGAATCCGCCGTCAATGTTTCACGACGAGGTGATAGGTTCGAATCAGATACCCCAGGTGCCGAAGGTGTTGTTCGTAGGTCCCCAGGCCTCGCCGCCCCAGTACCAGAGTTCGGTTTTGCCGATCGACATCAGGCCGGAAACCCCTCAGCCGGAGTACGAGACGCCGGAGAGTATTTCGTTGAAACACTTCAACGAGCAACAATACTTGATCCAGCAACAGCTGTTACAGAGAGACAGGCAGAGGCTCGCGGAACAGGAGAGACAACAGCAGTTGGAGATCGAGCAGCAGCAGCAAGAGGAGCTGAAGAAGAGGCAGCAGGAGCTCCGGGAGTTGTTGCAGCAACAGAAAGAGGACGAGGAAGCTAGGCTAGCGGTCGAGTCCGTAAAGAATCAGTCGGACCTCCTGGCCAAGGTTAACGAACAGCAATCGACGTACAACGTCCAGTTGCCGGATTACGAGATCCCGAAAGTCACCACGGACACCGCCGCAGCGATCACCGAGTACAGCCATGTTGGCGACCTGCCAAAAATCCAACAATCGCAGGTACCTTTTGTTGGCTGAGTGAGAAGCCGCTCGAGTTATCGCTTTCAGAGATTTCAACAGTCGATTGGGTCTCACAAGGAGATCGCGTGGTTCCGGAAATCGCTTTTTCGACGACACCGTACAGACTGTAGTATACAGGGTGAGATGAGGCGCCTAACTCGATCAGCTTGAATAACTTCTAGATTAGGCGTTTACAAAAAAATGATTTCTACTGATCTTACATGATATAGGGGACACGATATAGCGTACATGAGTTTTCTTACAAATTGAGGGGTTTAGGAGATGAAAAGCAAAGGGCACAGGAGAAGAAACTTTCGCCAACATATTTGTGATATTTTTCCGGTGAAATGAACGTCACGAATGCGTTGGTAAAAGTTTCATTAAAAAATGATTAAGAATAAGAAAAACGATGAAATCCGAGTTGTTCCGCAGGTGGCGCAGCCAGACTACGTGATCTCGGAGAGCCCTATCGGCGGGGGTCAGAGGTACCAGGAGCAATTAAAGAATCAGCCGGAAGGATCCCGGGAGGGTCAGTCCGATTTACGAGGGCAGAGGCCGCACAAGTTGTCCCGCGATCAATATAGACGAAGAAAGCCAACGACGGTGTCGTACGAGCCGGCGGCAACGGAAGCGCCGGTTCAACTTCCCGAGACTGTGGTGCCGGTGACGTTGCGGATCGAGGAAGTGCCGTTGCAGACCACGGTTCCGCCGGAAGTTGCGACCGTGCCAACGGCGACCACTCAGAAGCCGAGGACGCGAAGACCTGGCGCCCCGTTGCGCCGGCGACGGCCGACGACCACAACTCCAGAACCAATTACGGTCGCCGACGAGTTTTTCAAGTATGACAAGCCGGAGGACGTGCAGCAACAGCAGGATGCTTCTCGTCGACGTCGAATCAAGCCGACGCAGTCGACCTACGAGGAGGCCGTCACCGAGAAGAAGGCGAACATCCGGAAACGTCCGGGTCACAGGAACCGGGTCAATCCCGGCGAGCCTTTCGAGGCTGAGATCGTCACCGAGATCGTGCACACCGGCTTGAACACCTACCAGCCCTCCACGGAGTCGATCTCCAGCTACAACGAATACAATCAGTACGACACGAACCAGCCGACCGACCCGTTCGCTACCAGCCAACCTGCCAGTCAATACGTCACCAATCAACCGGCCAACCAATTCTCAACCAGCCAGGTAATCGGCCAACATTACGACTACGCGTCCCAGAACTTCGGCTCTGTGGACGAGCAACGCGAGACCGCCACGGAAACCGTTCCTCTCGACTACCTGACAGGTGTCACCAAGACCAAGAGCGAAGACACGCCGAACAACGAGAACTACAATGCACAAGACGGCGGCGTGGTTACCAACATACCTCTGGAGAACCTGTTTATCAAGACGGACGGCAATTACTTCGATAAATCAACGGCGGTGTCCACGAGCACAAGTGTCGGCAGCAGTTCGAGCAGCTACGCTCCTACCGCGGCTCCCGCGACGACTTCCACCGTTCCGTCGACGACTCAGTCCTCCCCGCCAGTCTCCACGTCTAGAACGCACAAGATCAGACCGAGTATGAGATACGGGAACACCACCAGACCGCGGTTCAGCATCAAGGATTACAAGAGTCGACTGGACTACAAGAGCAGATTAGCTACCATCTCAACGACCGAGGCTTCTGTGACGCCGGTAGCTAACACCAGGCAAAGAGGGTCAAGCTACAAAAGCCAAAACCAGCAGCAGCAGCACCAGCAGCAGCAGCAGCAGCAGTCGGTAGACAACAACAGGGAGACGACTGGGAGGTACAAGTACGTTTCCAGGGTGAACTATAGGACGACGTCGCCGAATCCTGTGAGGGTTCAGGAGCAGGAGAACGTAGCCGAGGATGGATCGTCCACGACCGAGAGGACCAGGTTCGTTCCTAAGAGAAGACCTGTTAGCGGGAACATTTACAGGAGCAGGATATCCGGGACAACGAGCAGTCCTAAGTACGAGACCGAGGCTCAGTCGAAGCCTAGCACAGCCAGGCCCGAGAACGTTTTTTCGTCGTCGGTAAGACGGCGACCGGTGATGAAGAGCAGGCTGCCAACGCACAGGGAGAGTTCGACTGCAGCGTACGCTGACAGGAAAACGGTCGAGGCCACGGAAATGGCTGCCGAGGAGACCAGTTTCTATTCGGCTGTGACCACAATGGGGACCACCAAGGTGGCAGTCAACGAGATCCCCGTGGAAAAGGAGGAAGCTGGTCCGAGCAGCTCGGCCAAACCGGAGGGCGAGGAGGGGGCGGGCAAGAACGCGGATAAAAGTGAAACCGGACCTAGTTTCCACGCGCAACATGAAAACCCACCGGTCGAACCGGTTCCGAGCAGCACAGCCAAAAACGCCGAAGAGAGCCAGCTGAAGGAAACCGCCGCTGCCGTTGAGCTAACTACCGCGAAGACGGAACAGTCGACGGAAATCAGTGAGAACAAGCCCGAAGAGAATAAGACGTCGACCACCGATGAAGAGGAGCTGTTCGCCAAGGCGTCCCTCAGCGTAGCTGATCTTACCAGTTCAGCCTCAGCTTTGTACGACAAACCTGGCATGTTCAAGGCCGTCTCGCCCGAGAGCAGGATCGCCGCCTCTCACTTCAAGATACCCACTGATGAGCCTACTTTGCCTATCGAGGCATTCTTCCAGGAACTGTCGAAGAAGAGTTAAAACACTCTCCTAGAGTTCGCTGGAGTATGGAAATGAATGGTGGTGCTCGTGGCAGTGAGTTTGGGATCGTTTAGTCGATTTTCTGGCTTTTTCTGGTGGGATTGTTGTGGATTTGTAGGTCGAGTTCATTTTTAACACATGGTGAATTTTTTTAATATTGTTGGGTTCGGTACAGCATTAATCTTGATGATTATTCTAGGCAGGAAAATGTAACAGAAAGAGCGAATATCCTAAACGACCCTAAACCATCGCGTGTCACTGTGGTGTTGGAAGAAGCTCATTGCCCTATCTTCGAATCCTGAAATCGATTTACCGGTCCCGAGTCTGAATACAGGACTTGCGTTTAAGGGTTTTCCGTACTTTAACTTCCAAAAGGGTAGCTATATTAATACACTTGATACTTAATTTATACACGTTGCTGGTTACCCAAGGTACAGTTTAACCTATAAAATAAGTATATGTACCAAAAAAAAACCGTGAAATGTCTTCGCAGAAGCATCGCTGTTTATATTCTCGTCGAATCGTTTCCGTTCTGCGACGATGCTCGTTTCCAAATATCAAAGACACGATAGCTTTGTAGGCGAAAGATGTGAACGGCGATCGAGCGCATCCGGTTAGCGTAATAATAATTCAACCGAAATTTTCTTCTCCTTCCATTCCTAGATGTAACGAATATAAATTATGCCATTAATTTATTTAAAACGCGCGGCGGTGCGCCAATTGAAATTCCGAAACAAAGCGTCCCGTTCGTTTCGAACGAACCAACGTGATGGATGTTTCGACATATGTATATCTGTACATGTAAATATTTAGAACGTTTGCTTTAACCGATTTGAGTTGATACAGATGCTCGAGAATTATTTAATTTCGTAATGGATGCATTGACATACGCACGATACGAGTCGAACGATGATGAGACCATTGTAAGGTGAAGTTTAACCTCAGATTGTATAAAACCATGTATTTATAAATTTGTATAATATAGACTCTACTGCAAGAGAAATGTGAACGCGAGCGTTCAGAGCTGTAAGAGTGAAATTAGTGGACAAATTCGAAATGATGTTCTGCGAGCCGGGAAATCAGTAATAAAATAGTGGTTGAATTTCCTCTGGCAAAATTAGCGACCACGTGGGAATACGCGCACATAATGAGACAGATACAAAACAATATACAATTGAATCGTAGCTGAAAGACCGTCCTAGGTCACCCATGTTCGATCCCCACCATAGAATCGCATGATTCCATCGATTCACGAGTATGTTCCTGCATCCTGACGCGAACAATGGAATAATCAATACCGATCGGTACATCGTGTTATTTATATATATAATAATAATATATGAACTGTAAATGTACATACGCAATAAATAAATAGAATAAGCGGAACACTGTTATCCCACAATAAATCATTTCCCACGACGCGGCCTGGAGGAAGGACTGGGCGGTGAAAGGTCACAAAAGTGCAACATACCAACAGACACGATGTTAATATTCGAATTTGATTTACAATCCATTTAATATCGTTACGATAAACGGTTACATGCGTACGTAGTCACGGTCGAGTAAAATACTAGTTTGACAAAGTAAGTATAGCTTCTTCGTTCTCTGTTTCGTCGCGAGGAAAACGTCCCGATAATCGTTTTCGACATCCCATTCTCACAAAATAAAACACAGCTTCCAAGGAACAAAATAGTACTTTACCCGTCCACGTTTCCTAGTGTTAAGATTTTGTTTCCGTTTCCGTAGCATCCGCTGGATTACATACAACGCGTTACATGTACGTGTATAGGCCTACGGAAATTACTTTGATTGTACCTAATTTAGAATTATGCACAGGCCATACATTACACATATCTATTATATTCGTAACAACGTACTTCGCCCCCGTCAATCTTGATTCCCTTCGATTCTTTTCTCTTCTTCTCTTCTTCTCTTCTTTTCTTCTTTTCTCTTTCTTTTTCCCTTCTCTCTCTCTCTCTCTCTCTCTCTCTCTCTCTCTCTATCTCTCTATCTTTTCGCTTCGTTCGTTATATCGTGTACGCATCGTGTAAAACTCCATGTAATTGACAATTAGTTTAATGTGTTAAATTTGTTCTTTTTTTTCTTCGTATTCAGTCATTCAAGGTACAGTTGTACAATATACGGTACATCTATATGTATACATATATATATATATACATGTATATTATGTATATATGTATATATACAATAACAATATTAACTATCGGAAATAGGCACACACGTACCAAAGTATTTACATTGCTCACCGGAATCCTAGTGAGCAAGAAATGGACGTTGTAGCTAAACTCTTTGTGTATGCACATCGATTAGAATCATCTATTGACGCGATTCTAGGCTCTGGACGAAGAAATAATCGAGACGTCGTTGAAAATATGCTATAATACAGTAAATTATAATAATGATATTGATTATAATAAATTTACGCTATATAATAATGACCGAAAATATAATCCACATCTGTCCAAATGTGTACAGGTTAATAAATCACTTTTTTCAGTGAGCATATAATAATTCCTGTACAACTGTGCATTCGTGTTGTAATATTGACAGGAAATATAATTCAAGTCTCGAAGTTCCCAGATGCGTGCATATGAATACATAAATCACGTTTAAATTCCTATACAATAAGTGCAGGGCATAAAATCGATGGAAAGTAAACAATGGCACAAATCCAGAGAAGTCCAAATACTTGTGGACATTGGTGCAATTTGGTAAATTCGCCTGGTCTCCTGCGTTCTCTCCGGAGATGCGCAATTAGAGCGATCTGAATTGCTCGGTAGACCTACTGGGAATAATGTTGGAAACACAAATATGTACAACCTGGTCTGTTGCAAATGATTTTGGGGACTAGTTAGCAGAAAGAAGAAGATCAACAGAAGCTAAAATCATTTTTCTGAAGAAACAATTTTTTTTAAATATTTTTCCAATAGACTTTTCGCACACATTTGTGGGCTGAAAGATGAGATATAACTTTTACTATTTTTTGATATCTTCTGTCTCTGCGATTTATGAGCATAGAAGGGCCAGTTCGAATAAAGGCCGTAGAAACTCATTGAAACAACACGCCGAATGAGTATCTAAGAGTTTAATCCTGGGGTTTAAATGATTAATCGGATTACAGGATGCTTTAGGGTGTACGTACAGACACATCGACCGCGGAAATGTAATTTCATTTCCCAATTAGAATTCGTAAGTTTATTCTTAAAGAAATGGACGACCAGCTGGCCATCTTTTATTCATGGCTCAACCTCTTCATCCGGATAACGAATTTGCCCGACGACCCTCCGCTAAGAAACATTATTTTCATTTACTTTAATTGAAACGGGGAATTCAAGGTAACCCATTATCTCTCCCAATCGAGATAATTATTGAGAGACTTCCAGGTAATCGGGAGACCTTCGTTTCAAGTGTAATACGTTCATTACGCGAGCAGCATCCGCGAAATCATCGCAGAGCCGAGGAACTACTTCCGAAAGAAAAAGAAATGGTTCTAAGAAAATGGAAACTTCGTAAGCCGGGATTTGCAGTGTGATGAAATTTTTCATTACCGCGTGGAATTTCAGTAACAATTCAATTTACAAGGAGAGGTCACAGATTCGTTAAAAATTCTTGATTCATTCAGCGAACGATTGATCCACGTCGATCTTTCTTCGTCCAGACAACAAGCGGGGAGGGTTTACCGAACAGAATCGATGCTTCTGTACGCAAGAACACAGAACACATAACGAACGTTTACGGTGAAGAAATTTCGTCGAATGAAGGAAACCGTGTAGAAAATCAACGTTCGTTCTCTTATCTCGTTGGCCGGGTTCGTTTGCAACGAGCCCGCAACGACGGCGAATACCTTCTTGGTCTATGAACGAATTGGTCCTTGCACGATACTACGCGGTACTAGATTTCCCACGGAAAACTCGGAAACTCGGTAATTATGTATAATACTCGTCTAGGAGAGTTTGTGCATACACTTATCGATCGCGCCATACGATTTTCCATTCGATAAAAAATATACTAGTAATCGCGAGCAGTATACGGACGTAAAAGCTCATTACTTATACAATAGCAAAAGTTAGAATGTTAGAATTCTCGAAGCTCGCCGGTGTAAGGTGCACCCCCGTTCGCGGCGATGCGGCGCGGCGCGGCGATCAACCAAGAGTATCGACGGCCATCGAACGACGGCTATCCTATGGGGGTGCACATACAAAATTATCATACATATCGTACAGCGTGAAACAGGAAACCGAAGCTGCCTATCGTTACCGCCAAATCGAAACAGCCGAAGTACAGTAGCTTAACCAGCTCGCTTCGAACTAGCCAACGAACCTGCGTTGCTCTAATTACATCGCTAGATTTCTTTCACTCTTTGTTACATTTTCACGTTCCATAAGCGCACTGTCATTTTTAAGTCATATGGAAATTGCAAACGGGAACTGGAGGAACGAAAGAAACGCGAATTCGAGATGAAAAAGCAAAATCGCTCGTTCATCGAAAGTTTAATACGTTGTTAATGCCGTTTAATGCAAAAGTGGTGCAAATCAATTTATTGCCAGTAACACCGTCGTTAAACAAAATAATTATAATATTATTCTTGGTAAATCGAAGATCTTAAGGATTTGTATGATCTAGAATTCCAAAGCAATCACCATGTTATGCTTCAATCCTGAAGCCGCACTGATTTTTGAGGGTGATTGTTTGCATAGATTTTCAAACTGTTTTCAAAATGTTTTATTCAATTACAGCAGGTGATCAAATTATTAGAATGAGAATACGAAAAATTTATTTATTGGGTGGTCAAATTGGTTATCAATATTTATAATTTGCAAGCATAATACTTCACAACAAAATCATAAGAAGTGCTTATTAATAACAATGTTTTTTTTGTAGCTTGCGAATCTGTACATCGTGTGAATACATATGTGTACATATCCCGCGATCTATAATCTACAATGTAATATGAAGACGAAGTTGTCAAACAACTTATCGAAGAGTAGCTCTAATAATTTGATCACTGTGGTTGCATATTTGATATCAGAACAGATCATGCGATCGAATTCGGTTTTTCTTCGTTGCAATTTATACTCGCAGTAGTATGCGTCTGTAATCACGAATATGGCTCAAATCAACTAGAAAAATTCTACGTGGTTGCTGAAAATTCATTTGTTCAAAAATTAATCGAGCTGTTGCGTGAGATACAGAAACGCGAACAGATAGAAATGTTGCGAGTCTTGATCCATTTCCATAGAGAACAATCATTGTGAAATGGAGAGCTCGAAGTCCGCCATTTTTGACGGGTTTGGTTGTTCTAGCGTTAAGTTCCGCCTATTCGGTACAACAAGGAATACAAAAGGTCGCAGCGTTGTAACAATTAGAGCTGTTGGTTTGTTTTAAAACGTACTAGAAAAGGAAGTCCTGCGGTATACTGTGTATATGTATAAATACCGACGTGTGTATACATATAATTCCGCGGAAGTACCTCTGTCTGCCTCTCTATAAACAGTTTCGACAGCGTGGTACATACATACGTGTAAGTACGTACCGTGAACGCAACTAAAGCCGATAAAAGTTCTCGCGCTATGCTTAACTAGAGTTAGTCCTTCGGCTCGACCATTTCGTTTAATTTTACGATCTAGAAATTCTACGCTCGGAGAGGTCGTTGTTAACGCGAACAGCAATTTTCGCCGTGAGTTCGGATCGACGTACGGCAACACCTTTCTATCATAAATGTAAAGCAATGGAGAAATTCTTCGCTTCTAACTCTAAAGCAACATTACTAAATCATTATTTATGTTCAAATGTCTGAACGAGTAATAAGTTCGATTTGATTTTTGACCATTTGTTTTTCTCTGCACTTGCTTAGATTCACGTCTGTTTTTGCAATGAGAGTGAGTAATTTTCTATTTAGTTCTTCTTCCAAACAGGGAAAAAACGTTCTCAACCCATTACTACGGTTAACCCATTACTCGGCCAATCTCCATAAAAATCGAACCCAGCTTATCACTCGATCCATCGATTGGACGACCAATACCACGAAAACTGTCCACAGTTAGAGCTCACTGTTGAACGTCTTCGTCACAAAACTAACGACTAATTCTGCAATGTTTCCGCAACATGAACGAATCTTTTACTCCGAACACATTCCACAACCAATAACCACAACGATCAATCCATTTGTTTCGATGCCCCGATGGTGGGTATGCATCGAGGCGCTCCAGCAAACATCGAACGATCAACAAAATTCTGAACAATCCTGCCATCTCGATAAGAAACGTGATCTTCCGGCACCGTTCGCGCGTTGTCAGAAAAGGATCGACAGGCCGAAAGATTAACGCGGTGTATACCTCTAAACACTTTCAAGCGAGTCCATCTACTTCTACGACCCTTCGTTTTTTAGAATTTCCGGTGTGTGGCTTCGACGTTGGTCCACTTTAGTACGTTATTATCACGTTGGCTTTTTTCGTTTTTTTATTCACCTCTCTTTCTTTCTTTCTTTTTTTTTCTCTCGTTTCATCCTCGAATCATCTCCTGCGCCGCTCTATCTACGAACCCGAAAATTCCGGTCACAGGAGAAACACGGTCGAATGATCGATGTTTTCGAAATCACGAGACGTTGCGCACCATCGAAATCGGAGATCGCAGTCATCGACGGCTAATTTCGTTGATTTCACGCGTTAGCCTCGCTTTCCCGGATATCGTCGTTGCTGACATATGTCCGAAGCACATTAACTATTTTTACGTTTTAACGCTTATCGGTCTCTCTCTCTCTCTCTCTCTCTCAATCGTCGAGCAAACTTAACTTACCTACGACCGAGATTTTATCCAGAAGACTCGGATGAATGATCGAATGTCGATTTAATTTCTAGATTCTCCAAAGGAGATTCTAGACTTTTCACTTTGGATGTGTTGGGCTGGAACTTAATTCCGTTTTTCGTGTAGAGATGCTTCCATTTGTGACAAAAATGAAACCTGTTTTTGCCTAGCCATCAGCTGACGGACAGACAGCGCATCCAAAGTGAAGAAGTGTAAATTCGCCTTAACCCCAGCCAATTTCCTTCGGGACACTGTTATTGTACCCTTGGATGCGAGAAGACTGCGGATTATTATGGAAAAAGTATTGAGAAATGAGAAATGAGTCGTTCACAGGCCAAATCGATTAACCACCGAAGTGTTTCGATATTTCGATTTGGGCTTCACTTTTCATTGATTTTCTTTACTTTTCTATTGCAGAGTCAATCGGTTGGGCTAATGAGCGGCTCATGTAGCATTTTCGTAACGATGTAAATTGTACTACCCTCTACCAAAACAAAACGGCTTATGTCATTTGAGAAGACATGATGTAAAATAATTTATGAAACAGTCGGAAATCTCGAGAAAAATCAATTTTACGAAACGGTGGCAGCAAGGAGATACCTTGAGCACCTAATGCATGGTCAGAACAATCCCCCTCAGGAATTAGAAGTTGTTCGACGATACTTGTTCGCCACGGAACGCTTCAACCTCATGCTCGCTAAAAGGAAAGTTTTCCGCCCACGCGCCCACCTTTTCCCGCTTGAAATTTTAATTTTAATTCGAGAACATAAGAGGTGAAGGGGGCAAAGTTGCGAACGGAGAACTTTACAGGAACACCGATTCGTCGTCGAACGAGTTTCGCCGCGGAACAATGGCCGCGGTCTATCACGGCATTATAGAAACCAGAATTGTGGGAACGATTTACATATTCAACGTATTCAGCCGGAGACTAAGCAATTAAACTTTCTGGAACGTCAAACAACGTTGCAAATATTGTCGGTCCGCGGTGCAAGTCAAATGAAACCGCCTCGCGCGGGATGATTGTTTCTTTCGAGGAAAGTTATGATGCCTCTGACAGCTGATCTCCTTTAGCCATTAGCAGCTGTTCCGTCTCTCTGTGCTATTATCTTCAACGATCGCACGCTCTTAGCTCAATTTCTAACTTCAAACAACCGGGGAAACTCAACGCGTAATCAATAATATTATTAACATTTCAAATGTGGATGACGGCTTATTTCATCATTCGAGGCCGCGCTATCCCCTTCCAGAAACTTTTCATCTTTTTTCTCAACTCCTTATCCGTACCGCATTTTCGCAACTTAATCCCTCGCCTGTTTGATCTTTCGATGCATTTTGTCATTTCAGATCAGCCTATAGAATATACGAATGTATGTCATGTAATACTCGGACCACCTCATAAATCAGATATTTTCAGAAAATTCTTCGCCTCTGCAAACGCAATAGCAATTATTATTAAAATAATTATAGTGAAATTGAAAGTGATCTCCTTTCGTGTCAAAAATGTTGTTTTTTCGACACTGTGATTACTCTGTCGAGTCGAGTGAAAATCTCATTTCGTTTCAATAAAAATCTAAAAACCGATAAGCCAGAAAGATCGAGAAATAAAATGGAAAATATACAATATTTATACAAATAAGTATTTCCTGCAACGTACACAAAAGGAAACCGGGAAGGATTTCCTCCACTTAATCAAATGAATTAGTTCGAGAGCGTAGATTTCTGTGATACGTCTAAAGGATAACGCACAAAAGAGCATTCGAGTCGAAAATTTTCCGACAATCCTCTCGAAGGTTAAATGAGAACGATTTCCGTGGAATCGGATTTTCCGAAGCAGCGACAAAGTTCAAATCCCTTTCTCCGTTCGGAGGGGAACAAAAGATAAGTTGCGCGCGACGCTGACAATGGACGAACGAGCGACAATAAAGGTTATGACGCCAGTCGAATGTCGTTGAAATACTCTGCTTAGTCAACACTATCTGCCCGTCGCGTCGCGTCGCGCGTCGTCAAGCCGATGTTCCGGTCGAAATTCTGATCGGATTTCACGAGACCGTATGGGACGAGAGATTCGCGAAAGGCGTTTCGATCTTCCGAGCCATAGCCGAGGGGAAACTTCCGGTCAAAGCGATGAGTTATGGTGAAAACCACGCCCTCGACTATGCTATTCTCTTTCGAGACCTCGTGGTAACCGATCATTTCTTCCAGGGGGAGAGAGTCTGCGTTGCATTGTCACGGCAAACTCGGGATTGCGAAACCGCGACGGTCTGCTGAACTTTGGAAGATTAACGCGTTGACTGCCCACAGCCACTGGCTATCGAATTAGAATGGGAATTTCATGTTTCCATCTACTGGGTGAGCCTCGTTGTATAGAAACTCGCGTAATTGTTCAAATATCCTTTAAATTATAATAACTCTTTGATAGGTTCTAAAACGTAGACCGTATATTGGACTTCTAGGGAAAATTATAAGAGAGATAGTAATTATACTTGCAGCTCGTTATTAGATCTAATAAAAATAAATGACAACTTAGTTTAGCTGACGCAAGTCGAAAGTTAAACGAAGTCTTTGAAGGGATTAAAGTGGACTAAAACGCCGACGTTAAAGGGTTGTCGAACCGCATGTGGTTTTCGAGGGACTCGTATTAACTTCAGAATATTTTTCAGTAGTTTTAAGTTGTTTCTAAATTAAATTACTGAACGCAAGTGCATTTTATGAGAACGCAACGCTGGGAAATTAGGAAAAGTGCAGATAAAATGATCTTGCGAAATATATAAAAAATTTGGTGGTTTTTCACTGGTGGTTTCTAAATTTCATTCGAGGACGAATCCATTATTATTCGTCCCCGAAAATTACGTCGCTCTCGTATTAACAATGTCGGATTCATATTAATATCTACCAGAACTTTGTTCCCGCTCGTGTTCAGGGGTGGAACAGAGATGAATAACATTTAACTAACTTCGAATGAGATTTCTACCAGAACAAGTCGCTCAACCTGTGACAAAGTGCTACCGTGCAGTGTTTCCGTAGCTCTCAACTGCTGGCGTTACACTACTTGCCAGTAAGAGGAGGGAGAGTATTGACTTTGTATGGGCCAACTGTGCACGATATTCACTAATCCGTGAACCGTGAGAATATAAAATTCTACTTTTAAAATTTGAATTTGAGAGTGAACGACGACCCAGTAGAAGAATTAACAAAATGAAGAAATAAAAGAGGAGATTAGCACCCAGATAAGAATATTAACAATATAATAAGAAAATTTGAGCAAAGTGCAGGAACATTTCTGATTAGCTTTTATTGGACAGTACTGGTTGAATATCTGATCTCTCGGATCTGAAGGGCTATCATATAGTATATGACAGTTAGTTTAATTAGTCGATTACCGTACAGTCTAAGTAGCAGTATCCTACAGTGCTGATTCGAAGATCGATGAGACCTGAAATTGCATGCGAGGAGCATGAGACCCTTGTCATGACATAGCACAGCCCTTACGATAAATAAATATCGCTGTACGCTTATCTACGAAAGATATTCAATTCCGGTTGTTTGCATTTTCTTTGTTTTTCTATTATTTATACCTTGTTTGTTCGTCGGTTTGCCTTCTAATAACACTAGGTTAACGCGTGGATTATCTTATTTATTAGGAGAGCGTTAGCAGCGGGAACAAGGAAACGTCACCGCAGCTTCGCATAGTTACACTAATTGTGCGGCTCGCTCTACGAATGTCGGAATGCGGAAGATCTGACAGTAGGTTCCATTATTACAATGGTGCCTGAAATTAACGCCGCGATTGTTAGCGTAAAACGCCGCTCGGTGATAACCGCCACAAGCCCGAATATTGTAATGAACTCTCACCAAAATTCCAACAATACCGAGAAAGATATACAACTTTTCTTTCGAACGTATATTCATTTATTTTCTCTGGAGTTCATTGGCTTTCAACATTAATCATCATCAGCAGCTACTGTTAGACCTAGCAAATCATTTCTTGAAGAGTAAATTTAAGGTGCAGCAGGTCGAGAGTAGTCGGCAAATAAATTATTTTTATGGATTGCGCGAGTTTTTCTGCGGCGCGCCGGCCGCGGCCTCTCCGCGCGCTCGCCTGTGATTTAATCGACGTAAACGAAACGCAACGAAAAGCGTGGTTACGCCGACCCCGGAAATGTTAAACGCCCGAAAAAAACACCGCTCTGCTCTTCTCCGAGGCTCGGATTCACGATGCTCTGTAACTGCGAATTTCAATCACGATCGCGATATTCTGGCGGTACCGGACCGGAATCGATATACCGTTCCGATTGAAAACTCCTTCTGCTCCGACGAAAATCTTTTCAGAAATAAATTCGATGGGTCTTCTTCTAGTCTAGAACCTTGGAAAAATCTGAAAGAATGATACAACTCTTTCATAGTCCAATGAAAAGATAATCAATTTTCAAGCATTTTCTATGATCGAGAATAATTCGTAACGCGCGTCGATTTATTGTGTGAGTCAATAAATATTGAATCTAACATAGTAACCAAGTACATTGAATTTTGTTTAGCAATTCATTGTTCATTTTTATCCGATGGTTTCATAAACGTTCTACACCCCCGTACAAAATCAGGCTTAACTGCTCGCCTTGAAATTAAACACTGCATCTTTACGGACTGACAATGTGGCGCGCGTCGGGTTATTGTAGGCGAATTTTGAGCCGACTGTCGTCAGCGAATGTCGGGGCGAGACACGTGTCTGAATAGTAAAAACCTTCATATGCCCTTTGCGCCTATTCTGCAGATATGCGGTTGCAAGATAGCGCGCGGGCATGGACGAAATAAATCCGAGGAGACGTTCCACACGTAAACATGTTACGTAGAATGTCGAGCACTTCGTAGAATGTTTTCAACTATGTCGATAAATACGAGCAACTAGACTGCGGATCTTTATGCAAAATAAAAGCTGTCCAAATCGATCGGCAGAAACGGAAGTCAAATAAAACTGCGTTTCCTCTTTCAATAATTTTAATAGAACGTAACATCATTTAATTCGTCAAAATAATCTTTTACAATTTTGCATCTCGCCAATCCATTTTTGCCACGAATGCATAAAATCCGAAGTCTACGAACAGAACCAACATAATGTCGTAGTGTTTCTCCTTTGAAGTAAGCCGTTCGATCGCACGCTTAATTTTCATACAAAAGGAACAGGATGCGAGTCGTGTGTGCATAACGTTGCCGACAGAACGGGAGCAACTCGGGGGTCCGTGTAAATGGAAAAGTTGAGCAATTTTTTATTCGAACAGAGTCTTCGAAGGTTAGTCAGCTCGAAATTGATTATTCGTGTGGCCATTCGCGAAAGTATCCGGGTGGCGAGGAGGATGAGGAAAAGGTAGGAGGTGGGGAGGGAGGGGGACCAGTTGCAAATGTAAGAACGCTATAAATCTCATCGATCGAGTCTCCACGATGCACACTGGGCCGCGCGCAGCGTGCACTGTGACGCAGGTGCATGAATTTGTCACGGTTAATCCGCTGTTACAGACCTAATGGAAAACGCACGGTTCCGCTGGTAACACCGATCGAAGGTCGAGTTTCAAACGCGAGGGGACGACGACGTACGATTGAGTTTCGTGGTACTTTCCGTGTAGAAAGTGTTATTAATGTATTATAAATCTTACAAAATTACAAACGATCCGCTCATTATCTTTTCTTTTGTCATCCGCGTTTGTTCGGTTTTCTGCGTTTTTCTCATCTTCTTCTTTTTACAATAGCACGCAGCGACAACGCTTTCAATAAACGAAGCGACCTCGCTGCTCGGTTAGCATCTCCTATATTAGCCATCTCGTCGGGGAGACAATCGTCGCTATCTAATTGAAAGCAAAATCCGTAGAAACTCGCAGAGACGCAGAATGTGGCAGCGGGTTGCGGAAACTTTTAAGCCGCTACAATCGTACATAATGCCGGATTCCGGGGCGAGAGCTCTTGTCGCTCTCGTTATACCGTATATTCAACCGAAGAAGTTCTTCACCGAGGCCATAAGGAGAATTCATGAATATCTCTATCATTCTTAGGAAACTGCAATACGGCGCAACGCGGCCGCGGCTGATCCTCGATGCCTCCGGGCTGCGGCGTTTTAAGCGAGACAAATAAACAAACTTTCTTTCGAGGCCCCTTGCCTCCTAATATCAAACAGTTCGCCGTTAAATAAGGACGAAACCATCAACTCAAAATTCCTAACGCGAGATTCGCCGTAAAACGAAAAAGGTACATGAAGAACCACTGAAATAAATTCTTACGATCAGTTATCGAGAACATAAAGCTACAATATAATAAAAATCTAATAACCGTTTAATGACTATCGTTTTGCAATGATTGCAAAATTATCGGTGGATAAAGCGGTGATTTAACAAATCGATCTCGCATCGTACCGCGTATCTGGACTTTCATCCTCCGCGTATTGCAAATCGAGTTCGATCAAATGATACTTTCACCGATCAAATAATCCACATCGCCGACTGATTCGCGGAGTCTTTATCACGTCGATCCGCCTGCGCCGCGGCATAAAGGATACAAATCTAATCTGTCAGGTACACAATTTCATCCTAAGCGTGGCCCACCAGATTCGAACATCAAATGTTTACAAATCATGTCCAACGAACTCCTCGTCACGAGATCATCGAAACCGGCCGCCACAATCTGCCCAACCAAAAAAAAATACACACACACGCGCAACTCCGTTCTACGCCTACCAAAAGACAGAAGTAAAACGTACCCTCGGCGACGTGTCGTTCTCATAAAAAAATGATCTCATTTACTATCGTACAACAACAGGCTCGCTCGAGTACAATGATCGAGACGAACGCGCAGCGGGTTAGCGCTCGAAGATTGAACCTTCGCGGTTCTATAGTCCATCACGGGAGCTTGCAGCTCGCCGATGCAACAGTATAAACTCTCCTGGTCGGTGATTAAGACAGACGGTGGATCGTGGCACGTCGCGCACGTGTAACACACAGATGCGCACAGGTATGTGCAAGGGACGATCCTGATTCTCTCGTGTTCCGCCGGCTAATTACCGTGTTCGTCCCAGCGCGATGGACCCCGACGTGTCGCGTCGCCATCATCGAAATCCATCAGCGGGCCCCGAAACGAAATTATTGACCCACTCCGGATTTTCGCCTAACTACGAGCTTCAAAGTGACTCTCTACTTTCATATTTCATCGCGACGAGGCTCGACGGCCCCGCGAATTAACCCGATAATCCACGCTCGTCTAGCTTTCACGGTTGGAAAGCCGCGGGATCGAACCGAACGTGTATCGCGAGAGATCGGCCGTTCTCGGCGGGCCAATCGAGTACGAATAATCGAGCATCGATCTCGTCGATCGCCCACAGTCTTCTCGGATCACCTTATCGATCTTGTTTATTCGATATTTTGCGCCGATTAATCGCGGCACGGCGCGTCGCAGCGCGTTCGAGCGCGACGCCGCGCCGGAAACAAAACGGAACGATGTACAGATAGTGCTCGGCTTTTGTCGAAAACTGTAACGCTTACGTCTCCACACTCTCCACGACCTATCCCCGCTCCTCCCCGCTTGGTGCCTCGAGCTCTATAGGAGAGTGCAGGACCTTCGGGACATCGATTCAGTTCAATCTTTGTGTTATAGGATAAGTTAATTGAGTTATTCGGTATGTTCGGCATATTCTCTACGTTACAGCAATGTCCGCGAAATTGAATTTCTGAAGTTTGAAAGGTTCACAATATCAGCCATTTTAGATAATTATTAGTACAGTAACGAGACCAATAAATACGTGTGCGCAACCCCAATACAAAAGGTTCAAGTAAAAATAACCTCTTGACTGCTGGCTCCCTAACTGATGTAAATTTAACCGAGCACTACCGTATATCTAATGCCCTGCTTTGTCTCTGTGCTCGTGTCAATTCCCGGAACAGAAACGCTACCCTGTGACGCACAAATGTCGCTCCTGGATCCCAAACTTTGCAAAGATCGAGCACTACTACGCAGAGATCGTAAGTTGCCGAGCACCTACAAATTGTATTAATGTATTATTATGAACAATCTATTATAGTAGGTGAGGTTTCCTGGAAAAGATTTGGTAGAACTAGCAGGAGCAGCGTTGCCGCAAAACATCCCCCATAGGGATCGCAGACGTCACGTTCTGAGAATTGTCCTACCAATAGTGACGAGGTACCTAGCGAAGTCACAATCCGTATCGTAGGTGGGGAAGGGAAGAACCGTACCGTAAGGTTAGGCTAGGTTATCTAGCTAATAATACCGCTTGGCCACGTACTTACCTAACCCAACGATACTTTCCTTCCCGATCCTCAGCACGAATCACGACATCATCAGTCGTCCCGTCAGGGTAGCGGGTGGAATAGATTAGCTTCGTGACGTCAGTTAGTTTCTGACTATAGTGCATTTCCCCCACTATTCATCTCTCGAATCCTCCGACCTGGTAACGCTGAGCAACTGTCTAGACTCTAAATCTTTACCTCTATGCTGATCAGTTTGTAGATGTTCAGCAACTTAGGATTCCTGTATGGTACTACATACGTCGAGATCGGCGATCTCTTCGCGATCGGATCGAGACCATGATCGCGTCCCGTCGGCCGGATATGTCGATATTTCGATGAACGGTTCCACGCTCGGGTGGCCCACCTGTCCCGATGGTGCACCTTTAGCACCCCTGTCTGCTCCTCCCTCCCGCTCCCCCTCGCCCTACCGCTGTCATCGCGCGTTCTATGACAGTCTAGTACACTGCTGTTCAGCTATCGTCCATATGGGCGGCGTACTTTTACTTTTCCAAACATAAACAAATCGGCGGACAACAAACAGCCAGATCAAGACTTTTCTCCCACTCTATATGTTTCTAATGACAGAGGAGAGAGGGTAACTCTATTCCACTCATTTCTCCTATCTGGCCACACTGTCGTGAGCCACCATTTGTCCAAGCCTGGACTACACGATAGCTTGGTGACGTCAGATTCTGACTGTAGCATATTTCCCCCACTATTTATCCGAGAAATCCCTCGATCTGGTAACTCTGCCGCCCACGAGGCTTGCCGAACAGCAGCGGACTAGCATGCGTCGCGGAAGGTGTCCGCCGCGCAGAATTTCGCGCGTTGTCAGATGATCGGAAGCGTATGGTTGTCGTTGATGTCAAGCAACGGCCGCTGATTCCCGGCGTCGTTGCCATCCTCCGTGTGGACGATGTCCGGTATACTTCCGGTGGAGGGCCCGCCTACTAGTTGTTATCGCCTGGACGAACGGAAGTCTGCACTAGGCTATGCGAGGGTGACCACCCCCTCTGGTTCCGGGGACCAACAGTTGTCCGACAGCCAGCAACCGACCACCACGGTCACGAAACCGATCAGCAACGCCAGGAAGATGTACGCCTCCGCGTTACCTAAAGAGTCTGGGCATTCAGGAGATCACCGGTGGTCGTCCGTGTTATATACGAGGTTGACGTGGTTGCAGGGATCGTGGACACGTGCGTCGCATGCCGGAATATCGTTATCGTGCCGAAGGAAAGTATGCAGGGTCTATCGATCGAATGGAGAGCCAGGTAGTCAAGAGAAATCTTCCTTTAGTTCGAGACGTTTAAGTTCATCATCAGTGGTGAAACGTGTATGATGCCCCGCGATGAAAAAGTGAAGTCGTTCGGCGGTAACTAGACTGCGAAACTTTATGCAGATTCGCGTGTTCAGAGACGCGCTGCGTTCGAGGAATCACGAATTCAAAGCTAATTTTCATTTCTGCGCTAATGGTTGCAGCGAGGGAAACCGTGAAATCGAATTTCTGCTGTACACGATGTTTGGATTTGGTTTTCGACAAAAGAAATTCCGATCTTTGGAATACAGTAATAAACTCAGAGTCATAGCAGTATATTTCTTGATAAAAACCCTGTATACCACAGACACCGTAAAATCGTGTACCTCCTCTACAACGACCTTATACATATATCTTCTGTCTGGAGTAAGTATGAAACATTTATACACTTCTACATATAGGCACACCTTTTATTAGCAGCAATCCAGACAGATGCCAACCTATTCGTCACCGAACGCGGGCACAGCCTAAGATCATGGTTTACCTAGTATCTGAAAGTTAAATCCGAAATCTGAATATGAAGGGTGTGAGCGAAAAGGCGCGTACTGTTCGTCCGTTTCATGAATTTTTCACGTCGCTCGTCGATCGATATTATCTTCGATCTACGGGCAAATCGACGCGTATTGGACGCGAGAAGACGAATCGTGCCAAGTAATCGCATAACCGGTGGAATTCTCGGCAAAAATCGTAAAAATCGGGTCTCTATGATAGCCCTATTGTCTCTGTACGCGCGAAAATATCCTTGATTTACTATTCCATCTGAGAGCGATCACGTACGACAATACCATACGGAACGGCTTTCCAAGAAATTGTACTATCCGCGGAGATGGTTTACGAGCCTGTGTCGCAATATAAGGCTCTCTGGCTGCTGCTGCTGCTTCTAAAGTAAGTTCATAAACCTGAAAAGTTTCGTTCGCGACATGTCGGGAAATTGCTTACGATGATAAGCCAGCAAGCCGGAATAAGCAACGTAAAAGTTTCAGACGATAGCCGCGGGAAATATTCGAGATTATCGAAAATTAAAGGTCATGGCATGGCGCCGCGCCACCATTAACCCTTCAGCGAACTATTAGAGTCGACGCGACGCGCAACGCGGCCCCACTCGCATTTATACTAATACTTATTCAATATGTAACTGTCAATGACGTAATTATTTGTGAATTTGGATGAAATTTTACCATTTCTATAGAGATGAATATTAAATATAATACAAAGGCTAAAAATAACATGACCGTATTTTTAATTCTTTTAATGTGTTACAGCTTCATATTACACCTACTCAATTTTGCCATGAATGCATAAAATCCGCTGTCTAGTAGTAAGTAACTTTAGAGTAAACGCATTCCCAGCTAAAATATAATTTCGAAAGCACGCTAACAGATTTACAGCAAGTATTTCACTGAAGTAGCGCATGCAATTTAATATTGTTAATTGGAAACATAACTTTATATTGACGATCAACAATCCGTTCAAAGCGTAATTTTAACGTGCTGGACATAAACATGCTAATAGAGGACTCCGAATAAAATTGCAAAACGCCGACAGCAAAGATATTTATAACCGATGAGTATCGAATAAATGAAGTGTATAAAAAAGTGAATCCAGCCGGCCGAATGGGAAAAATTAGAATGAAGTCGGGAGTGAATTGATGATCCGAGAAAATCTGAAGACGTTAATGGCGAAAGTCGTCAGCTCCGTGAACCACATTTACCACACATACGCGCTTAGGACACTGCAAATGAATTATAACCTTCACGCGAACACGCGAAACTTGCAGAAGAACTTTGCCGGTTACTTCGGGGCTCGGGGAAACACAATGTATAAGAAGCTACGCGGATTACGGTGTTCCCTGTGTATACATACTTCTTACGGATTAAATAGTTCGGTACGTGACCGCGATATCTGATACGCAGCCATTGGCAAAGTAGTTATCAACGTCGGCGATTACAGAAAATCACCATGTTATAGACGGATCCATCAATGGCGACCTAACTTTCGCCAATAACGTGGGTACACCGATTAGAAATCGTAAGTAAGTAGATGTTACATGCATCCGCACCTTGACTACCGAACAATCTTTCAAGTTCATCTACGTACAGAGGATGTAAAAAGCAGGGTACTTGGCCCAATTAATTATTGTACAATCTGAACATTTTTACAGATTCGATCACTCCAGAGTCTCATTTGGTCAAACAACAGTAATGTCTTTTTGATAGTTCCAGAAATTGTCGATGGTTTCCTTTTTCTAATTCGGTATGCTCTGAATGATTTGAAAGTTAAAGTGGGAGACCGTAGGTGTGTGTGAGACACGTAGAAAGCTTATTTAGTCAAATGGTCACCGATCTAGAAGTTAGGGGAATGCGACCACAAACTGGACAGAAAAGGCAGACACCGTTCCACAACATTGTCATTCCCATGACGACGTGCACTAACTCAGAGAAAAATATAGCGAAGTCGAACACTTTTTCTCGATGCACATAGAGGTTTCACACCTCATTGGCGAGCCTTCCGATAAAAACTCCGCAGTCTAGCAACCAGATATCAATCGGACCAGTAGTCAAATTATAATATCCGCACAGCATACAGCATTGCTCTCTATTCTTATCGGAACCAATTAGATCCCATATCAGTTGCAAGACTTCGCTATACCTTCTCTATACTTCCCGTCACCATAGTCCATAACCATTTCGCACAGTCAGCTAGTGGAATCTTTAACTCCAACCCTTGAATCCAGTCTCTACATCGTCGATTGTCTTCGAATTTATGAATATCTCTTAACGTTGGAATCCAACCAATTAGAGACGTCGTCGTGCGCAAGAATGAACGGACACCCGTACCTGTTAGCGCCAACATGTTCTTAAAGGAAATTGGTCGATGGCGAGTTGCCATTTGGCCTTAGAAGGATTTGTTATACGGTCTTGCCTACGGTCTTCAAAGTTACTTCAAATGACCTCAGGAACCGCTTTTGTGACACCCTGTATACTATAGGCAGTGTCGCCAGACTGGGGAAATTAAGGGGAACACAATCACCCTCTCTCACCCTCTCTCACCTTCTTACGTGTGACACGTCGCCCAACTGAAAAATTCTCAGCGATTCATGTCTTGACATAAAAATTCGAGCTGGATTCAAGGGACCCAAAAGGGGTGAAAGAAATTCACAAGTCACCTTAATATTTACGGTTATAGGATCTGGTGACGGCAAGCAGCATAAAATTGATTTTCTTTCTTGATGCATGAGGATACATGAGAATCCTAAGTCTAAAGATAAGAATAAGGAATGATTGGTTTACCTAGGGGTCCCTTCGACTTCCAGAGGCCTTTCATGTGGGTGGGGTCGTCGTGGCGCCAGTTGCGCCACCCTCGGCCCCGACGATTTTGCTGTGAGGGATAACCTGTAACATTGTTAGCGGCGCCACCGGCGGCACCGCCACCGGCTCCACCGCCAGTAGTGCCCCCGGTAACGCCGAGACCAACCCCACCGGTCCCACCGACGATGCCGGTGCCAGAGCCGGGAGCACCGCCGCCAGCAGCGCCGAGGGTGCTGCTCGCACCGCCACCAGCAGCGCCACCGCCGGGGCCCGGGGTGCTCGGCGAACCAGCCTGCGGCTGTCCATGGGCCCCCACCCCACCACCACCTTGTGGCAACGGCAATCCCGCCACTTATTTATCCAAAGCAGCGTGAAAAAGCAATGGATACCGATCAAATTATTGTATTATTACATAGACGCTGCCACCCCGCTCTGGGGCCTCAAGATCTTGGCTTCTCAACTTCCCCTCAGCTAACCAAGCTACCCCTATCCCCCTCTACTGCGTGGCTTGAGAAAGCTGACATGCGCACGGAAAAACGTATGGATATGGCCCATGAGGGCTCATGAGATCATTGAAATCTTTCTGTATAATGTAACTTATATCATTACATCTGCAACGACCTTGAGTAGCCAAAATCTTCTACCCCAGTTATAATAAGTTTTGTGGCTTTCGGTCACATGATATGTCGTGACGCTAGGGTTATGGTAGTAGGTCAGTAGATGTGTAGGTACATACAATAATAAGGTCTGCAGTAAACGTGTATACACTTAATTAACCATACAACAATGGATTTCAATTGGTAACTTATAATTTGTCATATTTTTAGCTTAAGTATGTACACACTATTTTAGGCTGATTTTATGGGTGAATGGGTGGGTTTGTGCTTTGTCATCTCTGCCAACGCAGTTGATTTATTTCTGGTAAATTTATTCAGGATACATTTTTTTGTATACCGTAATTGATAACTAGTATTTTAAGGACAGGTATACATATCTTCAGGATGAAATCTTTGAATAAATTTACCGGATCTTAAATCTTTCAGTGCCAGTTCGTTAGCATGCATAATCACTAGGAAATGTAAAAAACTATTTTTCTGTGTTAAAGATATGAAATTAATTTCACCCGGAACATTGCACATGTCACAGAAATTTTCACAGCACCTTTAACGTACACCTGTTGATGGTCACACAAAAACATTAATTTTATCGTACCAGCTTGGTATAGATCGCAAGAAAGAAAAACAACTTTGTTATAATTTATAACTCTCCAATGAAACTATGCATTATTTTGTTAATCGTTAGAATTGTTCATAAAATTCCAAGTTCCTTCAATAAAATACACATACTATGTAATATATATATATATATATATATATATATTCTCAGAAGTACCACCCACTTAATTTATCATTCTATTGTTAAATTGTATTCTACAGTCTCCGCAAATTTTAGATTCTGCATAACGCGCGAAAAAGTTTTGCAGTATCAGTATAAGAGTATCACTTGAACGATATCATTCAATGACTCACCGTTAATGTTAAACGTTACCGCAGTATTTATATAATAGCCATTCCATATCGGAACTTTTTTATAATGTGCTCTCAGCGCGACCTAATTGGTCCCAGGAGAGAAAACTTTAACTGCTTCGAGACTGTCTTGATTTAATTAAACAGTTTCATAGCGAGTACGTTCTCGAGTATATGTATTAGGCTTTTGACGCTAACAAAGCGTTAAGGAAAAGAAAATGTATATCCGAGAAGCGTCTAAATATTCAGAAAGAAACAATTAAATACTTTTAATTAATCCTCGAAGCGGAAGCGTCAAATAAATCGGTGTTTAAGCTGAATTGGCGATGCGAAACGTGTAGCAATAACTTTTAGTTCTCTTTCTCGCGAAAATATATGTAACTGAACTTTAATGATGAAGTATACATATTACAAAAATGTAAAAGTTGCTCGCAATTTACTTTACGACAACGGTGTACCAGATATTAACAGATCGCTCGAGAAAAACTCACCGCATAAGGAGAGGAGCAAAATACTGGCAAAATAGATCCACCCCATAACGTCATCAACAGGTCTCTTCTGCGATAGTCATCATTGTCGCACTATCGGCCTTCCTGTCTGCTGCGCATGCTCGGTGACACCGGATTATTCATTGCTATCACAATTCCTGCAATATAATAACATTCACGTTTCATCAAATTATAGAAAATTGAAACTAATCGACTCATTCGAAGAGAGAAAAAACTGCTCATAAACAATTATTACTTTACTGTTTAAAAAAACCTAATGTAAATGTTAACTCGTCAATTTGAATAAAAAAAAACATCGAAAAATAATTGTTTACCTTGTCATTTTATCGATTTTTTATCACTGTGGCAATTTGACACCGAGGCACAGATTCAGTTCGTGAAATTAAAATAAACTCGCAATTCTCTGCTCGCATTTATACCGGAATACCGAATCGGACGTTCGTAGTTCGCACAGATACTCGCGCCATATTGAGCGATCGATCACAACGCCACCATGAATCACGTGGCTGAATCAGTAAACTGATCGAGCAGTGTTGACAAGTGTTATAAACTAGAGTAGCGTTAGTTAAGAATGGTAGAATGTGGGCATGCCAATTATTAAATTATTACACGTTTTGTGTCACAAAGTGGACGTAATATAAACACAATGCATTCCTGATGTGACCGTCGCTAAAGACAAAACAAGATGATGGAGGAAGCACTTGCGATCGCTGACAATCTGTCAGAACTGATGCAGAATATGCAGAAAAGTTTACAATGTATAATTTGGTAAGTTTTCCGCCGGTATTAACGAAATCACACTCTAGACACACCAATTTTTCAATGTAACTTAATGTACATCAGCGAATAGATACGAATGGCTGTTTTCTGTTAGTTTTTACGTTACGGTATAGGTTATGTTTAGTTCTGTTTACCGGAGTATTTTGGAACATTTATGAATGAGCGTGCGTAGTATTAACATGTAAATATAGTTAGTCATTTGATCATGTTACTCCAAATACCAAATAGCCAGATTTATCGATTATAGAAGATATTAAATAAAACACTTTGCATTTTCTACTATGTGGTTCTATGTATATTAATGTTTTGCTATGCAATTTGTTAGCAGCTATTCTAGTTTGCACAATTTTACCTAGAATTGAAGGGAGCAGTAGGAACTAATAAAACTAACATTATTGATAAAGCATATCAGTCTTTATCGGCGAATGAGATAAGAAAACTTGCTCTTTAACCTGACGTATATTACAATACTGATGTAATTTTTGTTTACATAATGATCATTGTATGTTATTGTAAATGCTCGAACTAGTTTTTAATTACAACTTCATTGCACCTGCTTTTCTTTTATACAGAATACCTATAAATGAAATGAAACTCTTGATCTTTTGATATCTTTAATATTGAGACGGAGTATATGCATTAGAAGTTACTATTTTAAATTGATCGCTTATTAAAAATTAAAGCCAGTTATGTAAAAAACTACACGTTTTATATTTCAGTCTGCATACCATGACAAATGCCATACGAACACAATGCGGTCATCGATTTTGTCAGGAGTGTATCCAAAAGGTGTTGCAAAGCAAGAATGCAGCCTGCCCATTGTGCAACTCCTTTATACATCGGCGCAATATACGTAAAGACGAGCATATAGAAATATACATCAATAGATTAGCGAAACTGATCGAAGCAATACAAAAGGATGTTGCCATCGACGGTGAGTGCATTCCATTCGTATTACCATCCTCTTTCCAGAAAACGACTATTAATGTTGTTATGATTCTCATTACATATTCATAGCATACCAAAAAAGAATTCAAATTGGGATCTTCAAAGAATGTGTCTCTTCTTTTGTTAAGAAGTTTCCTTGTGAAAATGAAAAATGTGAAGTCACTTAAATGTAAGAAAATTTTGGACGAATTTTTAAACTTTCAATCTGAAATAAAAAAATAATAAAAAACTGAGATGAAAGTCGGTCTCATTTTGTGCTTCGTGTCGATGGAACGTTAATAAAAATAATTGGTACAATAAAGCCCAAAAAACTATCCGTAGCATTCTTTAGAAAATATCATGCAAATTATGGTCAGTTTTACCCCTAAACGAGTGTGCATAACTCTAACACAGATGGCTGATATGACCGTGACGCGAAATTCAAAATATTTTATTTATTTTTTAATCTTGTGAAAGTAGAAAATTGTCTAGATAAAATAATAACGCTGTCAATTTGCAGAGAATTAATGTACCGCCCGTGATAAGATTCTGCTAGTGTTTACGAAAAATACTTCTTCACGTGTATAGCTGAGCGCTCAGAAGAAGGTCCCTGGCAGGAATGTGGTGACGTAGGCAAGAATGCGCTCCCGATTGGTTAGTTTGGAAGGAGCGCGCCTTCTATTGGCCGAAACGATCACACACACTACTACTACAACTATGCAGAACGATAGACCCTTCTTGCCTCTGTATCCTCCCGGGGACCTTCTTCTGAGCGCTCAGCAGTATATATACGTCTATGCGCCACGATATCATGTTCACTCGGGTTAGCTATCCGTTTCACAGAGTGGAACGAGTCTTTCAAACATTTAGATCCTCCTCCGTTGTTTGGGATTCGGATGCTACCTGCTGCTATCCAAAAGTTCAATGTTTTACGAGGTCTTAACGTTTACGTGTGTCGCTGCATCTCGAAAAATTCCTGTGGAGAACGTTTAACAGGCACTTTGTTTAAAAATTTAATTGGCCCCAAGCAGTCCTGTAGCAGTCCTCGTATCCGGAGAAGCAAGGATAAATGTATTAACTGAAAACTATGTCCCATAACACAGAACGTACAAAACACGGAACGTACAAAACACGGAGAAAAACACAAATTTTTTACTTCAATATGAAGCCGAATGTCACATCTCAATACACGGATTTGTTTTAGCGTCGGGCGGTGTAAACAAAAACATTCTATGGACTAATAGAATCATGACAACCATCGACCCATGTTCTTCAAACCATACTCTGTAGAAAAATAACTCGCATAATTTTAATTATTTTTACTTGAAAGGGAAATCGAAAGATTACTTCAACCAAAACAAGAAACACATTTCTCAGCAAAAAATAGTTGACGCGTTGATTCAGTCCAAACCGGATTTCATCGTTGAAAAATTCAAGAAGAAAATAAACACTTTAGGCACCAATTTCAACAAAGACTTCAAGGCAATTGAAAACGCGAAGCGGTCTGGTGCATCAACCGACGAGATCCCAAAACCGAAGACCTGGTATTTCGACGACATGCTGTTTATAAAGGACCAACTAGAAATAGCACGTAAAAATCGCCACCTCGCCACAAAATAGAGTACACAACCGTTTTTCAAAATAACAGTGCGTAGTCGCCCTATTGATAGCTAGATTGACGAGGTTATTGAAAAGTATTGACGGGAGCTTCAATATTATTGTCAACCTGCATCGACAATATTATTGATCGTCTAGGGGGCCCTTAACGGATACATGCGAAATCTTTTTGCATGGAAATATTTGCGAACAGACGTATCCTATAACTTGTCGACAAACACCATTTGATATACGATATAGGAAACCGCAGTATGTTGTACAGGAAATGATAACATAGCAACGTAGTCACGGATATACCGAGAACGGAGAAAAAGATAAACGATGCGCACTTGCTATGCATTTGGAACGACTGATCTATCCAAATTTTTCTGTAAATGTTGTTTAAAAATATCTCTCGGGTACTGCGGGGTTAATAATACTTTTCAAGATTAATATTATACGAGTTGTTATGATAAAAATGAGCAGGTACAATTGAAAGCAGTAGACGGACTAAAAATATTTAAGAACGTTAATGTATCAGTTTCAGCGAATTAATGTCATTAGAAGAAAAAAAGAAGTGTTCTATAGAACATTGTAAGAATGGTCCGCCGTTCGAAGATTCGACCGGTGTCGATACCTTCGATACAACCCGAAAATCAACACGCTCGAATTCGCCAGCCACAGTCCAGTCAATTTTTCGTCCGCGTTTCCCTTGTTCTCGAAAGTTTTAATCGACGTATGTTGCGGTAATTAATCTTCAGCATGGTTGTGTATATGTTGCAGTATCGACGCACGTATCGAGACCGCGCAGCACACGGGAAAGCTGTTCGTCCGATAATACGGACACCGCAAAACCCGAGCAAGAAGACTACAATCAGCCAGGTTGCTCATACGCGCAGCCGAAACCGATGAAACCGGCAAGTTCGCAAGCGAAGCGCGCCTCGCCGAAATCGAGGAGATCCAAGAATGGTAAAACTAAAAAAGACACCTCCTCAGACGCCAGTGGCATAACGAAATACTTTCCAAAGCAAGCTCTATCCTCGAGTTATTCGGCCGAGAACTCGACGGAGTTAAAGATACAAAGTTGGCTAGAAACTCTACCGGACAACATGGACTTCTACAATTCGAACCTAATCAAGCCTCCCAAAAGCAACCCGAACAACACTCTCGTACATTGTATCTCGCAGAACAAAGTTTCGACGATTGAGCATGAGCCCGAACATATCGCTACCATCAGAGATAACAGTAACTCGGAGGACGCGTCCTCGAAAGATCAAAAGGACGAGGACGGTCGCAAAAGGATGATCAAAGCGAGAGAGTCCCGGCGAAGTTCGTTAACGTTGACCTCGAGAGCAAACGAGGTAAGCGGTAGAATGCAAACGGATCGTATCGATCAAAGACGAAGTACCTCTAGTACCGGCGAGGATGTTGTCCAGGATCGCAGCGAAGACAGAACACCGCGCGACATTCACAAGACGTCCCCGTGTGACCTGCTGCCATCGACGAAGAAGAACTGGACCTCGGTGGTCCAGTTCGGCAAAGAAATGCGCTCGAAGAAGAAAATCAGATCCTTGAACGTGAGCATCGGGAACAAGAACAAGAAGTCGACGGATGAATCCGTGAAGGAGCCAGCGCCAAAGCAGAAAGAACTCCCGAGGAGATCTACAAGAAGAAGCGCGGAAGGACCGAGTGTCGCGGGTAACGACGCGAATGAGAAATCGCCGGTGCATAAGGATAGGCGGGAACAGCAGCCCGGAGACAAGAACAGCGGATCGATGCTGGCGGAGGATCGGCCTGCGGGGGAGTCGTCCTTCGTCGAAATCGAGCAGGGCGAACAGGTGCGCATAAGAAATCTGAACAGTCATCAGATGAACGACATCATCGGGGTGGACGACGGCCAGTTGGAATTGGGAATTGAAAACCGGCCGCATAACGACAACGACCCGGAGAGACGCTTCCTGCAAGAACTAGGTCTCTGTTGGACGCCGAGCAAGGGAACTAAGAGCTCCTCGATTGACGTGACTCCGGCTATGCAGTCCAGGGAGAATCTCGATAGCCCGAATCTCCTGGACGGCTACGTTTCTCCGTCGGTGGAAACGGAAACGGTCATGACGAGCGAACCTTGTCCCGCGGTCATCCTTCAGTCCTCGACCCCTCTGCCTAACAGGTTGTCTCTAAAGCGACGCGACATCGATTCTACATTGAATGATCCTGCGGCCGCTACATCCGACTCGCGATTACTCGCTGTGAAACGTGACTTGAATCGTGAGATCGGGCGAAACGCTGAGAGATGCGCCATCGAGACTAAATCGACGGAGACGGGGGAGAAACCCGACAGAAATAACAGGGTGGAGGACGGACACATCAGAGACACTAGGATTGCCAACAAGCCGGAGAGTGAGAAACCGGAGAACAAACGGCAGGAGAAGTCTCTGGTCATGTTCAAAAAGCTCGGCAAAGTTGTCAAGTATCGCAGAAGGCCTTGTAGGTTCTTGTACCTCGGGAGTACCATTCGTCGGTCCTTTGGAGTTCAGGACCGTGTCGAGAGGTTGCAGAGACTGTGCAACCTGGCGAAACTGGAGAATCCTCCGAAACTTATGTCGGAGAATAATTTCGGCAATAATACGAGAGTCACGGCGAACAACGCGGTGTCGCAGAGTGAAGGTAATTTAGAAGCGGAGAGGGAAGACGCTGCGGTGACCGCGCGGGAAACATCGGAAAAGGTACTTCCTGTTAGCAAGGTATTAGAGATTCGAAGCGAATCACCTAATACTACAGTTGTATCTCCTCATATACCGAGTGCTCCGAAACTCAATATCGAGAGTTACGATACACTGTCTAAAGATATCGTGTCAGCTACCGTTGCCAGCGAACTTCGCGACTCGAACGACATCCTCTTTGTTTCTATCTACGAGACAGAAGAGAATGGTACTGTGCCGGTTCATCAGCGGCCCCCACCCGATAACACGACGCTCGAGAGGAGCATCAAGATGTTGTCACCGAAAAACGACTCTCAGCTGAAGTTCCTTTCCCTAGAGTCCCCTACCACCGACACTCAGCCAGCCACGAAGCAACAGGGTGAGAACGATATTGTCGTCAAGAGGAGCAACTTGTCCGATACAAGGAGCGTTCATTCGACGGCTCTCGTAAGGACCTCGCGGCAGGTTTCCGACGGATCGGAGGTAGACGCTACATCGCGTAAAAAGAGAAAGCGATCCGTCAGCCGAGACAACCTGGTTGAAAGTATGAAGAGGACGACGGATGGCAAAGATCAGGAGGAGACTTCTTGCAATAGTTTCTCGTACAAAGGTGCTACGTACACCAAGGATGATAGGATCAAAAGAAAGCATGACGTCAAAACGAATTGTCCTGTCGGTCAGAGTACTCGTCACGTGGAGATTGTGCCTTTGAGTTCCGACTCGGATGCGGAGGACAAAGAAGATGCGTCGAAAGAGCAGAAGATGATCTACAAGCGCATCGTACCGTTGGCCGCCAGCAGCTCGTCGAGCTCCAAGAAGAATAACACACCACTGTCTCATGAGAAGGATACGGGACTCGCAACCAAACGAAAACGATTGATCTCCCCGGATTCGAACGGTTACAACGATGTGGACTTAATCTTGAACAGCTGGTCGAAGGACCTGAAGCCGACGGACAGATTCTCGAGGAGAGGGAAAACGGAGGGACGCGTCCCCACCGTATCGGCAACCAAGCCCAACGAGAGGAGGACCGACAATGCTGGCGCGAAGTCTTCGACCTCGGACTCGTCGGTGATACACAAGAGAACGGCTCCCTTTAAACGGAGGAGTTTATTCTCGTCGGACACCGACTCGAATTCCGAGAAATCGAACGCCGCGATGGTACGGAACTCCTCGAACAGAGGATCTTTTAACGAAAACGACTTGCCGGACTTCGGAGCGATCATAGATACAGTTAGGGACATTCAAAGAGTGACGCTGGCGACGCCAGTCAACGACAAAGAGTCCGCGAAACAAAAGAGCAAAGAGGATGCATGCTTGATGCACGATAATTTTGACGAAATTATGGCGAACGTCGATACGGAGAAGCTGATCGGCGATTACTGCGCGGGGCCGAAACGGAAATGCGATTCGAGTGGCGTCGGCGTTGATCGTCTTCGAGCTCCGAACAAGGACTCCTCGGTTTCGCGGGTACACAAGGGTTCCAATAAGGAGAACGACTACAAGGAGTCCGGAAGATTGTACGACAGCGAGAGCGAGGCCGAGAATGACAAAACCCTCACCCCGGAGCACGTGAACGCGACTGATAAAAGCTCGACGATAACGGATGATAGATCGCGGTGCGGGGCTAAGCCCGTCGAAGCGACGATCCGGAGCAATGTCACGAATAAATTATCGACGATTAATCCGGTGTTCCAAGACAGTGACAAAATGATCGAGGACATGGTTAACGATGCCACGTTGAAAGAAATCTGCTTCGACCAGGACTCGTTGATGAACATCACGCAACATCAGATGCAGATCAAACAGTTCGAGGACGATCTGTTTGGAAGAACGGCGAACCCGGCGAGGAAACAAGAGAACGAGCAAAGGACGCCGCAGAAGACGAAGAACATTGGTGACATGTGTTCGGATTTGAGGAGACAGGTGAGCTCTCGGTTCTATCGGATTCTAAAGTACTTTTGGTCTCGGCAAGTAAGCCAGCTTTTCCCTGCTTCGAAAACTAATATACAGGGCGAGGCACCTAACTAACTTGATCACCTCGATCTCCAAGGTCGACCTCACACTTAGCTTCGTTAAAAATTAGTCAAATTAAAAAATCTATGAAAACGAACCTTTTTATCTCATACGTATTAGCATTTCTTCAAACTTTTCCAAAGAAGGAACGTGTTTTAATATCTTCTTGCGAGTAGTAAGTATTTGTAGCCAAGTGGTTTGAGAACACGGGATATTACCCGGGAAACTATGCTAAAAAATAGTATAATTTCCTGGCACGTTCGGTATCTAAATCGTGGCTCTCATTATTCACCGTAACTATTCATTCCGCTACTTACGAGATAAACAAGCCTCTGCACAGACTTCTCAAATACTCACTTCTGCCCTGAAATATCCAGGACGCCGAACACTCGGGCGAAGAAGACGACATTGTCGAGAACACTCCCAACGTCAAGGCGAAAAAGTAAGTAATGCGAGTCTTTTGTAGCTGTTCTTCTCGTTCCACGTCGTTCGCGAGTGCGCGCGTAATTATTCATTCAATTAGCGGAATAATACGATCCACGCGAGAACATCATTCTTTGCTGCGCATTGATCCATCAGATTTGTGGCTTCATAAATATGTCGCGTCGCAAAATTGTTCATGATCAAAATTGTTCGTTCTATACAATATCATGAACGACTTTGCGACATCGAGGTATCTCATTCATGCCACCGGAGGGGTTAAGCGAAAGTTAAACTTATAAAAAGACTGATCATCGTTCAACGACAATTTCCAGCATACCGATGTTGAGCTCATCGGAGAAGAGGAGTTCTACAGAATCGTCGTCGGTGCGAATGAACATGGATCGTGCCGGGAGTACTCCATGCTCGACATCCGGAAGGAGCACGAGTTCTCTGTACCGAAGGCGTGCGAATCCCCTGTACCAGAGCACGCCGAAGGTCCAAGCAATGGGACAAGCAAAGGGTGATTGTATGGGAGTCGCGAATACAGCGGTGAAGAGGCTAAAGGCGGCGAGCACAAACGAGCCGATGAATAGGCCAGCGAATGAAGTGGCTAGGATCAATGATCAGAGCTTGGCCCGGCAGAGATTGTGTTTCGTTTGCAGCGGTCTGATATCAACAGAGATCGAACAGGTGAAAAGACTCGCCAGCCTGATGAACGCCGGATACGTGAACCAGTTCGATCAGGGTGTGACGCACGTGATCGTGAAAGCCGACGAAGAAAACAACGGCGCGAGCAAGACCCTGAAATATCTGCAGGGTATCGCGCACAGAAAGTGGATCGTGGGCTATCAGTGGGTGATCGACTCGCTCAGGGAGAAGAAATTAATAAACGAGGAGAGGTACGAGGTAGTAGACTGCAGAACTCTCGAGGCGGGCCCTCGAAACTCCCGATTAAGGCAGACGGACCTGTTCGAAGGATTCGCCTTCCTGTGCATTGGACCGTACGTGAACGTCTCCGTCGAGCAGTACGAGGTGAGCCTTTCGAATACCTTTTACCGGAGAAAATTGAGGCTGTTCGTTCAGCACGCTGAATGGTTCCCTTGGGGGGGCTGTTTTAACACTTTGTGCCCGGAAGACGCTTTGAAGCGCCGTTTTCGTTGAGTCGAGCTGGCCACTTTGACTCTACCAGGTTTTATACCTTGTACAATGGCTGGTCGATAAGCAGGGGCTCTTCAAGCCAGGTCTGGGGAACATCTTCCCCGTCGTCGCTGCACTACCTCCACCATTTCTCTGGCGGTTCCTCTACCACAGGCCTGGTGAACATCTTCCCCGCTGTCGCTGCACTCTTTCCATTATTTGTGAACACGCGAGTTTCAATCACGGTTCTGGCCTGGTCGAGTACGTTACAAAGAGGGAACCAGATTGGCTAGCAATGTATCTAGTCTAGAGTGTCAGGACAACGCATGGAACCTAGATATCTCGTCCACGGTATCAGTACAACAGTATCGGTTCTCGAGATACCTCATGCAGCAATGCAGCAATACAGGGGGTAATTCGTGTGGGCGAGTTCCGTTTCCGGGTAACAGTAGTTTCCTTTTAATGCGGCGAACATTATGATCACACTTAAGATGGTTTCTGTATTACGGTAAGATGAAGATCCAACGTCCCGGTCTAAATTGCGTTTTTATCCTCTCGTTCATCTAATCGGTTGTTCGCGAGATGCGCCGAGCTACGTCGAGCAACAAACCAAAAGTTGAGTAGTTGGTAACGAAACTCTCTGCCTCGCCGTTGGTACTGCCACCGATCCAACGAAACGCATTTATTTGCGTTTTCCTGTCATCCAATTTTGCTAGGCTATTTACAGTTGAATCCTTGCCAAGTTCCGCGACTTAAGAATACGTTTCCATTGCAGGAGTTGCTACGTGCCACTGGCGGCACTGTGGTAGACTCGCTGGACGCTTTAACTGTCGCGAAGACACGGATGAAAATCGTTGTGATACAGGCGGACATGCACGAGTACGAAATCATCGGTGAGTCTATCATTTTACTTAACTACACCATCGAAACGAATTTTTCGGACAACCTAATATTTTTCGACCAAAACGCTTTGCAACGTTTTCATGCCAAAATTGGACATTTCATATACAACAATTTAACAGAAACAAGTTTTTCGTACAACGCAAAAGAAAATGTTTAAAATTGTTTTCCCAATAGGATGGTATAAGAAAGCTCGAGCTGTGCCAATAGTCCACGACTGGATAGTCGAGTGTATCAGCCAGTACAAATTGATATCCTTCTATCCATATCTGCAGGAGTTGTTGAAGGCGGATGTTCTAGCACTAGGCTATCCGAAATTTCTCCTCGAAGATGATCCTGATGACGAGGACGAATATAGCGTGTACGAGGTGTCCTCTTGAACTCTAATCCGAATGGAAGCTCCTCGCTTTTATCGCAATCGTTGCCAAATGAACACTGTTCGTTCAACACGAGACTACGGATTTTATTTATATTTGTATTATTTTGAATCGAAGAAGCATCGTTCTGATTTATAGTTTTGCTGTGAACTCTGCAGAAAAATCCGTGGTCTAATTAGTGCCTTCTTTCGGGGCTCGATTAGGTCCAAAATAATCAAAACTGGAATGATAATTTGAGTACAGTAAGTATGCAGTCATCTCTGTACATTCGGTATTTCGTTTAAATTTCATAACAAAGGGTCTATTTGTTTCTGTAATTATAAATAAGAAAGCTTATTTTATACATTTGATAATATTGTTATTAGTATTCACTTTGTGCTAATACTCTTGTATATGTATTTTTTACTCTGTGTTGGAGGTTAATTCTTGCAAAATAGTCGAGTGTATGTATCGTTCGAGATAGTTTCACGCAGAAATTCTTATGACAGGATTATTCGAAAAGATTAATTTGTTGTTGAGAGTATAGATATAGATCAAAGTATTACAAGCTGGGATTAAGTTTTCGTTGCACCTGAAGCTGGTGCGAAGTTTTCTTTTTAAGGATTGTCCTCGTTCAAGGATTATATTCTGGCACTAAGTTAATTTTTTAAAGAAATATAGTATAATCTCTGCAAGTTCTAAAGTGCGAAATATTCGTAGCTTCTTGAATTAGCAAAATGTCTAGCATATATTTACTTTCGATTGGATTACCAAATCGAACATAATTAAACATAAGAATATTAATTAATTTGTAAGAATTCTCTTATCTACACTTGTAATGCTACACTTCTTTTGCATTTATTAAATATTATTCAGGGCCTTATTGATTTGTTTACATTCGTTTACAGAACTATGATAGTCGTCAAGTTACCAATATTCCTCTCGTAACATCAGTGGCCCACGAAAATAAAATAGATTTCAGCTGTTTTTTAAAGGATGAACTAATTCTGTTAAACATCTTGAAGAAACTTCAATTCTTTGGTGTAATTTTTCCAAAATTTCATATTTATCGTCAGGGTAGAATTTGTTAGTGCGAAACTGGAAGTTGGGGGGTCGTGCGGGGTCCTGGATCGGATTTCGTTCTTTTTCTCTTTTAATTACATCGAACACGTGGAATGCGGACGGATAGGGTATGTAGGACGAGATGGTGCTCCCGGCGTGCAATATCAGCGGCATGGGGTGGGATCAGAGGCTGCGTGTTACGAGGGACATCGAGGCCGCTCACATATTCACCGAGGCACACGAACAATATTGATCTGCCCGGGACCACCTGTAGCCAACACTCCCGTTCCCCGTTCACGCGGCACACACCGGTGGTTATGAATCTCGTCCAATTGCCAGCAAGTGAGGAGAAATAATCACTGTCTAGCCCGCCATGTATCCAAAGTGCCTTGTATCATGTAAGCGCTATGTACAAGGTTCGCCGTGACAATTAGAATCGGTGACGACCTGTCCGATAGCCCCACTCAATGCTCCATCTAATCTACATTGCCGCTCAAAATCTCAGTGGATCCAGAAAGTATTTTAAGAGGTTTCAATTTATAGCATTTTTTAAGGGAAAATTGATCATCGGTATCTCATCTGCTACATCACGTAAAAATGCTTCTTTATGCAAGCTTCAAAATGACTCGAAATACTTTTTGGATCCGCTATATATTACGATAAAAATCGAAATGTCGCTTTTTGGTGCTCCATGTACATATTGACTAGTTTTAAGAGGTCGACATTAAGAAAGTGTACACATATTTTTGAGTGACAGCGTACGTTTACCTCGTAACTAGACACGCGCACAGTCTGTAACGTTGCTTCGAACAAACGAATCGAACGAACAAATAATTATTTTTGTAAATGTTGTACCCGAGGAAATTTTATTTTCTACTTTCTGCAAAATATAAACGATTTGGATAATTTGTCACGTTTATTCCCACCTTCGTTAAACCTAAACATTCACGATTTTTAAACTTTTTCGTGTTCGTAGAAAAACCTTGGACGGAATTCAATTGCAAATTTTGCGCATCTATTAATTCTTTTTCGTTTTTAATTAATAAGAAACGAAAGACAGGTTTACTTTTTCATTTGATAATGTTGTAATAATATTCTTAACCTACTCATTTTTATTATAAATGCAAACAATCCGCAGTCTATGCATTCTAGTTGTTGCTGCACGAAATTGTATAAAACGTTTGGAACAATGTTTAGAAACGTCGATTCGATGAATTATTTACGGTATCGGGACTCTCTATTCAGTCTCTCTTGACTACGGTCGACGATGTTTGCGAATCTCTCGCAATTGTGCATAGTATCGTGGGTCTGCATTGTACCCTCCCATGCCAGTATATGCGAATCGCATCCATTTATATTCCAAAGAGTACAATCTTGATACATCTGTAAATGTCAGTGTGTTCCGTCTTTCAAAGTGCGACGACACGAAGCACCGGAGGGAAATTCTACCGACAGAATGGGATTACAAGGTATATTCGTTTCAGCCATTTTAATTAAGTCGCTGGAAACAATTCCGTCTGATTTACAGATCCTTTGAATGGAATTATACGATTAGAAAGTCTGCGAAAATGATTCTCTCGTAATAGAACTGCATTTAGGTGCAATCAGTGAACTAACCAAAACGAAACAAGTCAATTTGCAACGAGAGGTAAAATTATTTTAAATGAACACTGTACGAGGGTTCACTAAACAAGTGAAAGATTAAATTGCGGATATTTTTTATGTGAAAACACAAAGATATTTCTCAATCGTTAAAATTTACAATAAAATAGTGATGAAAATGATTCCACTTAAAAAATTGAAGGTCATCGTCATTTCTAAAAAATATAGTGCATACATAAAAGAATTATATTCCTCTTGCATTTTGTTCGAGTATTTATTATTTGCAAGAAAAATGTATACTACTCACACGAGATTGTCTATCACAAAATAATCACATATCCAGAATCGATCCTTTGAGATCATATAGCGTTGCTGAAATGTTTTCTCAGATCGGTGAAAGGAGAACCAACTTTACTGATTGATCAGGTTGAACAAAGAATACTAATTCCCCTACGGCAAGCGGAATCCAGGTACGAAATTCCGTTTGTGGCTACCGTTACAATTGATCCATCAGCGGTCAGTAATCAGCCGCGCTGATCGCCGACGCTGGATTTAAGTTGATCAACGTGTCGGCGCGGCGTGGCGCGGGGCTCAGTCAATTGGGCTCGAAACTGCTTCGCGTATTTAATTCCATGCCGGGATTAACACGATAGGGACGATAATCGGGATTAACGGGACGCGAAATATCGGCTAGCTCCGAGGATTCTCGGTCAGCAGAGTGGACACGTTGAACAGAGACGGCATAGCAGCCGGAACAACCGAACAGAAAACGCGCTTGCGTATGCTGATTAGAACCGGAGCAATTAACTATCCGAGTGCAAAATTGTGTAAGCAATTTCTGAACAAATAGCTCGGCCGAGTTTTCGAAGCTTTTATTCGAGCGGGCTTGTTCGAACTGTCGCGAAGAAAAAGCACCGCGAGACTGAGAATATGTATGTGTCAGAGTTAAATTTGTCCGAAAAATTGTCATCGAACACAAAGAGCAGAAATCATCGCCGGAAGCAATTTCTCGCTAAAAAAATTCCTTCTGAAAAAATTGCCAAAATTCACGCTGCTTCCGCGTTCCAATTACACAAAACCCATGAAATCGTGGGGGAAAAAAAGCGGTGCTAATACAAACGTCGAGAATTTAACAATTCCTTCCTTCCGTATAAAACAGTTCGTAGTTCTAAATTAAAGCGGAATGTTTCCGAATTGTTTCACGCATACATAGGTAGCTCCGCGTACCGCGGCATTTAACATTTGCATAATTCAGGGGGGTGGATGCGGTGGAAATCGGTGGATAGGAAATTGACCAAAAATTAGCATCGTTGTTTGTTATTCTAGTAAAATGAGTGGAATAAGTTTAATAAAGAATGTGAAGAAAATGTTAGAGATTAAGCAATAAAAACAAGGGGAAGGGGGTGCGTAGAGTGTGATTATGTTAATTACATGGTCCGTTTATTGACATTTATATATGATTCCATCCGCTGCTTGAACATGAATCGAATTCTTCGATATTATATTGTGCTTTACCGAATCCCTGATTATCCAATGATTAACTGTTTTGATTGGCAGCATTTCCGCATTAAACGGCTCATAGGATGGTGCAGCAAGTTTCGAAATGGAAGGGAGAAATCACTTTGGACCGCGAAGGGTTAAATACCGCCAGGAACGCGGATGCGAAATGGCTGACGGTATCGGGCCGATCATAAAACTGAATAATCGAGCAGCCCGGCTCGCCACAATTCGACCGAATAATTCGGCAGCGAATGTGATGTAAGGAGCAACGATGAACCGAGCCAATGGAAGTTTCATGACTGCGATCCACGGTCGCTTAACCGTCACGTTATAGATCCCGTTATCGAGAAATCCGCTTATAAGTTAAACCCCGCCCTGGCGCGGCGAGATTACTATCGTCAACCTGGCCGTTATGCTCGCGCCGCGCCGATGCGATGTCGTTGAGACGCTGCGATTTCCACGAACAAACGCGATTCCCCGGGTAAACGGATTACAATTACCACTGCTGAATCGGATAGCGACTTTTATTTGCCGTGTCGGAACGCTCGTATCCCTTCCTCGTTAACGACACTTTAAAACTTCGTGAAGACCACCACTTAACCGGCAAAACGTCTCCGAGAACTTACCTGGCACGGATCGTTAAAAGTTCGGACGAATGACAGTGGTCTTTAAAGAACCCTTAGTTAGGCGAGAACGAATACGTCACGCGATTACCGTGATCGGTAATTGCGGCAATTGGATCGCACGCCGCGCAATGGAGCTCGACCATCAGTCCCTTTTTGTCCCTTTTTGTTTACGCACTGTCCTTCTTTACGCTTTCTGAGCCACCATACTCCATATCCCGAGGTAATAACACTATGCGAGGGGAAACTGTACTTTTGACTAATCTTTCTCCTCGAATATTCGGGGTGTTTCGTTTTTCGCGAGCAGCCTTGTGTACGTTATATCCTCGCCGACACGAGGCAAGCGACGCCTAAATATTGAAATTCCACTTAAGTTTAGCAAATATTTGCCGACGCGTTAATACTCGTCGAAGAGTCCGCGGTACTGCTATTCGATGTTGAATGGGTAATTTGTTACTCGTTTAGTGTATAGGAAGCGGATCGGATTCACGGGGAGGGGAGCAGGACCATAAAATTTCCGCGTTTCCGTTTAGGACGTTTAATGGCGGCTCGTTTTCCGGTTTGTGAGCGATAATGCATTGAAAATTACGCCGAAAATAACAAATGGTTATGGTAATCTGGGGAAGGGGACGGTTAACGGGGCTAAAAGTAACGCGATCATTAATGGCGGGGCTTGTAAGCTGGCAATTAACGGGCTCGATTAAATAATAAACTATCGTGAAGCGGTGATCACCTCTCGCTCTTTGCACCAGGCGACGCGGCGTGAAAACGGTCTGGTTAACAAACACGTCCCGCAGAAATAAAAACGAGGTAATCGTTGCGCTCGCCCGGTGGATTACGCTGCGACGGGATCAGCCAATTAAGATGTCCCCGTGGTAAATTAAACAGAGTTCTCATTACGGGTCTCGTTCATGCAGGGTATCCAATTTTAATTAGGAAACCTAAATTTCTTCGAAATTGGATGCAACGCGGCGTCGCGCATCGTTTTCAGATAGTATTTTTAGCATACTTGCAAGCTTGTCCCTTGCATGGTTTTACTGGCAGGATAGCTTCATTCGGAACCACTGCTTTTAATCATCTTCGACATATTTAAGATTATATTAATACACGACCACACACAATAGACTTCGGATCGTTATGAAAATAGAAGTTAGATAAAAAGTTCTTTCCCCTTTAAATATATTTTGGTATATACGTTATTAAATATTTTAACTGTAATTGTTTTAAATCGTTGTAAACGAATAATTCGATCATCCGATTCGAATTGCGCATTTCGCGCGTAATTCGCACTGGGATTACGAGTCGTCGAAGAAGCGACATTTCGTGGGCTGATTGTGCGACACGTTCCCCTTTCGGCAAAATAGTTGCCGGATTGATCGTCGATGAAGCATCGCGGTGCATTTATGCGTGGGAACAGTTAACGGGGTCGATTTTAAGCACCGCCTCGCGGGTATTGCCGCTTGTTTTATTACCTCGTTTCAATTAATTTGGTGCAATGGTCGGGTGCACACATTGTGGAAAAATCGGGGGACGGAATTGGAAATGGAAATTGGAACGGAAACCACGTACATTCCATTATTTCTGCCCGTTCTTTTTTTTTGCATGTATGTGTATCGCAATGTATCGCCGCGAATCATCTGCAAAGTGTGTCGCAAGGTACCCCCATGCAGATTAACCATTTGCGCATTAATGGTCCACAACGATAAATTAGGTCCCGTTTTACACGTTCGAATTGCGGTAATTCATATGTTTTAATAAACGATTAACACGAGATAACCAAGCTATCGTACACGAAAATGATAATGCCAATTTGAAAACACGAATATAATACAAGATTATAATTTACCAAAGTATGGAGTTATAATTTTATATCTTAAATAAAAACACGACGTTTATTCCCCAATTGTAGTTTATTCTGACAGAGACAGGAACATACAGAATTTGCAGTTAGAGTTCTTGAAGAATTAAACATAATTCCAAACATACAACGGTATTAATTTGTGAAGTACATACATTTCATTTAAAGCAACGCTTGTGCAAGATTATAATTTAATTTTAATACACAGTTAATTACACATTTTATACCGTGAAAATGAGTTTCGTTATTATAAATATATAATATAATAAAGTTATTTATTGCCATTCTTGCGCTTATGTTCCTGTACATGCTCCTGCGAGTATGTACATATTGATGAAGCATCCTCCTATAACGGATTGCAATCTTCTGTGTGACGGAATATCCAATTAATTGCATAACCGGTGATGAAACTGATATACGTTGCTCTTGATAAAGTACATCGATAATGTGTCGTAGTAACGTGAATTTTCTGTAGCTAGCTGAAATCTTCGCGCTGACAGCGTTGTTGTTTGTCTAATTGACAGAATTTTCGGATTGAAATAACTGAAATTATTATTGATACTGAAATCATTCATAAGAAAAGTGACAAATATTTTATTTAAATGTAGTAAATAAAATCTTTGTCAATATTATTTGTGAAAAAGTCACTTGGTAAAGAGGTTGATAACAGAGAAGTTTCCCTGACTACAGATCGTAGCAAGTTAGTGTACAAGAAGTTCGAATTAGCACAGGCCACAGACGCGTCCGTAATCATTTAAGATCTCTGCGAAGCTGAAACAGAAAGTTAAGACCGGATTGGAACTGCAGGTTCCAAACAACGCACAAGAAAGTGCAACGTCGGACGATAGGATTGCGAAACACGGGTAGCAAAATATTTATTGAAAAAAACGAACGAATTCGCTCGGCGCGAAGTAATTAGTATCGAAAGAACGACGCTTTCGCTTGGCGAGGTAATAAAAATAAGGGAGAGAAATGTAACCGCTATTCATCGTTAATGATCTCGTTAGGATCACTCCCGGACATCCGCGGATTAAGTCTGCGCGAAAATTTGTTTCTTTCGTGGAGAAATCAGCTTCTCTTCGCCTTTTGCGTTTGCGCATTTAATCGACAATAATGGGAGAAATATGGCCCTGCCTGTTACCGTGATACTTAAAAAACCATAAAGACGGATCTAACGGGCGACGTGATTTATTTTTAGCGACCTACACGCCGATCACTCTTGATGATGATGGAAGACGATATTGCATTCAATTATAATTTTCAGCGATAGCAATAAAAAAGCTGTAAATGATCGCCGATCACTCTAGATTCAATGTTGACAACAGGAAAATTGAATTTTACCTTTATTTGAAATAATAGGTGAGAATTGGTTATATATTTTCCAGAAGAAAGAAATGCGTTCATTGGGATGACGCGTTCCTGGTGAAAGTTCAATATTCATAACCGCGAAATAGTACATCGTTTTGATTGATACCGAGGAATATTCATGTTTCATAAATGCAATTTAAGATCCTCGCGATGCCTCTGACCCGATATTCTAAACCACCAAGTTCAAAGTTTTAATTCGAATAATTCAAATGGTTTAATATTAATTCCTCGAGAATTGATCAACTTCCCGAGTAATGGCAAGAGCGTATTTATAGTAAAGAGTTATGTAAATCGACGAGATTTACCCAATAGTGACGACCGTCGTCATTAAAACAAAAAAGTGGTTTCTGACAGTGGTTTCATTGCGTAATTTAATACAGGCAGTTATCACAGACTGCTATTCTCCAGAGACGTCTGTTCGACCGTGGGGCGCTTTTCAATAAATTTCAAATTCTGTACACACGGGGAACGAATTCATTGCCTCCGTCGACGCGACATTCCATTTAATTTGCAGCAGTTAGCCCGCGCAAATTGAATTTCGAACGTTTTTCGAATATTCCTATAGGTCTTCGCCGATTTTTTACCCGGTCACGAATAGCCATGGGCGCACACAAAAAAAATTGAAAATTGGAATCCCTAAATCCTAAAGAAAAATGCATGCAAATCTTTCATACTTTTTGTCCGATCGTTGATTGAATCCTATTTCATTCGGTGTTTGCAAAGCCCAACTAGAATATTTTTTTAGCTACTATAATATACAATAGTATAATATTTATTATAAGAATTTTAAAATACTATTATATTATTTTCAACTTATTGAACGCATTAAAAAAGAAGTTTTTGGATTCTATTGAGCCTTTTATTTCGCGGATTCTCAAAGTGATGCAAAGTTAGACTAATTATCAATGTGAAATAAGTGCGACAGAGCTAGCAAGCGGATTAAAAGAGATAGACTGAAAGAAGCGGTTACACGGGAAAACGATGTCGCCGAATCGGCGAAAAGAGATTCTAAATAGATTCTACACTCGCATTAAAGGCTCGGAACTTTCGTTGAAATCGTCGGGCGCTCAAGTTGCGCCGGTAAACGTTTACCCTGAACCGAGGCTCGGCTCTTTGAACGACCGTGGGAGGCACAAAGGCTTAAACTTTAAGAAGTATACTCGACACGAATACGAAAAATGAGGCGGAAATATGATTTGTAGCTTTCATATACGGGCTTATCGCGGACGAATGTAGAGGGCCCCGGGGCTGCTTTCAGCCGGATTGTGTTCGTCGACAAAATAAAATAATGTTAATGCACAGCCGGCGATGAATCCTGCCCGAGCCTCTTTCAGACGAGAGCGCCTCTCTGACATGCAAATTCGGCGAAGATCTTTTCACTCTGCTTAATTAACAAACTCGCGGATGTTGCCTCTGCTGATATGTATTCGTGGTTTACTCGGCAGCGGCCATTATAACTGTTATAAATACTCTCCGCTTGCATAGCCATAACCTGTTTAAGCGAGCGGAACGCGCGCGCAAACTCTATTAACTCCACCGATCTGTAAAACTACTGATTTAGTACTTATTTAGAATTTACAGTAGGTGTCTTTAGCCACACTTTTCTTTTGGTCCTCTCCCTTTCCTCTTCTATTATTTCATTCGTTGTATTATTCGTTTAGTTCAGAGAGCTAGTGGACACAAACAAATGTTTCGTTACATCTTGGCAGTTGTCCGAATTTCTTGCAATTTCGTCCACTGATCTAACTTTATTTGCTCTTGCGACACTTATCAAAGTTTGTCGCATGTAAGACACGCACCAAAAAGAAGAACAGTGCTCTCTATCTCAATTAATCTTCCGAGTCAGCACGGCGCGTCCAGAAAAGGAAAAATTAACAATTAACCCGATAGATCATTAAGCCGCGACCTCCATTTTTCCGTTTCTCGGTGGCCGCTTCTTCCAGATGGTTTTTCCGACAGTTTCCCGCGGCTTTTTCCGCGTTCCCCGTGTCCCTGCCGTTTCCTTCGCGCTTTTTCCCGCCATTTATCTGTAGCCGCGTAGCTCCCGCAGCTTTTTACCGGTCGTCATCTTTTTGTTCTTGCCGCTCCGTTAACTTTTTCCCAGCTTACATCATTTCCTTCTCTACCCGGCGAGACTCTTCCGACCGCCATCGTTTTCCTCCAACAGACCCTTTTTCACTATCGATGCGCCACTTCTACTACCTTTCCAAGTCTCGTCTGTCCCTCTCTCTCTCTCTCTCTCTCTCCCTCTTGCCCTCACACTCTATGTCTCTGTCGACCCTTCCTTTCCTCCCTTTTGTTTCTTTATCGTACGCCGTTCTCCCGACTCCCTCTGGCCGCTGCCAATTAACAATAGCAAGTGCCGAGGACTCCCTTGCTAATTTGCGACGGATTTAACTGCAGCGCACTTTAAAACGCGAGAAAGACTCCGGGACCAGTTTTCCTTTTCTTTCTTTCATCTTTCCCCCTTTCCCTCTTTCTTTCTGCCAGCCCTTTTCTTCGCAATGAACCATGGGCACACGCGAGCCGGCGCGGTGCGGCGCGGCGCTTCAAAGGTACGTCTCTCGCTGCCGAGTCTAATCTCGACGTTCCGCCGCGATGCCATTTGTCCCGTTTATCGCTTTCCCGCGGCTTTCTCGCGTTCCTTGTTCACCGTGCGACCTAGCAGACCTTGAGGTCGCGTCCAACTTCTAACGAACGCGAACAGCTCGGAGTGCACCGAAACCGCGAGCGTCGCGATTCGTTGATGCACTGCCGGTGCATAATAAATAAATATTTTGAAGATTTTTCAATTCCGGAAGAATTATTCAGGAAGAACCAGTATTAGAGTCAGCGATCTAATAATTTGATGATGCATTAAGCGGTCTGCTATCGGTTCATCAAATAAACTGCTCGTAGTTGTAGAGAGTTTTCTGAAGCACTGAATTGACCAGGGTGCAGTGTTTAAATATTCCTTTCGGAAGTGCCATTTATACGAACTTCCCGAGGACACTCGGCGAACGTCGCGTCGTGGTTGAATTCTAATTTCGAAATTAAAAGATATCGAAGCGCGGTACGGGACGTCGATTTTTCGGAAGGACTGCGCCAGCTTCCGGGAGCTCTCAAAGGATTACGTAGTGCGGTCGACCGATAAAAATTTAATTGGCAGAGGATGCGGAGACCGAATATCCTCTTTAAGGACTTGTTGAACGCGAATTTCCGAATTCAGCAGCAACTATGCGCGAAATCCCTCTTTTTAACGCAACATCGAAGTTTCGAGGGCCACGGGACCACTCGGACAGCAATTAAAACTATGAGCGAAAATAGAGGATTCGAATGGTCCATCTTCAAAGCTATTGCTTCGACGATGTTTCCGAGGGCTCGGAATTTAAATATCGATTTAAAGTGCAACGTCGACGCGAGATTCGACTGGCTCGTTTGCGGAAACCGCCCGAGCTGCTAATGGTTCGCCGACGGTAGCTTGATATCGATTTAGAAATTAACTGGCGGCATTTCGATCGTTCTGTCCCGTAAAAGTTGCTTCACCGTGGAACGAATTTCAGTCTCGAAGGATTTGTTACTTCTTACTTCCGCAGCTGAATCGCCGGTTTCGAAATCAAGTGAAAACGAGCCAAACCACTCGCGCCTCTCCTCCAGAGTCGATTTAAGATGCCGGAATCAACGGATGACGAGAGCTTGGGTTCTAGAAATGCTCGTGAGATTTCGAGGAACTTATCGATTCGCGGCAAGGAATTGCATTTTCATCATTTTTTTCAACTTAGGCTCTTTCTTTTCACTGGATTTCAACACTAAATGCATCAGGTAGTTACCAAAAGCAGCTGATAATTAAAAATGACAAAATTAAATTTTTCTATATTTTTTTAAAATATTGAAATTTTTCCAGAGATTGATTTCACTCCTTTAACACGAGAAATAGTGCGAAAAAATTGGGTCGTATTAGGCATAACTTACTCTGCTTGTAAGCATGATTCTTTAAGTCATTGTTGTCGAGTGGCCACAAGTCCCTTTTGCAATTGTTCAGCCTCATTTAGGATAATCATTATCACGGTCGGTTCATGGATGTTTACTTGTACTCGTTTCCGCTAGCAAACGTGCAAATTCGGACTATAATCGTTTGAAGCGCTCTGCGTGAATTTCCTGTAGACTCGTGCGTGCGTAATTGTTCCTCTTATTCGTTGTTAATACGGCCTCGTCGAGGAATTAATGATGGAGAATAATACTGAGGTCAATAGGTGGATAGAATTGTTAAAATGTAAACCAGTGAACATAATCTCGAATTTAGAGTTCGTCAGGGATTAACGAGAACACATTTGGAAGCGCAGGGATATTGGCACGTCTCTATAAAATTAACTTGATCATTTGCTGGGCTCGTAGTGACGTTTCAATACACTTTCGGTTGTATACGAATGATTTCCGTAACAGTGAAATTTCTGTTTCCTGTTGGACGTATGCGAATATTTGAAATGGGACACATTATCGTGAATATTATTGTATTACTTGTTTAATTATATTAATATTCTTATTTATCTGTCGACTAATATTCTGTCACGTGATATACTTGCTGATAACTAAATATCTATTGGTGTGATGCAGCTTTAAGCGCTTAATAAAAAATTAAACACCAACCAGAAGTTCATTGGTGGAAGCGGAAGTGTAGTTGTACATCGTTACAGAAATAACGAAACAGTTACCGTACAAAGGCTAGCTATGCAAAACGGGAAAGAGTGTCGAGGAATGCTTGAAACATTCTATAAATCGCCGTTTGCATATTTCAAACGATCTCGTGTTCCATCGAAAGCTGCTCGGAGCCATATTGAGACTTATTAAACGTCCAATATCGGCTTAAGACGCTGGTAATTATTGGACGGGCACGATTTCAAAGCAATTCTCATTACTCACGAGTGTCCCCCATCGATTATTATTAAATCGTCTTTATTCTGCCGGCTGTAGCTGCGGCTGTCTCTCGAGGGAATCGAATAAAATAAAACGACGGACATCGAGCTTCTCCGATATTCCATTGCGCTGGGAACGGTTTCCGATCCGGCCGCGGCGTATCCGCCATTTTATCTCGCGGACAAAAAGAATATTATTGACTGCTCGTTAATCATGTCGGTTCTTTTTACGCGTTGAGTCGTTCATCCAGGTGAATGAATGCCGATTGCAGAGTGGCAGGTGTACAACGACATGATAATTTCATTTTCTCAAGGTCATATTTTCCGAAATTTCAAGGTCATCGTCATCCTTTTAATGAAAGAATAAATTCAGCCATCGTATAATATGTTGACCTTCAAATCACTTTCGAAGCTATTTTTCGAATCTGAAACTATTTTCGAAAAACATAAAAGCTTCTGTCTTTCCAAAACCATTAACAGAAGAGGAATGTACCCAGATTTCCTGTTTCGTAACAAAAACGACGTTTCGTCGCTGTTTCTCCACTGATTGACCACCCTTTGTTTGGTTTAGCAACCGGTGCGGGTGCGTGCCGCGGAATTATTCGAATTTTTTCATCGGTCCAGCATTTTAATGGAGAAATTCCGAAACAAATTGGCGAGCACCGGATTTGTAGGATTTACCTGTGTAAAATCGTGGCGTTGCTCGACCCTGTTGCTTGCGTTCTGCCGCGCGCCGTTTCGATAACTTATTCTACGAGGAATATCAGACAAATCGCAGCTGCATACGTGATTTTGCAAATTGCTGGGAAACGACTGGAACAGAAAGAGTCCCGCGATGGAAAAGAATGGCCGTTGCGACCCGTTTTTCTCTCTTCCATTGGGAGCCACGTTGCCGCACAGTGGGGCGATGCTATTAGCAACGCTGGACATTGGGACGAAATTTCGAAGTTCCACCAGAGAATTTTAGTACATTTTCATGATACTACGGACCTCCCTCAATTATGTTCCACAGCATTTTTACATTTCGCAGCACTATTTACCCCGAAATTGATTTTACATTTAATATGACCAGAAAAATTTTTGAAACTTTCGTTTGTGTCACCTAATTTTCCATTCCCTAGTTGGCAGTAACAGAACTGAAATATATTTCTATTTTATCAAATATCTTTTTAAGAAAAATGACAATCGTCCTATACGCTTCCCCATTCCGTGCCACTTCGAGCAAGGCCCGTATAATTCCCATCCCACCCTCAGCCGGAAAGATTTGTCACAGGGACAAATCTAGGACCCGATGCCTAGACTTTCGATCTTTCTCGCGTGAACAATCGTTTCTCGCGAGCGTTCTCGACACCGAAGTAATGCGCTCGCCAATTTAGCCATCGTGTGCGCGCTGTGTGTCCTTGCTGGTAAAAAATGGTGGTTCGTAAGCAGCTGCACCACTAATAATCGATCCACGATTTATCCTTGATAATTTATTCACCGCGATGCACCGCTTGCGTTAAACGAACCGATTTAATTGGAATTTTTGGCGTGCGAATTTTTTCGTTGCGGTGGTAATTATTTACTAAAGGATACACGATATTCATAAATTTTTTATATTTCACCCAGTTAATTTCCGCAGTCTACCGATAAGTGCTCTTCTAGTCTAATGATAAAATACAAATTTATTATTGATTAGAAATTAATACGCTCGTTTTGGAGCACCCGGTGTACATTTACGTTGCACCCAAATATGTTTGACGCAGGAAATAACTTGCCGGATTGGTATCAACACATTGGTTTCTTCTTTTTCCAGAAGAATCGTGCAGATATTCGAAAAGCGTAGTAAAATAAATAATAAAGTTTACCGTAGGTGAGCCCCGGCGCGCGGCGGTCGAGCGGCTGGTCGGAAGCCACGAATAAGTTAGGCAATTCTACGTTAAAGTACATAAACCACTAGCCTGTGGCTATCCGCTTACGGGCCAGTTCAAATTTTATTACACTCTTTTCCAATTTTGTTACGGTCGCGTACTACTACAAACACCGCTAACCTGCAGACCTAACATTTAACTGTAAATGTTATTAACACCGACACGGCGCGAAACAGTTCATTTCTTTCCGGTCTTCTTCCGTTCTCGTTTTACAATTTTTTTATCTCTGATTGTCCGCGGGTTTTATGCATTTATGGCAGAAACGAGTAGGTGGCGTGGATTTAAAGAATTCAGAAGGAAATTCTTATAATCCAGAGTTTCATTCTCACGTGTGTGAACACTGGAAAGATTTTAACAGATGGAAAGAAAAAGGAAGTATACAGGTGTGCCAAACGCTAGTAACAATATGGAAAATGTATTTTTACCGGTTTTCATTTTAAAATCATTAAAAATTCAAGATCTTTTTCTCGCACAGTGTACACCTTGGAAGCGCGAAACGGTTAGTTGGCTTTCCGGTGGAAAAATTGTTGCCGGGACCATAGTAATTTTTTCCGCGTAAGTTCGAGTGCGTCGAACGGAAAGTTAGTTCGAAAATATTGGCGTCATCGAGCGTCCCAGCAATTCCACAAGAACTCGTACAAGCACGTTCGAGTGCCTTTCAAACTTTCCCCCCGGGACTTGGCTGGAAATTGGGATTATGAATTTCCCGCGAAGCGAACAAGCACGGGGGAACATAATTTTTCGAGCCATCTCGAAATTGGTTCATCGAGAGATTATCTCGTTACGCAGATGTCGCGCGAGTAATCTCGTTCTCTATCCCCACGCCGCGCCGCGCCGTACCGTTTTAAAAGTTTCACGGCAGGAAATTCGCATTCCCGATAAACTCTTGCTTCTTTTCTGCTCGCCTCTCGCTTAGTCGTTTTTTCGTGTTTTTTAGCGCTACCATCGACACGATCGGGAGGTCCACGAACGAAAATTGCTGTTCATCCGTTCAATCAAATTTTTCCGGCGTCGTTCATAAAAACATTTATCGGAGCGTGAACTCCAGATATACCTAAATTGAACTTCGACCATCGCCTGTCCAAATTTCAATGGAAATCGTACCCGGTCTACGTGTCCGACGGTACCTGCGACAAATCCATACGACATATGTACATACAACAAAATTACTGAGAACGATGTAGATACATACGCTAACGAGGCGAATGGGTTAATTTAAAGTTGTAGTTTATTCGTTACAGAATTTTTCTGATGCAGAGAACTCCGGTGGAAAATTTTTAAAACTGCAGAAATACTTGTACTATCTGAATAAGAAATAACACCGGTACAAACTTTGAACGTTGTGAAAGGCAACGAGAAATCTCTCGACGCGACGCGACGGTTCCCCGGTAACCGGTCTCAACGATGAAATTTGATGGCGTTATTGAAGGCCTCGTTGCAACGTGACTTCCCGGTTCTACGTGTGTCTCTGGATTTACGTGAGCCGCGTTTCAGATCGACTCGATATCATTTCTGCGATTTCAATTGAACGAGCCACGGAAACTGCTCCGGAGTAGGTCGCCGGGGATTGTTTCACGTATTGTTAAATCTGATGAACTCTGCTCCCGGAGTTCGAAAACTCTTCTTGTCGGATTTCGTTTTATTTTCCTTCTTTCTGATCGTGCTGCCTGATTACTGTCAATTCCGAAAGAATCTCTGCGGATGTTTACGCGAGAGCACACAGCGATGCGCATAATTGATCACGCACGCGCGCGCTTGCAATCCGAATTCCTTTTTTATAAACAGACCAAACCACTTCAGTGTTTCATATACAGCCGGAACGATTGAAATTGCAGAAAAACAAAACATTGCAGTTGGTCGAAATTGCGAAAAGAAAAATAGTAACGTTGCCTGTTACCACTTTTTTATCTACGTCTGCAGCTTGCAGTTTAATTTTAGTCAACTCCCCACCACACGATCGCAGTACGGAAACTTATCGGCGAAAACTTTTAAAAGTTCAATTGCTCTGCAACGCAATACATCGCGCATCGTTCAGAACACACGGCGATGGAAGATTTATGGCCGAGCAAAATTAATTTTCCACTGTCCAGGGGAATCCTATCGAATTCTCTGTGTGCGAGGCGAGTCTCTCATGACTTATATATCGCACGTTTCCTATGCAATATAGTCCGGTTTGATTCATCTCCTTTGACTTTATCAAGCCACGATTGACTATCAACTGTTTCGCAAACTGAATCGAGAAACGCCTACGCTGCACAGAGGAACAAATGGCCAATCTAGGAGGACAAAACTCACGTCAGGAACAACACTTAACCAAACGCTTTCATTTTTTAAAAAGGTTATTAGTTGCAAGAGGAACGCTGGCTAGTCGTAACGCGAATACTTTGTGCACACTTTTTTCTTAATTATTTTGAAATTGAGACATTTGGAAACGATTATATTAATGTTAAAAATTCTTGAAAATTTAATAGTTTCTACATCGCTGACGCGGCGCGGCGGCTCGACAAAATTAAATCACCTCGGCGCGGCGCTGCTGTTAATACGAATAGGCCGGAACATCGAATGCAAATGCCGGTTAATTCGAGAGATAGGAACGGGATTGCGCGAAACCGCAACAAACAAAATGGTACACTGATCGACGGGGAATTTGTCCCAACCTTTTGGAAACGGTTGAATGGAAACAGAGATCTCTGTTTCGCCCTCGCTCGATCCTGCGTGCGGCTACCCGACGACGGCAACAATGGCGATAGAGCAAAAAAAATACTGGCTTTCATATCGACAACCGTGAATTTGTATCGGAACCCTTCGTCTCCGTTGTAGACGATGTTGTCGATGTACGTACAATACTATGTTTACGGGTCTCGCTGATATCCGGCTCGGCGTGATACACGTATAGCGGCGGGAAATAAAACTGATTTAATGCGAGCACAAATAGCGCGAGCGTCGTTTAATTTGTATTCGCGCCGCGGTTTTATCGTCGTCGCCTGTAATACCCTCGACTTCCGATTAATCTCGGTTAACAACGATGCCACCGCGCCGGTCACCTGTGTCGAAGGAAAAAGAGCATTTGCATTTGTCGGAAGTCGAGAGTTCGATTAGCGTTCGCGCGGTTTAACACGCGCCCGATAAAAATGCGGCCACGCGAGACCCAGCGAAAATCCACGACACGACAACGTTCGTTCTGAATGGACCGTAAATCCCGGTATGTACGTAGGTTTATCCAGGTGCCTCCGATTTCTTCTGGTGATGGCTGTTGTCTACTAAATTTAGTCAAACTTCCATTGCTCAAAAATTCTAGGTAGACGATACGAAAAAATGCTTGACATTGCAGTGACCTTGCTCTGTAGAAATTATAATTGAAATTTTGAAAGTGACACCAAGACGTTCTCAAAACAGCGAAATAAATTTCTCACGGTAAAGTAATAAAGTAATGAAAAAATATGTAGTTACATACAGACGTCCGATGGCGGGTGGATCCTTCGGCGCGTCTAATGGCGAGTTAAATTCGCAATGGCGAATCTTTTCGACGGAGAGCTAAATTGTTAGAGGGGGAATATCGCGAGTCGGAAAACGACCCCGGGGCGCGGGGCACGGGGCACGGGGAACTGCTCGCAACAAGAACACGATCGATCCCTCGAAACGTGTACATACTATGTGCACTCGGCAAATTTCTTGAAGGCGCTCGCAAGAAGGCGGGGGCTTACGCGCGACAAGAATGGCGGTATATTAAGGTCGTCGGTCGGGCGGGCGGGCGGCAGCCGTGTGTTCGCTTTTGAAACACCGTCCGCGAAAATGGAATTGTATTTCCACGGCAAATGCCCGCGAATATTTCTCGTCTGCCACGGAAAAGAGAGAAAAATTGTCCTGTTTCACGGCCGCGTTGAGCTGGCCTCGACTTTGCCAGTCAAACAATTTTATCCGCGAGGATTTACGGTCGTGTTTCGATGTATTAGCTGCTCGCAGTGCCACGCCATGGGCACAGATTTCCGTTTCTTTCCTCTCAGCTGCGCCACGACAGAAGCTATACCACAGACAATTCACTATGCCCCTGCACCGAGTACGCGCAGCGGATGATCAAATTACTAGAGCCACTTGCCACTTGCATAACTTGACGATTTTATATCGAGAAATTTTTAAGTGAAAGTCTAGCTTTCGTTCGTTGTAACGAAGTTTTATTTTTGCAGGGAGCATCGATGCTTGCGAATTGTATAGGCATCCGCATTATCAGATAATAGTGGAGAATGCATTATTTTATATTTGGAAAAGGCACGAGAACATTTACCACTTTACTGAACGTTTATTTATTTAACATATGTCTGATGGCGTTTCTCGTTTTTAATAAACGAGCGAACAATTCATATTCTCGATTTCGATCGAATATTTTCTGCCTAGCATTGCAAATAATCGCTTTTTATTTTCCTTTCAAATAAAATTCATCCTACTATTTATTGCGAATAAAATAATAACTGCGCTACTTATTCCGGCAAACAATTTAAATTGCGTTATTGCGTCTCCGTGAAACACGTTTGACTGTGCATAGTATCAAAGCAAACGATCAGTTTATTAAATTCCAAACGATTTGCGAGAAGCGTTCAACGACACACGGACCCGTAGTAAACGAGTTGAACTGATTTGAACGATTGCTTCGGAAGAGAATGTTTTCAAATTTGCGGCTTGACCTATGTGAATAGAGGACAGAACGATAAAACGTGCAAAAACAAACTGCAGCGCAGGTTTGCTGTGTTAACAGGAAGGTATCGTTCGCACCCCGGTTTTAATTCTAATTTTCCAGTATTTCCGCGCAATTTATATGGATTAAAGGGACCGCCGTTAAACCCGGCAAATTAAATTCATTTTAAGGACACCGTTTGTATTTTAATGAGCGGCGTTCGTGCCGTCGAAAACGCAATCTGCTGGAACTGGAACTCGCAGAAACGGCGATGCTCACATTATTTGCTACCGCAGACTCGGGAACAATATTTCACCAGATGCCGTGCATCCGAAAAGTATTCGAACACTAAATTTACATTTAAAATGTGTATTTTCAACATTTTTTTACAACCTTTAAATGGTGTGTTGTATATCGAAAATCCATTTCACAGTCGTATATTTGCATTTGCTTATGTGTACAGTGTACACTGTACACGATGAAACGGTTTTCAGTGAGAACTTAAATTCCAGTTCGAAGAAATCCTTCCTATATTCTTCTCGTCCGACGACCACGGAGAATATCGGTTCCATAAAAACGGTATCGCGTGGTGTAAACGTTTATTAAAAATTTTATGGGAATATTTCCGACATGGTATCGCGGCGGGAATCGAAGGGAATGGTTGTCCCGCATGAATAGGCCTTTGTGTCTACACCTGTAAATTATTACTCGATCAACGGGAACGACCCACCACGTCATCCACGGATCCATAGAAATATTTAATCGAGCTTCCCCGTCGGGAGTTCTCGATACTTGTAATACAAATTCGAAACAGCCTCCAGGAAGCACGATCTCAGACTTCGTACGTGATTTCTAAATGAGAATATTAAATCGATAAGCTATTCTTCTCGCACGCCTCCTCTGGATTTCTTATTGCGAATCAAAATTTCACGGATCCCATGAATTTTTTAACGCTCCGAAGCCGGCAGGTTTTGATACTGTTTGGCTCAAAAGAATTTTTTAAAGGTTTGTAGTAAAACTGGTAAAAATATACTTTGACATACAGTGTGATCACTAGTTTTTACGGAGTCACTACATCATAAAAATCTGTGGACGTTCTAGATAGAATAATCCGCCTTGCCAGCGGCAAATAAAAATTTCATAGAACCAATGAGATTCTCGAAGCTTCCGGTTCGAGGAACATTAGCGACGTATTAGCGACGTATTAGCGAGGAGCGAGTGGCGAGATGTCCGGGAATTTTCGATTCGAGTTTAATGGACCCGTAAATCTGTCGATCCTTCCCCAGTGAAGCTGCCTCGCGCGAATTATCCACTCTTGGGATCATAATGGAGAAAATAGACGGTGCCCGATGAAAGTTCCGAGACGAGAAATTAATTCGTCGTCGGTACGGTTGAGTTTCGCGTTGTTTGCCGTGTAATTTTGCCATTACGGAACCGGGATTGCTCCGGGGCGAACCTCGAAGTTCTGAAAATAAATGAAAACATACAGGGTGTCACGTAACTGGTGAGACAACACCGCGTAATGGCTAATTCCACCTGAACAACTAAGTCGAAAATATACTTGTACAATAAAATTTGTTCGTTCGTCGCAGCGATTTCCACTATTTTTCGTGCTCGAACCTTGACTTCGTAGCGCGAGAGACTATGGGAATGCAAATGACAGCGACGTGCACGATTGTGCAAATCGTTGCACACGGAAAACGGAATCGCCGACAGCGGAGAGGTATATCTGTGTCGTCGTTTGAGTGACGAGCGTGAAATTCTGCGTTCGGAAGCGGTTAGAGAAGTTGACAGGAGTATGACCGCCTCCTCTGGCATTTGGATTACAAACAAGCCTCTAAAGTGATTTCGATCTTACAATATCGAATAGACAACAGTAAAATAAACGAATCGCATACAAAAAAAATGGTTTTATTATTCATAATATTCATAATGTCTTATAGCAACGGATGAAGAAAATAATAAGTAAACAACTTACGTATAAAATACATTCAGCCAGTGAACATTTTTCGAAACGGAATAAAATAAAATAAGTAAAATAAGTATCTTGAGAGAGAGATGAATTTCTCGGAAGAATAAATATTTTTGGAATACACGTTCCTAAAAAGTCGGTTAGGTAAACAGCAGACCAGGAACATGTCGGAATAAAGCAAACATTAATTTGTGATAATTAATTGAATGCGATGAAAAAAATAATATAATGAAAACTTGCTAATTAACGATGCGCTTGTACGTTATTCATGGGTTTCGTCATAACGGATGAAGATGAAACACAATTGATTGCATGAATATTTAATGTGCTCTTGGTTCGTTATTTCCCAAAAATCACATCGACATGATAATGAAATTAAAACTTGGCATTTATTTAATCTTTACAGAAACAATCCCATATATTTTCAACGAATTATAAATGAAAATTCTATAAATGATTAATGTACAGTATTACCATTTTGATTTCGTTCGTCAGAGCCTGGAGGTTTCAAGATAGGAACCTACCACCGCTCTTAACAAATATTTTATTCGTTGAAAACAATCCGGGGACAGAATATATATATGTTTTTCTACGAATTTTCACCGCAAAAAAGCAGGGCGCTGCAGACCATTACAAGTTATTTCTCGAAAAAATCGGGTGTATTGTTTCGCCCGGGATTTTTTACACGGTGCACCGCGAGGCGAAAGACGTATCGCCGCAAGCCGGAAATGGCATTGTTGCGTATATGGTTTCACGATTTGACGAACAGTGAAAATAAAGCTGCTCATTCGGCCGTGACTATGTTGCACGTCGTTACTCTCGCCGCGGAAATGGAAGCCGGAAATTTGTCGAGTCACGAGTTTCCGTTTTTACAATCTTTTCCATTGCAGCCCATTCGTCAAAGCGAGCCCGTGTAGAGGGGGCGAGAAGAAACGCGATATCGGTCCAAGGATTTCCACCCCCTCCAGTCTATCTAGTGCGAACTGAGATGTCGATACCATTTTTCCACGTGGTTAATTTGATCACCTTCCAGGTGAGTTCCGAGGTTCTCTCAATATACATATGTATTGATAATATGTATAGGGCGCCGCGAATTTTATGTTCGGATTCTATGCAGACTTATCTGGAAAAAATTAAGAACACACTTTCTTGACTTTAGAAGAAATTATTTAACAATATTAAAGATTCACTGTATCGTGTATCCGAAGAACTATCAAAATCGAGTAAGATACGTATCACTGAAAAGAACCGGATATTGAGCTATAAATCACCGGGCGATATTGCCGGGGTAAAATATTTTACGAGCGTGTCTCAAATGTACAAGTTTGAGCATCGAACGAACGAATTTACGTTCAGTTACCGGCAGCCGGCCGACCTGTACGAGGTTCGACGGCGACCAAAAAAGGACGTTTACCGTGCCCTTCTTTTTCTCGTTCGGGTAATCACGAAATGGCAACTATTTCCACTGTAGAGGATGCAAACGACTTCGGGGCTCGGTCGGTCTCGTGCTAGACAGCGGTTTCACAATCCGTCGCACGAGAAGCGCAAAGGCGACATGTGACACTTGAATCTCTCCGCATGGCTGGCCGTGTAACAACTATAATTCCGACTTCGAGCCTCGCTCATAGGAACCTTTTCCGCCCTCGCGCTGTCACTCCCTTCTTTAACTCTTTTCCCTCCTCTTTCTACTTTTCGCTTCCTCTCTTTTCTATCGGTTTCCTTTATCTCTCTCAATCTGTATCTTCAAAATTAAAGTAAAATCGGTCACACCAGTATTCCAAATAATGTTTACATTACTAATTTATTTTTACTAAGTATTTAGTTAAATTATAATTTAATTTTTGAGAGACAGAAATGTTATATCCATTTTTTCAAAAACTCGACCGGCCAAATCGGGCCAGATTCGAGTCCCGCGGTATGTTCTCATGCGACGCAGAGAATATTATGTCTAGTTGTCAGTCAGTCCTTGAAATGTCCTCAAAGCACCTTTTCTCCTCGGGGTCTTTCGATTCCGTCGCGTAGCTTCTCGTAAGACGATTTCTTGACGCGTCGCGAAAGTGTCCCTGGGCGGATGTTATAACGAGCGTCGTGCGTGTTACGCTTCTTTCCCGGAATGCACCTGGTGAAGGGATTATCCAAGCAGAAATATCCTTTCGGAGTCGGAGCCTGGAGGAGAGAGAGGTTAATAGCGGCTGGTAACGATCGACGTTGGAGGACGTGGACGGATCCACGCCTACCGAGAGCTGAAAATTCTAAAGACGACCGAGGAGAGCCTCTTCTCTCTCTCTCTCCCTCTCTCTTTCTCTTTCTCTTTCTCTTTCTCTTCCCTATCCAGTTATTCCTTTTCGGAGATTTAACTCGTTGAACGGCCGCAAGGCTTTAATTACACCCCGGCAGCAGAAGACTCCAGCCTCCGGTGGCTCTGTTAATGGTCTACGTGGCCTGCAAAATTATTTCGTACGTCTGATTGCTCGCGTCGAGCGATACGAAATCCCCTAACATCCCCTTGTGTTCCAACCGTTTTCCTAATCAGGTTTATAGGTCTGCGGTCCGGAAACGCACATGGTTCTCCATGTGCTCCTTTTTTCATCCTCTGCCTCGCTTGTTTCCTGACTGGTTACCAAAATTCCCAGTTTAATCATCTATTTATTTAGGCAAGAAGATTGCCCTCTATGAATGTCACTCACCAGGATAAAATATTGGAGAAGCATGCACAATGGATCTATTCTCGAACGGTTTAATTTGTCGGGTGGATTCGGAAATCTTCGGCGTGTAAGCCTCTATTGTAAAATTTCCTTTGGCGCTCTGTTCATTAAAGATCTCTCTACGAGCCGGATAATAGCGCGGGATCGCGTGTCCTCTACCTACAATATAATAGAGGCTTCCAAAGACGCGGTGAAAAACAATGCTGAAGTTCCCTTTCCGCGATTCTCTTCTCGGTGCCACCGTTTCCCTCAACGCACCGAGGAAGTTTATTCTCCATTGACCGGGCACACGAAAGTGCCTCAAGTTATCCAACGATATCGACTTTTCGCCGAAAGCCGAAACGATTTATGGTTTCGGTAAAACCCCGCGGTTCACGTTATTCGTGGAAAGCATTTCCATGTATAACGACATTCAGCCTCGATTAAATATCAACTTTTCGCGTCGACGCCGACAAAATCCCCCGTGTTTTCGTTTAAATTCCTTCGCTGACAACGTCTCACTTTCTCTCTCTCTCTTCCTCTCTCTCTCTCTCTCTCTCTCTCTCTCTCCCTCCCCCTCTCTTCCTCTCCCTAATTCTGTCGCGAGCGAGGCAGAGAAAAAGTTTGGTGAAAGTTAAATGATAGTGAATTACCGGATATTCGGAAGAACGCTCGACAGGCGATGTTTCAACACTTTCTTCGGTGAAATGTTTGAAATTTGTTATTTCTTCAATGAATAAATAAAGACAATGCAATAAAAGAACGTATATATTTATCGAACCATCAATTTTTCCCCAATGTCCGACCTGTCGTTGAATTATACTACTGAATTCGATGAATTTGAGTATCTCGCGCGATAATTAAGTTTTCGACGAATCGGATCCATCATCGTATTCAATTTTTGCTGAGCGTGCCCGGTGATGCGGGATCGTAAAATCACTGCAGACGGTAGACGCAGTCATAAAACGCACATTTTAATTTCCTATAAAACGAACGCGAACAGCGCGCATTCCCGCAAATCGTTTCGGGAACCCATAAAGCAGATATCCCTCTCGGGGACGTCGCGTCGTCGCCGGGGGTGAAACTGACTTGTTTGATACCTCCTCGATACATTTACGTTTGATATTCGTAGCTTGTGTATCAATCCATTGTTGAACGTGTTTCCACACAATTTGAGCCACGTTCGAACAAATAATCGAGTTACATGGAAATTGCCAGCGCGGATCTCTCACGAACAACGTTTTCGGGCCAACAAATATTCGCTCGAAACCCGGTTCAACTAACGCCGCTGTACTTTCGTCATCAAAAGATCAAAGCAGCCACAGCCACCAGCCATCGAACTAGAATCGCATACCATTGCAACCATAACACACTGTGTCATAGATGCCGGAATATCTCTGACCGCCTGAATTATCATTTGCACTCCTACGTTCCGCGCGACTCGTCAATTTTACTCGCTGGAACGTCTGTATCGAATGTGAACACACAAGGAGATATTCTATTTGTCAGTTAAGATTAAAACAATTCTCTACGGACGCGTCTTTCTTCAAACCAGCAAAAATTCAGCAAACAGGAACAAGTGTTGCGAGCACAGTCGAGCAACGTCCCAAACTCTCGTTCCATTTCGAAATTGAAATAGTCATTATGGTTCTTTCGAATAAAACTTTTGCGATAACATAACGATTCTCTGGGAGCGAACTTTTTCCAGGTCAAATCGAACCGAGCCCGGTACTTATCGCGTTCAATTAGGAAGACATTAACAAAACACTGTCCCGCTTTTCTCAGAGGCAAAGGGGCATCGTTCCAAAATCAGCGACACGTATTCGGCGCACGTACCCTCCATCTTAAATGCATTTTAGATTCAGAAATTCCAGCGATTCTCGAGAGTGTCACTCTCGATAAGAAAAACCTTCGATCGGCGGAATTCGATAGGCAAACTCAATTTAAACGAGAAATCAGTCACGGCGATTTTACGGGCTTGCTGCGCCGCGCCGCGCCAGTGCGGCACCGATAAGGACATTGTCTGGTCCAAATCTAATAGAAACTCTGAAGCTATCAATTAACGGTTTTGCAGAATTGATGCAATTAATTCTGGCTAAAAAATCCGGATTATCGGAATTCTACTGTATATCTTCTCTAAAAATTGTGAAAAAAACCGATTAACTACGTCGAACAAAAATTGTACGACTTACGCAAAATTTTAAAACCGACTTTTTCCCGAGTTCTCGGGTCAAATACTCCAGTGTGGCGACGAAGCAGTTCCGTTGGATGCTCAAGTTAGTTCCCGGCGAACATTCTGAAGCTAACGGGCGCGTGCAGGCATCGGAAAATATATGTTATCGCATTGATCCTTGCAGTGGAAGTCCCCAACGTCAACGTCCAGACATGATCGCCGAAATTCGCAGAAATAGGCCGTTATTCGGAGAGCCAATAAGGTTGCCTTCGTTTTCTACACCTGCGGTGTCAACTAGTGGCGTCGCTCGTAAAAAGAGAAGAGTAAAAATCTCCGAGAACAATCTCGCCGCTAGATGAGAGGAGTCCTCGATGTTTTTTCCCCGCCGCGAAGGGACGAAGAGGGACACCACAGGCCTTTCGAGAAGCTCCAATTTCGATGATTAAATGGGAACGTCGCGCGAACCAGGTCCAGTCCCGGCGGATCGTCGCCGTTCTTCCGCGAAAACCGGGAACAAGATGATGGAAAAAAGAAGGAAGTTTGACGGGAACAGGGGAATCCCGGGTATACGAGGCCATTGTCTGGTTGTACCGGGGTCGTCGTACTGATTACGCGGCCGGGTATCTGCCGATGACGGTAAAACAATGCTGAACGGGCGAACGGATAAATAAACGGATGTCAACGGCCGGGCTACGAGAAGTCCTTTTTTTTTATCGGGCCCACCGACAAGGGAAAGAGAGGTTTCTGTTTCACGTGTGGACGGATGCTACGCGATCTGCCTGGATCATGCGATCGAAAAAAAAGCGACACCGAAAAAAACAGCATTCAAAAATTCTCATCCTGTGAAATTTTATAGCTAGGAAACAAAATGTATCTCAACCTTTACGACGCGACGGTCCCTTACTGCTTGTTGATTTAAAGTGTAAAACAAGAATGAGTGTAATATGAGGGTCGAGTAAAAATCGTGATGTCACGAACACTGTAGTCAAAGGCCAGCTGAAAGCAAAGGGTGCCTAATAGAAAATGGGGAATTCGATTTGCAACTTGCGCTGTCCAAACTCGTCAGCAGATCGGCAAGCGACACGTGCCCGGTTAACCGGTTGCTTGCGCAAGGGTCAATCTGTAAATGAACGAGATCCTATCTCCAGCAATCACGACATCGCTGCGCAGGATATCGATTGTTCCACTAAAATTTCGTCAGACCCGCTATACCGCCGGATCGTGATTAATAACAAGCGTGGTACTTCCGTCCCGAAGTGCACGGCGAACCCAAGCACGCAGCTACAATCTCAACATCCTGAAACATGAATTTCTGCAAGGCAACAGCCCACGAAGTTTAGGCGAATACCTTATCGGAACGAGATCCGGCGTGAATCTTTAATCCGTTCTCAGAGGCGCCCGCGACTTAATTGTAATCGGCTGGAGAGGTCGGCCGAGGCTTCGTTTTCCAGTTAACAACTCGACTCCATTCAAACCGACCGCGAAAGGTTAAACACTACTTTAAAGATTACTCTGCCGGAGACAAAAGTCGCGGGGACAAAAACCAGGGAGCGAAAGCTCGCGCGCACTGGAGGCGGAAACAACCGGGGAGAGAGAGAGAGAGATACATTCCTGAACACTTAGAGACGTATTAGCGATAAATAGCTACCGGCACGCATCGATTCGATCATCATTCGGTATGCAGTTAATTACAATTGCAAATACTAACACTTAGAATTCTAATCACATCGCGTCGATGCTCCGCGAGACATTCCCAAACGGATTTTACTAATATCAATTTACCGGTTATATCAACACCTATTTAATTAATAAAGTGTTGATACATATCAATGTTAACGAGTATGTCTATTGAACTTGTACCGCGACTGCATATATCATGAGAAATGCTTGTTATTTGAGTCTGGTCGTGTAGATTATATGTATAAGCATCGATTATAAGTAATTATAGAGATTAGGCATCTTCTCATTGATTCCACTGACCTTGATATGTGCACATTAATTCTGAATAACTTTGGTTATTGTATACAGGGGTGTTTACAACACGGCGCGCATTCTAGGATAGAATAAACATTGGAGGGAAGAGTACGAAGCTAGAATAGGTCTGTAAACAATCAGACACATAGTAGTACATGCAGCGGAAAAGGGAGGAAACAGTTTAAGGAGAATAAAGTCGCAGGAATCATTCCCTTCCTTTATGTCAAGAATCTTCTAAAAGCAGGTGAGCTGTATGTAAGCAGTACGAGTCTACAAAAAATCAGACAGAGTACGTACACCGGACGAACACGGGTGCCGGTGTAGGCGAATAAAAATCACATATACAAATCTGAAATAAAACAGATTCCCCGTTTTCCTGTTGTGCTTTGACCAAGTTCTGGTTTAGCTCTGTTTCAACCGGTTTCAATCTCTTCCGCGAATTACCGGTATCCGTCTTCCGAACAGCGTAACGATTTTGTAATGCGTTTTATTCCGCCGCATCTTCTTCCCTAACTAGAAGTACTCGATAAACGTTTTTAACCCGCGATCCTCAAACCTAGTTGCTACACGAGTTTCATTCGGCAATTTTCTGTTATTGTCGGATTATTGTCTGTTATAAAACCGATTAAAAAGTATTGAAGCACCTGAAGCACGGTTTCTTCCAACAAATCCAGATAGTCGAGTTTCAATTAGCGAAAATCTCCGAAAAAAAAGTCGGAAACCAATTTCCGTTTGGCTACTTTGTTTATTTCATCAATCGTACCGAAGAATGTACGCACTCCACAGGAAATTACTTCGATCCAGTACCGACAAAAGGGAGCAAAAAACATTTCCATTAGGACTCGACTACGCGAAACAGCAATTTCGCGTGCGCGAGCCGGACAAAAGGAAAGGGAAAACGCTCGAAATGATATATAAAATGGAGTGGAAACCTTACACAATATTGTCAGGCCTCGACGACGGCGGTAGAGCCGCATTGTTCGTCGGCGAGGATCGATAAATTAGCTGGGAGAAGAATGTCCTTCAGAAAACGTCCATAAGCCGCCAGCACCTGGCGCGCCGCAACGTGTTCCCAAAGGACCTTTCTCCATGGCAATCGCAAAAATAACTAATGGGTCCGAGTTTCGACAGGAGCAGCTGAAGGGCGAGCGATAATGGGGACAGCGACGAAGCAAGAAAACGATGGAGGATTTAAGACGACGAAAGTGTAAGAAAAAGAGAGAGAGGAACAGGTTTTTTAGGCTTTTTAGAATAGCTGAAAGGATAATACATTTAACGAGCTTCTTATTATATTTACAATCTAACGAAACTCACGACGGTGTATACGAATTTTCCTTTGATTTCAGCTCGCATAAATCATGCATGCAAATATGCATCTGCATAGAGACCTAGCAAATATTTTCATGCATCTCTGCTTCCCATTTTCCTTCCTTGTAGCACGTCCGTCAATATTGGAAATATGTTTCAAACGAAAGTAAGATTGAATTGATAAAATGTCTGTTCGGTGTGTTTGGCCACACGTACCCTCGTTCTACTGGACACGCGTCCTTCCATTTTACGACTTTTCCGAAATTATCGAACGGCTACGTAGTCTGTTATGACAGTCTAGCTGTCCCAGTAATCGCAAACAAAAATGGCTAATGGGTTCGCGATAGGAGGTGAAGGGCGAGCGAAAAAGACGATGCAGCAGGACCTAAAAGAGAAAGAGAGAAACGGGCGTGGGAAGATGAAGGGCGCGACGCGGGGAGCACCTTCTGCCCCCGTCATTTTTGTTCTCACCGTGGTGTGCAAAAAGAGAACATCGGAGAGTATCCTTCGCTTAACAGAGAGTCAACTCGCCGCGTCGCTCTGCAGTTTCTTAACGAGAAAACGCCTCGAGAGAAGCAGTCGGGCTGGCCTATTCATCGAGCTCTACTCGGCTCGCATCCCGCGATATTAGAGGCCACCGTTGGCGTAGGTCATTCACTATCGAGGACCAGGGAACGATATCTCGAAAGCGGAGATTGTTGCCGGTCCAAACGACGTCGTCGCGGACCCAGCCGCGAGAATCCACGCCTCGTAAACCTGATGTACTGTCTTATACCAGCTTCTTTGGCCCGCCAGCCTCGTCCCCGGCCTCGGCTCCGGCGGACAATAAACTATTTTGCTACTTTTTTCCATTCCACCGCTGGAACACAATCGCGAGCACGCCAAGATACGCGGAAGCATCCCAAGCGCGCCCGACCAAAACCCGTAACACTTCGACCAATGAGAACGGCACGGAGGTTATTCGTTATTTAATGAAAGTCAGATGTTCTTTAATTGTCAGTTGGAAATATTCGACTACGGCACGCGGATTTCCAATATCAAGCAAGTCCAAAAACGTATAACTTTTCGATGAACTGAAATAGGCCGACTTTTATCGTTTTTAACTGAAAGCGAGATGTTCTGTAACAATTCAATGGAAATATTGCACTACTGCACGTGAATGTCCAATATCAAGTTTAAAGTTTATTCGCGCAGTAATTAAGCACACATGTAACTGGATGGCAAGACAAAACGCTGGTAACTCTTGGACGAGTTGAAACGGGCCAACTTTTATTCGTCTTTTTAATGAAATTGAGATGTTCTGTAACAATTCAATGGTAATATTGCACTGCTGCCCAAGAATTTTCCAATATTAAGTATGAAGTTTATTCGCGTAGGAATTAATTAAACATGAAATTATGAAAAATCTATAACTCTCTCAACTCGACGAATAGAAATGGACTCGCGCTTGCTCGTTTTTCAATTTTTCACGCTTGAAACTGTAATTACATCGGACTTTTTTCATCGCCGTGATTATTCGTGGACCTGGCAATGCGTTGACTCGTTCTACTTTGAGAGAAAATGGTCCGGATACTCTTAACTGCGGATAAAATTAGAAATCGATCCCGATCGTTCGTAGGTTTCGTTACATATAGATTCGTTCTACTTACGGAAAAGGATCCCACGCCTGTCATGGCTACGCTTCTATTTTTTCTCTACGATGGATTTGATAGTGACACACTTACTATATATACTGTATACGCTGCCTCGATTCGCATGAATCTCGGATTTTATTGAAACAAGGATATTGGATTCGTTGGCTTGTTCTACTTCAGTGATAGATGCGAGTCTCCATTTTGTCACGTTGAGAACCGAGCATAATTTTTCCCCGCGAATGATTCCCCAGTTTATCTCTGTTCCGCGAATATTCTGACATACATACAATAAATTCGGTATGTGATCTACATTTCTGAAGAAAGGAGTCCAATCTACCAAATTCAAATAAATATATGTAGAAACTATACCCTTATCCGTACGACTCGACGACTTCCACCGAGTTATTGCACGCTACTTGTCTTGTAGTTTTCTTGCCGCCCTTTTTCTATGTTTCTAATCTGTCTGATTACACACAGGTTCAATCCACTTGCTGGCGTTAAGATTTTCTTGGGATCTCTTCGCTGGTCTCGTCCAGCTAACTGCGAGTGACTGTGAGCGAGAAAGCCAAGCTTGGACAGGTCAGCATCTTAGAAGTAAAATTAGCAATTTTAACACAAGTCCCCGAGAGCCCGAAGATTGAATTGAATTGTTTCGAGAGTTTGAATGGAACGCCGGGTTTTGACTCTTCCGCGTCCTTCGAGCAGTTTGCAGCTGCGAAACGAGCCGTTTCGCCGTTGGTCAAATTTTCTGTCGACTTGAGTAAACGAAAATCTGCGTGGGAATTAGCCAGCTCCGTCCAATTATACATTTTAATTTTTTTCGCCGGGTATCGTTTTCGCAGGGTTCGTTCAGGGAAAGAGCGATTTCTTTTTAATTCATAGGCTGGCCGCGCCTGGTCCAACGTAGCTCGCAATCTGCCTAAACGTTGAACAAACAATTTCTGCAGGTATGTCGTCCCTACCTCGTTGCGGAAATTATCGAATGAATACTTGCTCTCGCAGGAATTTGCCAAAAATATTAGGTTGAATTCGTGGTCCGCGTATCTTGCAATGTATCTTGAGGAAGAAAAATACAAGAGAAAACAACCGCAACGGCGAATTACTTTGTACGCACGACGACAGAATCGCTTGAGAGAAAATGATCCCATTTGACTCGTAATTTCTAAATGGATAAGCCACTGTCCCAACCGGTGAATTGGAAGCACCAGCCATACTTATCATTCCTAGCCAACAATGTGGTTCAGAAAATGGTCGATTAATTCTGGTCCGCTTACTTCAGCAGAAATTTTCATCCGCCGATGACGATTTCTTGGGTACCCAGGCTCGAACACTTTCCCTCATTTCGGCCAAACGACTGTGAATCGCGGCAATGGCCGTACCCAATCCTTCTGCAATCTTCCCCGCAGTTAAATGCGCCGTTCCATCAACTACAGAACCGAGTGCTTCATTATCCTAGACTGCTATCCACTGACCGCGTTGTTCTTGGCTCATCTCAGAGATTGACGTTATCCTTAAGAAAAAGTGACCCATCTTACTACAGTTGAAAACACTTTTTCGTCTATTTCTTCCTTAAGCTCTGTTCGCTCGAATACTTTCTTAAGCTTTGACTGCATTGCATTTAAATTGTCAATCTTTCTTTCGACTATTTCTTCCTTAAGCTTTCTATACCGAAAATATAATTTTCAGAAAGAGAATTTGCAGAAATAGAAAAGTAAGGATGAACTAAACGAGGGTGTCACACACGTGAATTTTTTAAGCCTACATTTACACTTCGGACACGTTCTAGTCGGGGTCACCTTTGTATTTTCTCTTATTTATGTTCTTTGTTGTCACCCTCTGTCCTGCTTTTTTCAACCGGCTAAACTTTTTACCGTCAAACTTCACCGATATCGCGCAAAAATTTTCAGTACGGAAATTTTTTAACTCGAGTGTATGTAAAAATTTGTACAACACACCAAGCGTATATTCAAGTTGTTATGTATGCATACGGTAAATCATGGTAGCCAACCGTTACCATAAATAACAGATTGTTCGAATTAAGAGATATTCGAATAACGCGTATAAAACAGTTGTAAAGCCTCTAGTTTAAACAAATTCCGCCCTGAGCGCGATCGATGGGGGGAAAGGATTAAGAAAAGCCCAACAATGCCTACGCTAATTAGCGCGCCAATGCGGAGGCTTAACTCTCGGAGGAGGAGAGAGAGAGGGGTAGGGGATGAAAAAGTATTTTTTCATGGCTGGGTAAATCGGCGGATTTATGGGCGGGATTTTCAACCGAAGCTCGCAATCGGACAGTTTCACTGGAACATCTTCCGTTTCTATCTTTTTTTTTCGGGTATTCGATTCGTACCAACATGAATATTCACGAGTACACTTCCGGCTGCGCATCCACACTCTCATACGTGCGAATAACTCCGTTCCGACGCGAGCATAATATTACCAGCTGTACACACGCGTGCCGTTCGCATTCTCGGCCGGCAACCTATTGTTTTAGGTGGATAATGCGGCTGCATAAAACGGCGCTATTTACACATATAAATCGGCCTGAAGTGTGCCTCCATTATTGAGCCGCGTTCATTCGTCCTTTCGCGAGCGAATTACATTGAGAGCACATCACAGGTCTCATTTCGCCCAATGGAAACTGATCGTTTTTCTCGAGATTGAATATCTCGCTTTTACGCGTGTTAGAATGCGAAATGAGATCGGTGATCCGAACAATCTTTTTTTGGCACCTTCGATTGGGTATTACGGTGCGTTAAATGATCATTGAAAATTTATTTACAGTACCCCACCATACGTTCCAAATGTATGTCACTGCATAGTATCGCTTATCATCTAATGGAGTCGCGAGAGCTGTCTCGTTCTCACAGTAATTTGCTGCCATTGTTCTGTACACTCATTTATCAAATTCATCAACGGAGAAACTAAAGGGAAGTCTGTTCTTTCTGTTCTTCGCAAAAAGTGTTATCGTTTCTTATGGAAAAGGAAAATAACTTCAGCTGGAAATTCTCATTATGATAAGAGCTTCTATTATTTATGAACACGTTCTCGCAAGAGTTCTATCAACGTTCTTGATGAAAGGATAATGAAACGATAGTTTTAAACTATAAATTATGAATCATATAGATCATAAAAATCAAGTTGAAGAAACGTAGTGAAGAAACATATAAATTCATAATATATTAATTATCTAGGAAAACAATTACTTATTTTTTAGCCCAAATGAATGTAACGTCACATCTCACAGCTCATTTAACACGCCGCCACAAACAGCTGAAGTTAATCAAAAGGTACAGAACTATGTTCGTCATAAATTTTTATAAAATATACGATTACAACAACGAAATATCCAACAGAGCTGCAGGTATTTTGATGCAAGTTTAGCTTATTACGAAATGCTCTTCTTCATTTGACATTCTGCGTTTTGCGTAAAACCGAGGCGCGTGCTCATTAAATGAATAAACTCGTTTGCATAATGTTTTATGTATCGTTCATTAATTTACAGTAACCACCTGCATTTGTCAATCTAATTATTATTGTCGGTATGACAACACGTAATCCTGTTTCACATTTTGGTAATTATTTACAATAGGGCATTCCTCACCGATTGACCTTGAAATATATCATCAAGGTCATCATCCTGAACAACCTTCCCGAGCCCTAATTTTTTATTGCCTGAGAGGCAACATTCGCGACACCGGAAGAATACGGCGCGGCGCAGCGACCGAATTTCGATATCCAAGGACGCAACGGTGACCCAATAGTAATAATCGAGCAGAGAAAGGGTCGGCCGGTCGCGTTAGCGAACGCACGATCAAGCGTGTATCCGATTCGATTTCGCTAGCCAGTGGCTGCAAATAATCGGCGGGACGCTCTTCGTTGGCCATTCAAACTATTTCAAACACGGCGGAGCGGCTGTAATGTACGATCGCGTTCGAACGCGTTTAATCACGCCGCATGCAACGCCGCACACTGGTGCGGTGTATACACGTACCTGAGCGCTGTTCGTCCGTATTCGTTACGTGGACACGTGCGCCACGCCGATCAGGATCGCTTTCAAGCTCTGACGCCCAGCACTTTCGCGTATTACGCGCTGTCTGGCTGCCTTCCCGCCTGTCTGCTTGCCCTGACTGCCTTTTCGGTCCTCTCGGCCCCGCGTTCCGGCCTCAATGATCCTAATATTCGCTAGAGTCCTTGGACGACCGCCGACCGAACCACACAGACGACTTCAGTCTGCAAATACACGAATCCTCGCGATCAGTGTATAAGAAGGTCGAGTGTATCCGCCTTATTTATTGTTGCATAAAAAATCTTTCCAGGACAAGTTTGTATAAACCCGACTGTTTACTCTGAATTATATATCTGCCTAAAAATACAAATGAATTGAATATTTTTCTACGCTTTATGTGCCACATTTTAGATGATTAAAAGCCAGACAAGCGATGGCACTTTATCTTTTAGAATGTAACTCAAGGACACGCGCGATGTATTTTATTCAGCACTCTCAGGAAGCACTCAAAGCTAGTTCAAAAAAGGATATCTACAGTGAAAGCTATACAGACGCTCACCAATAGCATACATTCATCAAAGAACTGCAGTTTATTTACTGCAGATTGAATATTTCGAGCGCCGGCGGCGCGTGTAGCTCAAGATTAAATTGTAATTGTCGATTAACGACTACACTTGTGCAGAGAGAATTACTGTAAATTCACATTTTCATAAGCAAACTTCAGTGAAGTCGAAATTCGGAGATATTTTTATAAGTTGAGGTTAGAATAACCAAGCACTGGAAACAAGCTGATTTGTACAAACTATTATACGTCTGAATAAATAAGTATAGCCAGCAAGTGTTTACAAAATCATCTTTACAGTTTCAACCATTGTAAAACGAAGAATCTACAATAAAATTCATCATTTCGACAGGTTCGGTTGTTTTACTGCTAAAAAATACTATATTTTATACGAAGGATTAAGACTAAAGTTTGAACTGAACTGAATTCGATTTTTCATTTCTAGTTTTAAGACTGAAACTTTAACTCTCAGACAGCGGACCATTCTTACAGCTGTCTAATTGATGATGTTTAAGATCATTCGCCGTTTCATTTACAGAGAACTGTGATTTTGATTTTCCGATGCATTAAGCAATTTGAACATCACAATCGCTGATCGAGCGCAGAATGTATGGACGTCCGAGTAATTCGCGTTCACTGAAATCCGAGAACGACCCGCAACTACGCAATCCGTTCAGTCCGTTTTGTACTCGTGAACACAGAAATCCTAGGGATCGGCCGATACACCCACTCCACAACCGATAGATCCCGATTCTCGGGATCCTCAAGATAGATCCTCGAGCGAAAGTCTACGAACTGAACAAACAAGAAGCGAGCAGCCAGACTGAACGAAGACGCCAGGTAAAGAAGAAAGGTCAACGACCCGCGGTGCTCACCTGCAGCAAAAGTTCATCAGCGAGCATCTATGTCCTTCGTCACGTTCGTCGCGTTGCACACGGCGCGGCGGCCGTATCCTCGTTGCAGGTTCACGCTACGTTGAGTTTACACCTCTTTCCATTCTTATTTCGCCGTGGCTTAGCCGGGGGAGGATTAAACCGTAGTCGCGGCGCAACTATATTGCACGTTACAGGATGCCTCGCAAGCACCGCGGCAAACAGAACGCGAACGAGCCTCTCACTCGCGGCCACGATTCCCCCCGAGTTTTCCGGTTATTTTCCGGGGAAAACGAGACTCCGCGAACGTTCGCGAACTTCACGGGCTATCGAGCAACTTGGTCCAACTTCCATTTGAGACACACGCCGCCGGAAACCGGAATACGGCGATCCTCTCGCGGACCGGTTCGCACCTACTCGGAGCAGGGTTAAGGCGGAGCGCGTCCGTTCGGTCGAGCTCCTCGGACACGACCGGTACAACTCGAGAGCATCCACAACAACTAACCGCGAACGTGTACAAGAGCTAGTTCGAGGTAGAGCGAGGAGGATGATCGCGGGCCACAATCATTGAAGGACACTCGTCGGCCGCCGGGCGGAACCCGTCCGATCGCCTTCCGGTCGGTCATCGGTCTCACCGGAAATGGGAGAGCACCTGGACTCGTAGCCTGGCTCCAGGATCCGGTGGTTAACTACTCGAGCTACTGGATGAACCGGCCGGCCGGTTCCTCGTGGATTCTAACTTGTGGCTCTCTGGTCGTGGCACGAGCGGGCAAGAGAGCCGCCAGGGAAACAGTGAAACGGGGAAAGAGTGAAAGGGCGGAGAAAGAGATAGAGAGACAGAAAAAAGGAAGAGAAAGATAGAGAGAGAGAGAGACAGACGGGGAAAGGAAAAGCGCGAGAGAGACAGAGGGTGGACTGCGCCTCTCGCCGGGTGCCAGCCAGGTCAGCGACCGTGTCCTCGCTCTTCCGAATGTTTTCTATCGGCGGCGCGCTCGCGACTGGGATCCTGGATTTCGGATGAGAGCCAGCTCTCAAGAATCAACACGCAGGCGCCGTTCTCCATCTTTCTCTCTCTCTCGCTCTCTCTCTCTCTCTCTCTCTCCCCTATCCTTTCTCGTCCCCTTTCTCTTCTCCCGCGCCCCAACCACCTCTCCCCAACATCCTCTATCAATCGTCCCTTCCCGGTTGTTTCACGGAACGCACAGCATCCCTCTTCCACCTGGATCCTCCTGCGAACTCTGTCTAGCTCGCCCCCAAGAGCTCAGGCTCTTGCCTATCCTACCCTGATCAACCTACCACCCCTGCTGCATGCTACTCCTGCTGACCTGCATGTATAAGCAGCTGTTTTCTCCTGTTTCGTCGTTACCTCGCCCTGCCCTACCTGCTTACCTTGCTCCTTGCGCGATATCTTTCTCCAGCGTGCAACTTCAACTTACCTCTGCATCCTGTTCTGCTCGACAACGTTGCCCTCACCCTCTTGGACGGATAGCGGTTAACCGGTATCGAGGTCGGTTTACACCCTTGCTGGAGATCGAACAGGTGATCTGCAGGGTCGTGTCGCGATTTTCGTTTCACAGCGGATTTATCCGAAATCGTGGACAAGATCAACCCCTTGACGTGCGAAGGCGTCGCACAAGGCACACCCGCGACCCGCGCCGAATAAAAAACACACGTTTCTGCGTTAATTTCGATATTTTCTTTCCTCGGCTCCTTTTACGTCGAGAGGAACGAGATCAAAATAGCTTTGTGGAAGGGTTTGTTCTTCCAGAAAGGTGAGTTTCCGTGCGGCCGATCCTGAATAGTTCCTACTACTTGCCGAGCATGTTTTATCTTCGTTTTTCTACAAACACTCGTTCCTTTGTATCGGGATTCACCTTTTTCCTTCGGCTGTCTCCGACGGTTATCGTAGTCGTTGTCTTTCTCTGTTCACGAAGCGTCTCGAGGTTTGCTAGGTATGAATATGAATATGTGAATGCCTGCTCTACTTGCCGGCATCTTGCGCTTTTGTCTTTTACTGCGCTTCTCTTCTTCTTCTTCTTGCTCTCCGCATCCTGACGGTGAATTATATTTAACCGGTATTGTTCTACACGCCGCTTTCTTCCCTTGAATAATTCAACTTTCGCCGGTTCGGCCATGTACGGACCCGCGCTACTTACCGGCGGGTTTCATGCTCGTTTTTCGGTAAATATATCTTCCCTCATTTTTATGTTATCCCATGTTGCTTTATAGCCTCTAAAATCTGTTATTACGCGTGCTTCTAGCACCTTCTCTGCTTCATACATGTCTCTAGCATTCTGGTGTTCCGAAAATGTCTTGGTATCACTTTCGAAAATACCTAATCAAAAATATTGGTTTCCATTAAAAATTTCAATTGCATGTCTTTGCTCTTCAGTATTCGGTCTCGCCTTGTGAATTAGATTTAACGACACGATTGCGTGCACGCTAGTTGCTCAGTACATTCGTCCTCCATTAAACTCTCCTTTCGTCGCATTTTCGTGGAAAACAGCTTTGTCTCGCGAGTTACTCTATTCCCCGCATCGGTTTGTTCTATTTGCTCGTGGCCGGCAAGATTCATCTGAAAATTCGTCTTCCTCAATCCTTCCTTCCGTGACTTGCCTGTTACCTGCACGAGAGGCATCATTCTATGTGCACCATTCGTCTTCTGACTGTTCCAGACTTCACGAGTCTGATCATGTACAAACTTGGTCTACTTGCTGGTAGTTTCCCGTCTTCTATTTGGTCAGATCCTCTTTCATGTTCTGTTTATATTGCTGCCACAATTATACGATGTTGTTGATCCCAACGTATCATTACATGAAAACACAAACCGTTGTTTAATGACAACGAAATTGTTATAATAATAACATCGTGGTAATGCCAGTGTTATTCATCTAACTTTATATAACTTAAGAAATGTTTTTACCTTTGACATTATAAATGCTACTTGCTGTGTTGTTATTTTGTTTCGTACAACTGTCGTAAATTAGCTAATTTTGCGTTAAATTCTGAAGTTGCAGTTCCTTAAACAAGTGTAAACGCACGAACCAGCTGCACGAAACAAATGATGTTTGTTTCACCAATATTTCATCATACCGAACTGTACCTGAATTTTACATTCCTGCTGTTAACTAATTAACATCGCGATAATGCATTATAAAGACGACGGGAATGTCAAACAATGTTATCCATATTTTAAATTTAATTTAACGATTATTATCGATGCGTTGAAGTTGTATCTAATAATTTGCATCAAAATTAATGGTAATCACTATATTATTGCAAATTTGCACCGTTCCGGACAATATAATTCAAATTAAAATTCCAGCAAATATATTCATATTTCTGTCAAATTTTACTTCAATTATAATATTACTTCAATAATAGCAATAAAAATTTTTCAAAAATGGGAGAGGCTGCACCAACGATCCTCGCCATAATAGCTATTCAAACATATCATAGACTGGTGATACGGATAGCTCGACTGTTTGACCACTCTGCTCGATTAAGCTCTTCTTCTTCTTCTTCTTCGGTAGGCATTTCATTTGGCCGCATGTTCATTTTAATCAGTTTATCCCTTTAATAAATTTACATTTCCGTAGGATCCGCTGCGTTCAATCGAGCGCCTTCCCTTTATCCTCTACATTCCGTAGTATTAACGTACTCGGTCGGGCATCCCTTTTATCTCCTTATATCGCTCGGCTCTTTGCCTCTCCTTAATTTCGCCACACAATCTTCATACTTTTCCTGCGCGGTTTATTTGGCTCGTGTGTCTCCTGGCTTCCCTCGGTGCCCTCCGACTTCTTTGCTCTTTTCTCTTGGCAGCCATCCCTTGCCATGCTTCTATTCAACCACTCGCGTAAGTTCACGATCCAGTTTCCCATGTATACGCTAAAGTAACGCTGAACACTCGCTTTAAAGTTAAACATTTTCTTTCAACTTATACCCGGCGCGGCGCTCGCCCTATCTCGATTCTCCAAACCTAGGAGCCGCAATGGTTGACGATGCTCGACGCCTTCGTTTCCCTGTGAATTATTCTTTCCTGACTCTTCCGCTTTGCTCTCTTTGCCAGTTGTCAGTACAGAGCGTCGCTGAATGCGGCTCTCTTCTCTTCTCTTCTATTTCAGTTTTGTAGGTCTGATCGCGTTTTATTCTATTTACCGGTAACGCGAGGCGCCATTTTTTCCCTATATTTTTCATCCCTGACCCTTTTGTTCGCCATTCCCAATCCGTTCCCTGTGAAAGGTACTATTGTATACGCATCTTTCTCCCTCTAAGCATTCTAGCTTCCGTCGACCTGTTCGAATATAGGTTTGTTCTACTTAAGATCGACTTATTTTTTTTCTCGTTCCAATACACTTCTCCTTTCAAAAATTTTTCTCTCCTTTCTCGTGTAGATTATCATTTAACAATGCCTTGTGTGGGCCTTCTGGTTTGATCGATGCAAGTCCATAAAAATATTGCAGCTCGCTGATCTCATATTGTGTCACTGATATACAGGGTGAGACAATAACTTTGCCCACCTTGGATGTTTCCCTTAATTGTAAGAATTAGACGGCGGATCTTCATGTATTTATGGCTTATGAAAATGTTCAAAAAAGGCTAGAATATAAAGTATAAAATTAAAAATAAATTCGTCTATATAAAATTGACGGCTCCGAATGTGAGCACCCCGTTAATAAACATTTAAAGCTTGCTATCTTGGTGTGGCAGAGTGCGGAAGGTGAATCGGTAATCGGGGCGTTGGCATTAATTATTCGTCAGCTGATCGGGCGTGGGCTTCTTCCGATTGGCTGGCGAACCATCTTAGGATTCAACCCTGTCGCGTAGGTTGATGATCCAGTTTGCTCGCGCGTCGGGTTGCGGACTCGCGTTTATTCCGCCTCGGCGTTGAACGTTCACCTTTAACTTCTGCCCAGTTATAGTGATATTTACGGTGACGAACGGACAAGAGGAACGATGGACATCCGATGTTGCGGCGCGTCGGAACAATAGCTTTTTGCTCGTAGCGCTGCAAAAAGACAGATACAGCACGGGACATAGGCTCGTAGCGTCCACAGCGGCGTTTCTTTGTCGTTTGTAAACTTTGCCGCCGTGCGCGCGCGTGCGGGCGAAAGCAATTTTTTCAAAGAGTGGAAAGATAACCAGAAGCAACAAGAATCCCGTGTGCGGCCGCGCGTGTAATTGTGTTCGTATCCACGCTCTCCTGGTAGACGTCATCGGGTTACCCTTAAACGAGTCCGGATACGTATGACATTTAGCTAGGCCAAATGATTGATTGGCGCCCCGCTCGAATGATCGATCGCTTTATGTTATATGAGCCACCCAATTGGCTCCCGAGTGTGGCGAACATTTTCTGATTTAGCCCTCTCGCTCGTAACTTTAATAACTCGCGCGGAATAATTGATTAATGGCAGCCTGGAAATCACGTTTTTCTTGATCAAGCTTACTTTTCAATATATTGACTCGATCACGAAACTGATTAGAAACGTCGACGAACGTCGACGAATATTTAATGAAATATTGTACGGCTGGGTCGTGTGGCTTTAAGTCTACTGAGATAATCATGAGCAGCATTGGGCGAAATTTTATTCGGATAAAAATTAATTCGGTTTGTATATTCCATTGGTATCCTCGTACTCGTTCCTCTCAATCTCTCTCTCTCTCTCTCTCTCTCTCTCTCTCTCTCTCTCT